>CM065698.1:50245795-50307685 GCA_017654935.2 Phymorhynchus buccinoides | reverse complement strand
TGAGAAGGGACAGCGAAATGGGCAGTGATTACAGTTCAGGACACTAAGGGTAGAGATTTGTTGGGTGAGTGATTACTGAGAAATCAAAACTGACATTTTTATAGGAAGGGAAGACTGGGATGTGGGAGGGAGGGGGGGGGGGGGGGTTAGGAAAGGGGAGGTCGAGGGGGTAGCTGGAAGTTTTTTTGGAAAAGTTGGTGGGAACGATGGGAATATGGGGTTAACAAGTTAACAAGTTTACTGCAACCAAGTCCTCTTAAGCCACACCGGAAGAAGAGTCTACGACTCGAAACGTCGTGTGTTTCCCTTTCCCAGGTACCTTTCCACACCTTGTTAATTTTTTCCTGTTCTAAAAGGTACAGCAGTCACTCTTCTTCATTCCATAATAATAATAATAAAATAAAATAAAAACTCCAGAATTGAACTATTATAAAATCAAAATGCAAACATTCTATAAACAAAACCCCAAAAGCAATCATAGAAACGAGCCAAATGGACTTAACATTAAAGTTTTGTACAAAATTCAAAAGAGATACGGCATCTTGGAATATACATTTGGATTAATCTTTTCTGAATTCTGAAAGGGCTGATTCAAAATAAGGGCAATAGTATAGAATGTGTGTTGTTGTACAATTATCAATAGCACCACATACACATTGAAGATTTTTTGTGTGAATTTAGTTTTAAAAGCATTTAGCTTAAGTCTATAAAGTAGTGAAACAAACTTTTTAAGGCGTCTTGGATGTTTGTTTACATTTCCATTAAGAAATACATAATTTACTAAGGAATCTCTTTTCTGAGACTTCCATGATCGGGAGTTTAAACAACACTTTATGGAAGATTCAGGTTTATGTATTTTGTGAAGCATAGATTCTTTGTAGATGTTATCAAAATGTTCAAAAGAAGCTCTTTGTAAGAGAGAATAGCCTTCTTGCAAACTCCAGGGAATGTGAATATCCGTAGAATTAGCAGATTTGTTTGCCCCTGCCCGAGCAGTACGATCAGCCTATTCATTTCCAGAAATCGAACAATGAGATGGGATCCAACAAAAATCAACTGTGATGCCTCTTGATATAAGAATATGGATAAGTATTCTAATTTCTGTAATGATTTCAGTCCCCTGCTATTAACCATTTACCGTTTTTAGCGTTTATAGAACGAATCCAGTCAGAATTGCTATCGATGACCCCTTAAATTAGGAAAATATACTGAAGCTATATTTAAAACTAAAGATTTTTTTCAAATTTGACACATGCTGCACAAGAATACAAGTCTGTTGTGCCAGTTGGTATAGGTGACTGAATTGGATGGTAAAACAATTGATCGTTGATGTAAATGGCGACAGACACTTTCACAGTTTCATCAGTTTCTTGGCAAACTGGTGGATAGAAGAAATGATTTAGTCGTGGTAAGTCTTTTTTTGATACATTTAGAGATTGAAGGATAAGGACCATATAGGTATTACTCTCAAGATGTTGTTGAAGATTTACTAAATTAGTACTAATTGACCGGCAATTCCATTGTAGGATGATAATGTTTGATTTCTTTGCCATACAAGATGTTCTTGATAACATCGAAAAAATATAGAATATACTTTAAAATTGACAACTAAAACGAAAACATCTAAAACGAACAGTAAAACTACAACGAAAACAAGTCAATTATTTTCCAAAACACAATGACTAATCAATAGGGATAATGGCGAACTGAAAAAGGATCATCCACTTTTCCTAACAGAAGACTGCCACAGGAGTTATGAGAACCGGTTGTCACGAACTGGCTGGTCTCTTCCACGCCGGTGTTGTTGCTGGTATCTGCTCTGCCAGGGAGGTCTTTGCGTGAAGCGGCGTCTCGAACGGTTCGGTTTTGACCAAAGCAGATAGTGGAGATGCCGCCCAAGGTTACCCGCGAAAACACTCAGGCCTCTCTGTGACGGATGAATGCGGTCCCAAAGGTACAGTTTGTTGTTACCGATGTTCTCATGGGACACAATGGACACGTTAAACTGGACAGACTTGAGAGGATCTCAGCATTAAAAATTTACCTCTTTATGTTGAGCTCTTGTACATGAGTCGGAGCAATCCTGCTGACTACAATAATTATGTATGTTAGGGTGCTTGTCCTGCACATCTTTCACAAGTTTGACATAGGTGTTGGCTGTGTCTTGAGGATCTTGTGACTTTTTCAGGTAATTGACCCCAATGTGCCAAGCAATGACATCCGTACTCTGAACATTGTCAGTCAGCAGGGCCTTCTTACAATCCTCAATAGTGCTGGTTTTCTTCTTCTGTACGCTAAGGCCGTAGGCCTCTCCTAATCTTTTTCCTGAGATACCATTGAAGACATAATCGTGATAGACAAGAACTGAAGGTAAGTCCGATTTTGAAGAGCCTCTGTGTTCATTTTTATGTGAGTTTGGCTTGAATGTTTGCTTGGACTGTTCATTTTTTGTTCATGTACTTTCACATTGTTTGTATCAAAAGAAACTTTGCTCTTTGTGCTTGTCTTTTGAGACGTCCCCTTTAGTTGGGAGAGAGAGACTTTTATTCTGACTAGATTTGTTGTCGTCAGTTTTCTTTGCGTCATCAGATTTTGCGTCATTAGGCACAGAACTCATTCCTTGCAAAGCCTCGTCTGTTTTGTTTTTTACAATTTCTGAGAACATTGGCTTGTTTATGTTTGTCCCCAGAGACTAAAGAATTGTTGGAATGTGATTTGAATGCTGTGTCTGGTTTTCTGTGATGTAGAGCATTGTCATTGTTGTCCTGGTTTATTGCTGGTTCTAAGCCTGTTCTGTTTCTGCTCTCAATGACTGTATGATATACTATTATATGCAGATCATCAAATCTCTTTGACAGTGACGACTGTAAATCTAGGATAGAATCAGCCATCTGTTTCATTAAACATTCTTGTTCCTCTCGCTGACTATTGCTGGTACCCACGTGTCGTCATATCCGGCCACAAGGAGCGCCATATTATGGGAGACCGCCATCTTAGTCCTTACCTTTTTTTGAAAAATGCCAGATCGATGCTGCGTATTTGGCTGTTCCAATTCGAAACTTAATCTAAACTGTATTTATAACATCTGGATGTTTTCTTTACACATTTAGATAACATTTTCACTTTGTTTACACACAAATAAGGACTAAGATGGCGACACTTCCGTTGGAATGGTCGAGATGCGCACGCAGGTGGGTTGGAGCCATTCAGAGTAAAATCTGATATCTGCTCTGCCTGGGCCGAGGTCGTCTTTGTCTGTGTTTGCCTCTGACTGTCTTTGTTGTCAATGGTACTTGTGCTAAAAATAGATCCATCTTCCTTCCTTGCACACTCAATCTCACAAAGCAAATCCACAGCATGTGTTTCTGCCACATTCTGGCTTCATAAAGTTTGGCCCACTCTAGCCACTTACCCTTCCTTTTTCCTACCTGCTTCTCATCTGAGCCAGCACCACTGCTGTTCTAATTTTAAACTCGCTACCTATGCCACCAGAGAGAGAGAGAGAGAGAGAGAGAGCTAGAGCGAGAGACTGTTATCTCTATCCAGCCAGTAAGGGAGAGGTAACTACAAGAAAATTCAGTTGATAAATATCAACTAAAGGAGGCCAAACAGTGTTAAAATTATGTAGAAGAGTGTATTGCACTTCAAATGTGTATGAACATGTATGTCTTTTCAAAATATCTTCAAGGTGATGCAGTTGGCTACTTTAGAGAAGAAGAAGAAAAAAAGTTATATAAAATATGAACGTGTCATGAAATACGTTCGTCATCGACCGCTCAGACAAGAACAAAAAGAAGTTCAACACAGTAAAGTGCTGAAAATGACGGTTTAGTTCTGTAAGCAGATGAGATTCGTCTTCCAAAGTATTTGTGATCCTAATGTTGTCATGAAACTGAAAGAAACCAGACTTCGACTTTTGAGATAGAGAGTCATAAACACAAAGAGAATAGGGTAGGCTCAGCCTATGGTTGTGTGAATAAAACTGAAAAGAACCAACTTGGCTCATATTCATCTTTCACTGTCAACTGATTGTGTCCGTCTGCTAACCTTTGTACTAGGCCTAGGCCTACAGGGACTAACCCTGCTTCCATAGCTCAACACCACAGCACAAAGAGAGTCGCATCACTAAGCCTACCTAACGGTTTTGGTCAGTTGCTAGGCTAACGCATATTCATGAGTCTCTCAATGGTAGTGTGTGCATCAATGAAAAAGAAAGGGGGGGGGGGGGTCAAGGAATAGTCAACTGATAAATGAACGTGAGGATAGAAGAATGTAAAATCCATCCGTAAGTATTTCTTCAAAATAAAGGGTTTGATGAATTTACAATGCCAAGTAATATAGAAAGAAAGCGTTTTGTTTCTAATATCCGAGTAATAGCAATGAACAGCTTTCCTTAACAGTATCCTCCTCCCCCCCCCCGTGATTTTGCAAAGGTTTAAGCAGACAACAAGAATGTTTAAAGGTGGAGCCTGACGGATGAGTTTTTGCAAGAAACATGTCCAGATCACCAGAAAGACAGCCTTTTCAAGGAGAGCGGGTCGCAGCCAGAGGCACGCCACCCTTTTTTTTTTGCATGCGATTATTGTCACTGATGAGGGAGGAGGGGGGGGGGGGGGGAGGGGGTTGAGCAAATGACAACTTTTTCGTTGCCACTGGATTTAATGTATGCTAAGTACATGGGCACATGGGACCTTGGTTTATCGTCTCATCCGAAAGACTCTACGTTCAGACCGTTAAGGCCTAGTGCAGAATGAGAAGAAAAAATCCCTAGTACCCAGGTTCAAACTCGGGTTTACTTGACACGAAGCGAACGCAATACCACTGTGCCACTCTATACCACCTCAGTCATTGTGGTTGAAGCGTTTTCTTTTTTTTTGTAATGCAGTAAAAAAAATTGAGCTGGTTCTTTTGTTGTGAGCAAAACTCCTCAGCGTGTTTCTTACAATAACTCATCCGTCAGGGTGCCCCTTTAACAGTGTGCTATTTGAGGCCCTGTACAGGTTTTTCCCGGCGAGGATGAAAAAATGTTATGTGTGCAGTCCTTTTATTTTTTGTTGTCATTTTTATGATGAATGCAGTTTTTATTTTTTTAACAATGCAATTGCTGTTGTTTTGCAAAAGCTTAGCAATGCACTTCTGTGATTTTGCAAAGGTTTAGTAATGGTGGTTGTACACTTTAAAAAAACCCAACCACAAATGAGGATGAAGCACTGTCAAGTGTTTTATCATCATACAATTCACGCCTGGTTTTTACTATAAGACAACACAAAATTTGTTTTCTTCACAATACTCTTTGCAGAAGCATAATACACAACTTTAATGTAAAATCGTTTGGCCTTCAAAATTCTACAAATCTTTTGCATGCTATTCTGAAAGCAGAGACAGAGACAGAAAGCGACATAAAGAAAGAAACAGATAAAAAGAGATAGTATGTGAGACAGCAGGACAATGAAAGTGTGAGTAAAGCAGAGAGAGAGAGAGAGAGAGAGAGAGAGAGAGAGAGAGAGAGAGAGAGAGAGAGAGAGAGAGAGATAATAGGCCTAATGAGGTTTAGCAGACGACACCAACTCCAGTGGAGAAAGTGTGGTGGAAGCAATAGGCTACTGCTAAGCACACATGCACACACTAGGCCCTACTAGCTTAGCCTAGTTAAAAGAGAGAGAGAGAGAGAGAGAGAGAGAGAGAGAGAGAGAGAGAGAGAGAGACAGACACAGAGAGAGACAGACAGACAGAGACAGAGAGCAGGGAGAGAGGCAGGGTGAAAGACAGAGACAAAAAGAGATAGTATGCGGAAACAAAATTGAAAGCCGTGCAAGGCAGAGAAAAAGAAACTGAGAGAGAGAGAGAGAAAGAGACAGACAGACAATCAGACAGACACAGACAGACAGACAGAGACAGAGAGAAAGGCAGGAAAAGACAGGGCGAAAGACAGAGACAAAAAGAGATAGTATGTGGAAACAAAATTGGAAGCCGTGCAAGGCAGAGAGAGAGAGAGAGAGAGAGAGAGAGAGAGAGAGAGAGATGCAGTCACAGCCTAACTCTGTAGGCTAACATGTTCTGGTCACCAGTCTGTTAGGCTGATGCATATTCATGAAGTTCTCACCCACGAACCTACATTACATGTAGAGTCGCACGCTCAATTAAAAAGGGCAGACAACTTCAATGACAAAGGGAAGACAACTCTGATGCGCCCAGCAGGTCACGTGCTCCTCCATGGAACTGGCCCAAATCACGTGACCATTCACAGGCAAAAGTCATGTGATACCCTACCCGACGCTAAAGTGGAGGCTGCCTCTTGGTAGCCTCCAAAAAGGTCAGAAAGGCCTTGAAGGCAGCAGGAGAAAAAACACGGGAGAGGTCTATTTTTGGCAGGCTCACTGCTGCTGGAAAATGGGAAAGCTTAGGGCCTAGGCAGTGAAATCTGGGTCTAACTTTCTGATGCTGAGAATGTGAGCTGTGAATCCGGATCCATTAGATCAGCAGCACATTGCTCGCACATGTACTTACGTTTTGTCTCCATAAACATACAAATCATATACTTCGGTAATTTGGTATCTAACCATGGAACTAGATCCAAGCAATCAGAACATGTGAGCGTTTGGCTGTTGACTGTTGCATGGTTCTGCCTAGATTCTTCCATTTGCTTACTTCCAGATCTATCGCTAGATTTTCCCCCAGAAACAGATTGATCTGGGTCAACCGAAAACAGTGAAGGCGCTGCACTTATAAGCTTACTATCAATATTGCCCATCTATCTGGAACTCTTCCTTTTTTTCTTCCTGCCCATGGCGAGTCTTCTGTAGGAGAAGAATTACTTCGGGATGCTGCTAGCCGCCGTGTGTGTGTGTGTGTGTGTGTGTGTGTGTGCGTGTGCGTGTGCGTGTGCGCGTGCGTGCGTGTGCGTGTGTGCGTGCATGTTTTGTGTAGTGAGAGAGAGAGAGAGAGAGAGAGAGAGAGAGAGAGAGAGAGTGAGACAGAGAGAGAGAGAGAGAGAGAGAGAGAGAGAGAGAGAGAGAGAGAGAGAGAGAGAGAGAGAGCGTGTGAGAGAGAGATTTTCAACTTTTGTATAATTTCTCTATTTAACTTTATCGGGTTTTTTTCATGGTTTTTTTCAATGTTAGTACAGCTTTTATAGTTAATCTGACAATACATTGGTTCCAGTCCAGTCCAGAGTGTTTTGTGTGAGGTAGTGTGAGCTAGTGACTGGGGCCAGTGTGGGGGTCTAGGGCCTATTATGCACAATTTAATTTCCACACAAGGATGAATAAAGTTGTATTATTATTATTACTTATGCATTGGAAGTTTTCACTGACAAAAAATAATATTAGAGACTGAATTGTGGACGACCACAGTGCCCCTATTCTTCCTTGGGGGGGGGGGGGGGGGGGGGGGGGGGGTAACCCAAAAGGGCGCATTTTGGCAAATGACGTTTTGGGAACATAGCCCAAATGAGCGCGGGTGATCGTATCCCATATGACGCGTATCTATCCTTCAGCCTGACATTGATTACCCTGAACCTATCCCTATCCCTAACCCTGAACCCTAACCCGAACCCTGTATGGATGTACAACCCTAACAGCCCTAAATTACAACCTTTAGCCCTAACCCTAAGCAGCGCTTATGGGATACGAGAATCTGCTACTATCTGCTAATAGACTAGAAAACACGCGCTCATATGAGCCATCAAAAACGCGCGTATATGGGCTATGAAACGCGCTCATATGGGCTATGCGCTGTGTTGGGAATATCCGCTTCCTTGCGTGTTTGAGCTTTAGAAGGAACGAGCACACACACACACACACACACGCACGCACGTACGCACACACACTTTCTAAACTGTGCGTGCTTGCCCATATTGTGTGTGGGCGTGCGTGCGTTTGTGTGCGTGCATATGTGTGTGTGCGCGCGTGCGTGTGTGTGCGTGCATGTGCGTGTGTGTACGTGTGTGCTGCTTGTTGCTTGGCTGCTGAAATCACAGCTCGTGTATTGAGTCAATAATGAACATATAAACACATTCTCCAACAAAATAGTACCTGCTTTTGCAAATTATAGACAAAAAATACAAATTTACTGCAAGTTAACTATTTTTCTTTCATTATATCAGAAGTACTCCTACTCAGATAATTTCTTGCAATTTTTTTTCTTAGCCTGCCTACTAAGCCTATTAAAGGCCTAGGTAGACAGTGTTCAACAGCTTGTCACTGTGGGACTGACAAAGAAGTACAAACATATAGCTAGGGCTGTTAGTCTTTGGGATAGATCCTGATGGAAAAAAGTGCAAAACTCTGTGGTGATTCTTTGCACTGATGGAAGGAATATTTTGTCGGCCCCACCAAGTCTATGCCCATTATCAGGGTCACGTGACCCTATGGTTATATTATTGAATGGAAATCCGTTTAACGTCCTCCGGTCTGAAACAGACACATATGGGACATTAGTAGATATAAAGATGGTGGGAACGATCCTGGAGGCAATGCCCAGAGGCAGTGCAACTCCAGGAAAATCACGAATTAGGGGAAGACGGGGTAAAAAGCGCATGGGCGGGTAAGAAGCCCACCCCAATTATCTCATGAAATGAAGCAAATGTCAGTCTCATTTTGACCATGAGACGAGCGTTAATGTCTAGCATTCGTCTCATGGGCAAATTTGACTAAAATTTTCTTTATTTCATGAGATAATTGGGGTGGACTTCTTACCCGCCCATGCGCTTTTTACCCCGTCTTCCCCTACCAACGACACAGATGTATTAATGTATTAATGATTATGCTATTATTATGATAATCTTGAATAAAAGACTGTACAGGGGAAATCTTATACACGAGCTGTGATTTCGGCAGCCATCTTGGATTTTGACCCCAATCTGCACATGCGCAGACTTTTGTCTAGTAGGTTCCAGAATGGCGATGTAGACAAACGCAAATGTACGATGCTGATGCTCATTTTTGGCACAAAGTGAGGCTTCAAGACACCTTTGAATTCTTCCGAAATGTTAATAAAATGTGTTTTGGAAGATCTCCCGACGATCACATAGCAAATAAAAGGAATGACGCTGCAATAACAAGGCACACAAAGCACACACCAGTTGGCCTACTATTTGACAACAGTTGGCTGTCATCAGTTTCATCTACTTTATTCCATTCGTTTTCTCTTTGACTTGTTGGGGTAGAGTATTTTTGTGATCGAATATTGGTCATATAAAAAGGATTGAAAATGCTGGTTTGAAATAAAACACCTTGTTAAATCATTAGACCTAGCATGTGTAGTGAATGGAGAAAAGGACAAGTCAAAGCAAGTTGCTGACCATCTGGGCAGCCATTCATTTGGATTGTAATAGTTATGGAAGCCCCTTGTTATGGTATCATAATCTTCAAAATGTTGAAGGAGGATACTTATTGAAAGAAGTCAGAGACCACAATGGTAGGTAATCAACCTATTTTCAGTTAAAAGGTTCGTTCAGTTAACTGAATGATAAAAATCAGTTTGGTTGCCAGAAAATAATATTTTGGGGAACTCTGGGAAATCGCACTGATTAGTGACACTTTAACCTAAAATGGTGTGTGATACATGATTTTCACATGAATTTAATAATAATGCTAATTGCGAATTTAATGTCCGTTTCATGATTACTGGTAACAAAAAAGAAGGTTAATTCATTCCAGACGCCCGCTGCTAAACAGTAGCTGTGCGGTTAGACGGCTAGTTCACCTAGCCTTACAGCCACACGATTTTTCGACATTGTTACGCTTTTTTCCCTTGTACCGAACATATTGAAAATGACGTATCATAATGACGAAAGTTTAATTATGACGTCAGGCAGTGTGTCCTTACAAAAGTTGTAACAGTCATGACGAAAAACCGGCATGCAGCTGATTTTTTGTTGTTTTCTTGCTTTCTTCTTTACTTCTTTAAAGTATTCATTTATAATTGAACAGCTTGTTTCCATATATCAATTAAAGGGATAAAGTCAGAACTTATCAATATTAACAGTTGCAAACATATTTAAATACTATTATTCCTTAAAATGCCGTACAGAAAAGTACAGCTGCAAGTGGAATGATCTCTACCAGCCCCATGTAATACCGCCTCAGCTGGAAAAGGTTAAAAAGACACATCTTATGTAATATTTTGCTTGTTAATTATTAAACAAAATCAGATAACGTCGCATATAGGATCTAATAACTTTTTTTTTGTCCCTTAACAGGTAAACATTGTGCCTGAAGATGGCTGATGCAAGGTGTGTCCTACGTTCAGTGTGTCATGGAGGGGGAGAGGAACAGAAATTTACAGTGAAAGGCATCAAGAAGCTGATAGAGAGTGCAAAAGCCCGCGGTGATGGAGATGTGCAGAAGGAACTGCAAGAGATCTTGGACAATTCGAGCGATGCGGCTACGATAAGCTGCCACAAAGGCTGCTATTGCACGTATACCTCGAAAGAGAAAATAAACAGATTATCACGAAAACGAAAGGCAGAAGAAGACGTTGAGAGGATGACTACAAGGTCACATACTCTGGCAGCTGACAGTTGTGTGCTTAGTACACAGTGGAAGTAGGGGTCTCCTTGAAAAAGTTAGGCAACCAACGAGAGTTACGGATCGCAGCACGTGATCTCGCATTCTTTACGCTTACTTAAAACTGGATCTATAGAAATCTTAAAGATGTATTGACATATTCTTTATTGGGTGTATTGCACTATAATTACCAGGGCTCCCTGGGACCCCCGTTGTGGGTCTATGAAGCACTAACAGTCTCAAGGACCCTCTAAAAGAATGTGCAGGAGGTGCCAGGGATGCACTAGAAAAATTCTTTATAGCATTCACAATGACACTGGGACCCTCTATCCTGCCTCTAGGACCCTCTATGCTGTAAGTGAAGGAGTCCCTGGGACCCCTTGTTTTGCGGGGCGATTGGGAGCCCTGAATTACTACAGTATATAAATAATCATAGGGTAATGTGACCATGATCTTGGGATAAAATGTAGACAGGTTTATGACACTAATCTGTCTTTGCAATTTGGAAAGAAAAGGGAGCCTATAGCATATGTTACGATTGCAGGATCGTATAGAGTTGTGATGAACCGACTTGGCTAAGTAACCCTTTTCTGACAGTCTTTCACGACCTATAATACTCTGGTAGACAGTGGGTTATGTAGACTCTCCCTCCAAATCTTTCCTCTGCAGTCAAACACGAAGACGTTCAAACGAAGATTCTTCTTTTATTCAGCTCTCAATGTTGCAACTAACAACACTATTCTGAATACAACTGCACTGAATCAATCACAAACTGCCAAGACTTCTAACACCTCTGTGTCTCTCTCAACAGCAACTCACTGACTGATTAATTTATGTACGTTCTCAGCTAAATATATAAACACAGTGGCATACATTTCTAGAAAATTCCTGTACATTACAGATCAATCCACAATAAACATCAGTCTTCTGGTACAATCTAAATTTAGATTAAAACAAAGCGAGTCCGTATAGAGCCGCTCCCATTTCTAGAAAGATCTATTCTAGAAAGATCCTTAAGCTTCTTGATCCTACCAGACAAAACTCCTTTAAATTTGCATAGAACCAATAAATCAACGACTGCAATCATGTACCATGATCAGAAGTCCCAAAGGAAACATATAATTAATAAAAACAACAAGAACTACAAGTTAGTTTATGCTGCGCTTATTTTCCACACATTTCTGGTATGTCATGGAACCATCTACTATAATGTAGTGTTTCCCAGAAATTTCTGGATTAAAAATCTTGTAGTCTCTGGCAACCTCCAGACAAGTCTAAAAATAAAAACCTACACGTTACATCGTAACAGCATAACTGATTTAGTAACTCAAGACACAGCACTATCACGTCACGCCTGTTCCTGACAGGTATCTTGCAACCACTGACTCATCTCGCACCAATCTCATGTGAAAGCGACTTACCAGTCGCTGTGCGATAAATAATTACTATATAAATAATCATAGGGTCATGTGACCCTGATAATGGCCACCGATTTGTTGGGGCTGACAAAATATTTCATCAGTGGGTTGTAAAGAATCACTACAGAAAGTTTGGCTTTTGTCCAACAGGTTCCAAAACCATCAATTGTTTGGAACAGTGTGCCCCACTAATAAAGCAGATTTGACAGCATTATGCTTAGCATAATGTTTATACCGTTTTGATTAAACTTTAATGCGATTAACGCCCAGACAGTGTTAGTTGGCAAGCAGACCATGGTCACCATGCACCCCCCCCCCCCCCCCAGGACTTAACCTAAGTGGATCCACAATGTACCTTAGGGACCACTGAACACGTTTCTGGTTGTTCCCAAGAAAATAACTAATTTGGACTATGAGTTATGGCCCTTGATTTAAGGGTACCCCCTTGTATGCCGTTTAAAAAAAGCCTTTTGTGTAGTCCAATATAGTGTATCTTGGCTTCAGGGATGCGCTATCTACTGGAACCGTCATTTTCACAATACAGACTGTATGTCATCTGTGATACATTGAAACAAAATAGAAAGCAGGACTTTTTTGGGTTTGTTTTCATACACAACAATGCCTTTGGGAAATTCAGGACCAATTAGGGCCTCCTAGGCCAATTTTCATAGGCACAAAATTAAATATATCTCCTATACCCCCTAAACGTGCGATTTCGACGAAAACGTCACAACACGCTTTAAACAGAACAAAATTGTTGCTATTTGCAAAAGACTGAGGAATTTTTTTATTAATTCTACTATCTATTTTATCTATATACTTACCATTCCACTACAAAGTGCGGTAAAGGTCAAGATGTGCCACCCCCCATACCTATCTCGGTTAATTCTATTTTTCCGTTATTGCCTTTCTGACCATACATAAAGCTGTATTTTAGGAACATTTTTAGCTAATAACCTTTTTGGAATACTAACCCTAGCCCTAACCCTAGCCCTAAACCTAACCCTACCCCCCACCCTATAAGACGGAAAAACGCAACGAACCACAACTGTGACAAATCGCGGTGTACTGCAGTACATAGTGGGGGATAGGGTTAGGTTTAGGGCTAGGGTTAGTATTCCAAAAAGGTTATTAGCTGAAAATGTTCCTAAAATACAGCTTTATGTATGGTAAGAAAGGCAAAAACGGAAAAATAGAATTAACCGAGAAATGCATGGGGGGTGGCAGATCTTGACCTTTACCAGCAGACTACTCACTTTCTTGAAAGCAAACATCTATAATAATGGAAGGTACACGTTCAAAAACCATTAGGAGGGAGGTGGGTGGGTCAATTAAATGTAGTGGAATGGTAAGTATATAGATAAAATAGATAGTAGAATTAATAAAAATTCCTCAATCTATTCTATCATCCTTACCATTCCACTACAAAGTGCATGATTACCAACAAGGAGGTGGGTAATGGTTAAGCACTACTCTGAGAACCACGGAACAAACCATGACAGAGATACCACATAAACACACACATACCATCTAAAATAAGAAGGTAAATCAGCAAATCATGTTTACATATCCCCCAAAAGACTTAAAATAAGTCTATAAAAACAAACAGACAATAAGTCATACCTCAAAAGGACACCATCTTGGAGGACAACACAGCACGACGAATGCCAAACGTGTTGTCCTGCCGGAGAGTAGAAAACTCTCGCAGGTAGTACGAAGTAAATGAAGTCTCCGACTTCCAGAAGGAGGAGGACATAATGGCAGGGATTGGAACACCCCTGACCAAGGCTAGTGAGGCGCTAATAGCCCTAACTTCGTGAGCCCGTATACCTGGGGGCGCAGAACGATCGGCGTGGGAGTAGGCTAGTCGAATCAACTTGACTAACTAGCGAGCCAAAGTGGCCTTACGGATATCATTTGAATAGTTGGTATTCAAAGAAATGAAAAGGCGGCGTTTCTGGCTACGGAACGAGGGTGAACGAAGGAGATACGCCCGCAAACAGCGAACCGGACACAGACATTTATCCTCATCGTCCGGAGCGAGGATGTTAGAGAGACTCTCGAAAACAACCAACGGAGAAGCTTGCTGAGCCGATTGATTTTTCGCACGGAACTCCGGTAGAAAAGCCAGGGAGATCGGGGAACCATCCTCCGCGAACTCATAATCATTAACTAAACCACTAAGAGCGTGGATACCACTCACACGTCTCGCTAAGGCAAGACTAACGAGGAAAAGCGTTTTAAAAGAAAGAAGCTTAAAAGATAACGAAGAAAGCGGTTCACATTCTGACCTGAGAAAGTGAAGCACAAGAAAAACGTCCCATTGCGGAAGTCTGATGGTTGGGCGAATCGACTTATTACGCAAACCATCCAAAAAATGGGAAACCAAAACAGAAGAAGCAAAGGAAGGTTGACGACCAGTAGCAATCGAAATAGTGCTAATAACTGCCGACTTATAACCTGACAAAGCTTGGGCCAAGAGGCCCTTCTCATTATGCAAATGAGACAAAAAGGAAACAAACTGAGCACCAGTCGGGTGCAAAGGAGAAAAAGACTCAACTGCACATAAATTGAACCAAGAGGTCCAACGCAAGGAATACAAGGTATTCGTGCTTTGACGACGGGATAGAAGAATCACTTCAATGGTTTCACCTTTCAGACCCTGTGACCGCAATCCTGACCGCAAAGTAGCCAAGCGGTCAGGTGAAGGACGGCAGAATTTCGATGCGTAACGCCTGTCCGCGGTTGAACAAGAGACTTTGGTGATAACTGGAGGGGAACACCCGGAACGTGGGTGAGAGCTAACAGCTCGGGGAACCACGGACTGTTTTCCCATCCTGACGCTATGAGGATCAGAGCAGGACGCTCCCGAGCGCACTTTTCCAACACCTTTGGAAGAAGAGCTGTGGGTGGGTAGGCGTAGGCCCACAGACCCGTCCACTGGAGACTGAAGGCATTCCTTGCCCATGCCAAGGGATCTGCCATTGGGGAGACGAAGAGCGGAAGACGCCGGCTGAAGCGAGTTGCAAACAAGTCGATGTGTGGCTTTCACCACATCGACCAAATGGGTTGAAGGACCTGATGGACGAGAGTCCACTCCGTTGCAATCACCTGGTTGGAACGGCCCAGCTGGTCGGCGAGAACATTCAA
The DNA here is from genome assembly GCA_017654935.2 of Phymorhynchus buccinoides. NCBI lineage: Eukaryota > Metazoa > Mollusca > Gastropoda > Neogastropoda > Raphitomidae > Phymorhynchus > Phymorhynchus buccinoides. The sequence goes on along the minus strand of CM065698.1, from coordinate 50,292,609 downwards.
CTTCCCGGGAAAGAACTCCACGGTTAGATGAATGGAATTCCGTGCAGTCCAAAGCAGGATCTCCTCTGCCTTCCTGGAGAGTGAAGACGATTTCATGCCCCCCTGACGCCGAAGGTACGAGAGGCAAGTGGTGTTGTCACCACAAACTGTGACCCACTTGCCTCGTAGCAGGGGAAGTAGCGCTTTGAGCACGAGCGAAACCACCTCCATCTCCAGAAAATTGATGTGGAGAGACGACTCTGCTTTGGATCACAACCCCGAAACCTCTCGCCGGTCCAGATGAGCCCCCCAACCTTCCTTTGACGCATCCGTGAAAAGGAATTCTTGATGGTGGAGAGGCCGAATGGGAACTGAGGACCCCAGCCAAACCGGATCCAACCACTGGAGAACTGAGCTGCGAAACCACGGGCCCAAAACAATCTGAGATTCCAGAGGAAGATGAGAAACCCCGAGTTCCGCACACTTTCGTTGTAACGGACGCTTGAGCAGACGTCCCAGAGACAAGAGGTCTGCCAAAGACTCCATGATGCCCAGCAACTTGAGAAGTTGATGAACCGTTGCTGAACCCGCTAACAGAAGACTTTCCCAAAAGGACTGAATCCGATCCGGAGACGGACAGACCGTGAACGTCTGGGTATTGAAGACCATCCCCAGAAATTTGAATTCCTGGGCCGGAGTCAAATCCGACTTTTTGACGTTCACGTTGAAGCCAACCTGGACGGTCAGGTCCTGGAGCTCCGAAGTGTGTTCCTGGCACCGGTCCCTGGACTGAGCCAAGGTGAGCCAGTCGTCCAGGTACACCTTGAGCCGGATCCCCCTGGACCCGGCCACACCGACGAACTCCCTGACCACCATGGTGAAAATCCATGGGGCCAGAGAGCCCGGAGGGAAGGGCTATGAACTGATAAGTCGTGTTCCCCCAAACGAACCTCAAGAGATGCCTTCGATCTGGGTGGATCGAAATATGGAAATAGGCATCCTTGAGGTCTATGGAAGTCGCCCAATCCCCCGGCTGGATGAAAATGCGAACCGAAGCAGCCGTCTCCATTCTGAACGCCATGGGGCGCAGAAAAGCATAGAGAGGAGACAAGTCCAGCACTGGACGGAACTCGCCGTTCTTCTTTGGTACAGTGAACATGCGCGAGTAGAAACCCGGGCCCGGGTTGGGTACTGGAATCACAGCACCCTTGTCCAGAAGGGACTTGACCTCTGCGTCCAAGATCTGAAAGCGAAGAGGATCTGCAGGCGGAGAAAAGACAATCGGCACCCACGAGAGACAGAAGGGTACCGAAAGCATCATCCTGGGGCAGAACCTGAGTGGACTCCACCGAGACAACATCCTGGAAAAGCAGCCAGGAGCAGCCAAGGCCGATACAAAACGGACTATGAGTGGCCGGACCGGGCCACCACACGCTGCTACGCCCTTTCGAACCGGAAAAATATCGATCGAAGTGGCGAGTCTGAGTCAAAAACAAAATGGCCCACATCTGGACAAGACTTGTTCAGAATGGGCAAGCAAAGGATCGATGACGGGATAGAGACAGCTAGTACTAAATGATTAAGATGAGAATCCGCAAAACAGCAGATTCAACCTCTGAACTAGCAAACTGAGAAGCCACGGTACGAATGTGCGACTGCACTTCGTAACCAACTCTACATGCTAAGACCGTTGGAAGGTAAAATAAAAACTGCCTCTGACGTAGGGACAGACCGAAACAGCAACATAGTTGCTAACGCATGACGTCAAATCTAACCAGATGACGCGGAAATGTCCCCACCGAAAAGGAAAACATGTAGACAAAAAGCGAAACAGTGTGCAAACGTGACGTCGACTTAACCCATTTCAACGCCACCCAGTCGAACAACTGAGCTGACGGCTGGGCATGGAAGATCATGTTAGCCGGACAGTAAGGAACCAGACCGAAAAGGATGGCTGGAACAGGTGAACGAGTCAACTGGTTGAACAACTCATGGTTGTAAACAGAGGAAACGAGGGTCTGAAACAGAGCAAGTAAAACCATGCCTGCCAGAACAGACATCATTCGAAAGAACGGCTAAGCCGGGTCCGTTGCCCCCCCAAAAAATTCGTTCAGAAGGAAGGCAACAAGGGTACTGTTGAACAACTCTCGGTTGCAACCGTGAAAGAAGGAGCACAGTAAGGCTGCAAGGCCGCCAGATACCCTTCAATGCCAGAAACAGAAGGATCTGAAAAATCCTCTTCCATAGAATCCACCGTGTGATCCGAAGTCGTAACCGACGCCGCTGGCCGAGCTGACTGACCGAAGGAAGAACGACGTGACAAAAGGTCCATAACTTCCTGGTGAGAGTAGGTCTGCTGAGGAACCTGCCCTGAAACCAGTGGAACCATACCAGCGGTAACGGGCGTGACCGGTATGGGCTGAGGCAAACGTCCCATGGACTGAATGCCCGCCGTCGTACGGCCCTGGGCCTGGGGACCACCCACGGGAGAGGCCGTAGCCGCCGTGCCCGTGGTGGACCCGCGAGACCATATCGCTGTGGCCGGTCCGCTCCGGAGAACCCCGGGTGCGGATGCCGGCCCGGTGCCTAAGGCACCGAGGCTGCCGTCGCCAGGGACCACCGACGGGAGAGGCCGTAGCCGCCGTGCCCGTGGTGGACCCGCGAGACCATGTCGCCGTGGCCGGTCCGCTCCGGAGAACCCCGGGTGCGGATGCCGGCCCGGTGCCTAAGGCACCGAGGCTGCCGTCGCCAGGGAAGCTACCCCCATTAGCGGCATCGTCCGTTTTTCGGCCGGCATCACCAGGCGTAATGGTGGCATCGGTGAGTACCGCCCGGTTGTCTATAGCTCTGTAAGACAAGTCGGACAGCACCACCGGTTTCTTCGCAGCTTCTTCTTCCAGAACCGGAAGTGCCCGTGCGGTAGCATGAACGCCAGGAACCAATGGGGTACGGGAGCTAGCTTGGCTAGAAGAGCCGTACTGACCTTGTTCGGGAAAAAACCCGGATGCCGGTTTGCAGCTCCATCCGTGAGAGATCTTCAACGGACAACGAATCCTGGAGTGGAAGACCAACCGTCGAAAAAGCCGGGTCATCGTCCAAAACACCCAACAAATCAACATGAGAATCATCCACCGAAATGTGCTGGACCAAACCAGCCGAGTCCACCTGGGAGAAGGAGAACGGCATGGCCGAAGACAATTCGCCCGTAGAACGCAAATGAGCCAGCAACTCCGACACCACTTGCTTTGTATCTTGAACCGAACGCGAAGAGTGAGACTTACTCGAACTTCTTGACCGAGATTTGACTTGGACAAAGACTTTTCTGAAGGACTAGATTTTAGAAAACGGCCTTTGTCATCCCTGGGAGGAGTAGGCTGAGGTTCCTTAGTTGAACTACTTGAAGGTTTGCTAACTAACGCTGAAGAATCTACAACTTTTAGAAGGAGTAGACGACTCCAAAACGCGAAAACCGAAGCCAGAAACCACGCCCACTTTTTGACCAACAGGCCCAAAATCTTCACAAAGATTACAACAAAAAAGGGGGGGGGGGGGGCCGAACGAACTTACCCAAGTAGCAAGCAACACAAAGAAAACTAAAGGAAAGCAAAAGACACTCATTAAGCTGAAAGCAGGAGAAAAAATTCCTGGAGCAACAGAAAAACAAGCCTGCCTTCCATGCTAGCTTGAAAGAAAGTGAGTAGTCTGCTTAACCGGAAGTTACATGGATTGGGAGTTGTGGTAGTAAGACACTCTTGGTTTTATTTCTGTCTTCCAAGCTAATTTTGAACAAATATGCACTTTGTAGTGGAATGGTAAGGATGATAGAATAGATTGTCAGCGTATGCCCAGCACAGAGAAGAGATGCGACTAGGCCAGCATGGGAAGACAGCCCATCTATGGATCTCTTACATCGACCACATCTGGCGTGTTGTCTCTGTTGCATGCCGTCAAAGTCAATGACTATGAGCTCTATGCACAAACGCTGTTGGTTATGCCTGACATACTTCCTACGACAGGAAGGGTGAAACTGTGCTTCACAGGCAAACAGGTCAAACCCTCTGATTCTGCACAATAGTTCCTCGTCTTTTTTATGCTCAGCAACTTCAAGAACTGTGCTCCATCCTTCACGTTCAAACTTGGATGTAGGTTCAGTTGTCCAAGCATTATGTGATTTTTTTTAACTTTCAACCCCTCTTTGTTACAAAATATGCAGTCTGGTTTGAAGATAATTGTTTTCACTGAGCCAGAAGAACGCCCAGACTGTCTTTGCTCTTGAGTTACTGTTTGTGATTCTGAAGATGATTCCAGTCTATCACGGTTTTTAGTAAACCTTTGGTAACAGTCACGATGGTAGCCGTATTCCGTCCGTAAATCATCTGGAACGCACTTGCAAGACTCTTCCATCCGATATGGAGAATCCAGTGGCTGCAATAGTCTTTTCTTACAAATGTCTTGAAGTTTTATCAGTCTATTCTGAGGTCCTTTGCAGTTAGAGAGGTGAACAAATGATCTCTTGTTAGAATCGCTGAAATGAATGACACACACTTCACCAACAGGGCTGTCTTCACGTTTTCGCTTTCTTGAAGCCATGTTCAGTTGATCATTACACCAGAAGATTCATTCACCTGCACACAAAGAAAACCAAACACAACAAAGAACAACATTAGTAATACAAATCAAACCATTTTGTTGTTAAGATGCAAATGCATGTGATTTCCAAGTAATAGTGTTATCATTATACATGTACATATGAAATTCGTTATTTATTAAAAATAATCACAACATCCAGAACAGCAAATTGTATCATATTACTCTTGTATTTCACTACAATATATCCATTCTATTTTACAGCAATGCTTGTTGCAAATAGCAACAATTTTGTTCTGTTTAAAGCCTGTTGTGATGTTTTCGTCGACGCACGTTTAGGGGGTATAGGAGATATATTTAATTTTGTGCCTATGAAAATGGGCCTAGGAGGCCCTAATTGGTCCTGAATTTCCCAAAGGCATTGTTGTGTATGAAAACAAACCCCAAAAAGTCCTGCTTTCTATTTTGTTTCAATGTATCACAGATGACATACAGTCCGTATTGTGAAAATGACGGTTCCAGTAGATAGCGCATCCCTGAAGCCAAGATATACTATATTGGACTACACAACAGGCTATTTTAAAACGGCAAGTCATTGGTTTAGTTACAAAAGTAACAGAAACATGGTTTCCTGATCATTCACATGAGCTACATTTGACTTGAAAATTGATGATTGTGGTCAGCATACAAGGGGGTACCCTTAAATCAAGGGCCATAACTCATAGTCCAAATTAGTTATTTTCTTGGGAACAACCAGAAACGTGTTCAGTGGTCCCTAAGGTACATTGTGGATCCAATTAGGTTAAGTCCTGGGGGTGGGGGGGGTGCATGGTGACCATGGTCTGCTTGCCAACTATGTTTGAAGGAAAGGGATTTGAGCAAGCTGTGACAATACAGTTTGCTAGCATTTAAAGCAGGCTAGAAAGGCTGACCATTGGAGAGCATGTGTTTCAGTCGACAAGAAGAAAGGTGGCTTTTACTGACAGCTTCTGTGTTCATCTCTGCTGTGTTCTGTGTTTATCACTGCTGTGTTCTGTGTTCATCTCTGCTGTGGTCTGTGTTCATCACTGCTGTGTTCTGTGTTCATCTCCGTGAACTCTTCCAACAGCCAGCACAATCAGCAAGGTAGGAAGCGATCTCTCTCTCTCTCTCTCTCTCTCTCTCTCTCTCTCTCTCTCTCTCTCTCTCTCTCTCCCCCCCCCCAATGCAATTTCTCTGTATAGAGATAATACAGATTTCTTGACTTGACTCTCTCTCTCTTTTAAATTGTTTCCCTCTAAATAATGTTCAGTTATGTTGATGTTATTGTATGCAAAATGTAATGTTATGTTTATTGCCATATTTTCACATGTTTATTTTTTCTTTCCTTGTTTTGCTTTGCGTGAGGGCATGCTGTAAATATTCAATTACCGTCATGAAATAAGTTCGTGTTTGTATTCGTACTCTCTTTTATTCTATATGTATGTCTATCTTTTCCATTCTTTTCCCTCTTTTATTCTATATGTGTGTCTAGCTTTTCCATTCGTTTCTCTCTTTTATTCTATATGTGTGTCTAGCTTTTCCATTCGTTTCTCTCTTTTATTCTATATGTGTGTCTAGCTTTTCCATTCTTTTCTCTCTTTTATTCTATATGTGTGTCTAGCTTTTCCATTCTTTTCTCTTTTTTTCTCTCTCTCATGTTCAAGCTCAAAGTTCCTTTTGCGGTGTGTCTGTCTGTCTCTGTTTGTCTGTCTCTGTCTGTCTGTCTGTCTCTCTGACGTAATTTGATTGCGAGTGCGTGTATGCGTCTTTACTCTCTAGGTTTGTGCCCGTGTGCGTCCGTGTGTGCGAGCGTGCGTGCGTGCGATCATGTGTGCATGCATGCAATTGCATGCATAGTGGAGTGTGTGTATTCGTGTGACTCAAGCATAGGGCACCAGGTGGTTGTGGCCCGGGTGAGGGACGACCTATGCACGGGGAGGGGGGAGGGTTGGGTGGTACAAATTGCATCTGTATATTTGTATTGCGGTATCATTTAGTATGCACATTTTTTGTAAGCATGTTTTTGTATTATGAGCAAACCTCGTTGTGTTTGTGTGTGTGTGTGTGTGTAAGTGTGTGTGTGTGTGTGTGTGATTGTATGAGTATACGTATGTGTATACGAGTGTGTGTGAGTGTGTGCGTGATTATGCGTGTGTGTGTGAGTGACTGTGCCTGAGAGAGAGAGAGAGAGAGAGAGAGAGAGAGAGAGAGAGAGAGAGAGAGAGAGACTTTACATTTTACTATTCACACAGAAAACATGTGGATGACATACTACCGACGACAGAACAAACACTGGACAAACACTTTCCGTGACTTTTGTGAATTTATTAAAGAAGAGAAAAACACTTCTTACCTAAGAAAGGGGAATCCTCCGATGAGCAATCCAACGCAATAAAACAATGTCAGCGACAATTATTGTAGGCAATTACACTTATATAACTAGAGCGTTAAGACACTAAATCACCAACCGCGCGGCAGCGTTTTCGGTTCCAGTGACCTTGACCTTTGACCCATGACCTTCGTTATCGAACTTGGCCTAGATCTCTCCATTACCTACCCGCATGCAACATTTGAGCATCCTAAGTCCATCCGTTCAAACGCTAGAGAGGATACATACATAGTCCGGCTCAGACACGAGTGAAAACATTACCAATCCGCTCTCTACGATCGCGGTTGTTAAAAATCTATATTTAAAGTAAGCTAAACTAAACTCACACAGTATCACTAGTACTTGACTAGCCTACAATTTCTTCAATCTCTTCTTCTTCTTCTTTTACCTATAGCAACCGCAGTCACTGCTGACTATTATGTCGCTGTATTTGGGAGGATCTACGGTAATGCGCAAGACAACTATCAAGAAGAAGGAAGTGGACAGGAGATAAATTTTTTTTAGAAAGCTTGGCCCAGCCAGCCAGGTCCCGCTAATCGGTCCCTAACATGATGCCGCGCCAAGCGAGAGAATGACCCAGCCAGCCAGGTCCCGCTAATCGGGCCCCAACGTGATGCCGCGTCATTGGGAAGAATAAAATAAAGGAAAATGAACTAAAAATAAATTAAAATGAACTAAAGAAAATAAAGAAAAAGAGAGAAGGGAGTGAAGTTACTGTGATTTGGAGACCCAGGACACAAAAGTGCCCAAGGTCCTCGCCTCAACAGCCTGTTCTGGGAGGTGGTTCCATGCCTTGATGGTACGTGGCAGGAAACTTGCTTGCCTGTATTGGGTACGGCAGTAGGTCTGGGCCAGCTGCTTGGGGTGTGCTCGACGTTGGCGCTGGGACCAGTTTCTCTCTTACAGTTTTCATAGTGACACTAAAAAATCCCATACATGTACACAAGCTACATTTTAGGCCATTGGATGCATTCTTTTTATATTTTGCGTGGGTCAACAATCAACATACATTTTCCATGCATTTTTAAACTTGCTTTTCTTAATAAATCTTCAGCTATATATCAACTGTTTGTGGTGGGTTTTTTTTTTTAGCTATTTCGCTTTGTCGTATACTTAACTGCAGTCAGAATAAAGGCCTATATACTGATCTTCAAGTAGTGCTAAAGAGGCCTGGAAGCGTGTGATATAAAACATTGGTAAAGGTCAAGATGTGCCCCCCCCCCCTACATTTCTCGGTTAATTGTATTTTTCCGTTTTTGCCTTTCTTACCATACATAAAGCTGTATTCTAGGAACCTTTTTAGCTAATAACCTTTTTGGAATACTAACCCTATCCCTAACCATAACCCTACCCCCACCCTATAAGACGGAAAAACGCAACGAACTACAACTGTGACAAATCGCGGTGTACTGCAGTACATAGTGGGGGGTAGGCAATACACACAACAGCTGCGGAGCGTTGGTCACAGTGGGGATCATGCCTATAATAGTCCACATGTCCGTGTGTCTGTATGTCCATATGTAGATGTGACATGTTCTGTTCAAGATTGTTGTACCTTGTACAGTGTAGATGCCCAGTGGTCAGTAACAATGACAAGTGGTCACTTTGACGTAAAAATCTTATTTTGATTTGTAGCAGCTTATTTTTTGTCCCCAAATAATTTATGCACATGCATAATCCAGATGACCAGTGGTCACTGTGACGTAAATTCTACATATATAATATTTGCTTTAACAGCTTATTATTAGTGTCATGAGTGACAGGAAATAAGCTGTTAAGAATCACTATTTGATTTTCCAAGTCAAAGTAACCACTGGTCATTGTCACTGCCATCTACAGTGTACAAAGTGCAGTACTACTCAAGACACAATAGTGCTAAAAAGTAAAAATGTCGAATCGACGTCAACGTGACCACTGGTCATCTGCATCATACAAGTTAGTTGTAATTTTCTTATTTACAAGTTTGGATGGGAGAAGGAATTACCAAGATAAGCCACTTTTGTTATCCAAGTTTTGATAATAGATAAGAAAGAAGTTTGTCATGCGCGTTTGAGCGACAAACTATATCGAAAGATGATTAACTTGTGATTAACTTGCTTAAAGTGTTCCATTTTCAGTAGTTTTGAGGTTTTTCAGTAGTCATGTCGCGCGGCGCGAAATCACTTCATATGAAAAGCATGACCATAACATTTCGCTTTGCATGCACTAAGAAACTGAATATAAAGTTTGCAGTATTTTTATATGACCCAATGCTTGTGTGCTATTGTGTGTATCACTGTCTCTTTGTGTCACTGTGTGCATGTCATTCATTGCATGTGTGTGTTTAACGTGGTGTGATTCAACGTGGTGTGATTCAACGTGGTGACAGCCATGAAATGGCCTTTGTTGTTGACGGGGCTATAATTTTAATCTTAATCCAGGTCAGGCATGAAAGTGGATGAAGATTAAAAAAAAGAGGAGATTTTCTTCAGCCGGATTTTCACCTAACGTCAGAAGTTTTGTTCAGCGGAGACGGGGGCTAATCTATTCCAAAGATTTGGTCGACACAAATATCCTTCCGCCACATTGCTACTTTTGTTGAGCGGGAGGTACTCATTTCGCCTTCCTTTGCACAAATGAAGCGGGTGAGCTAAAGCGACTTCCGGTTAACCAGTTTGAGAATCGCCAAATACAGACTTGTAGATATAAAGAATACGGCAAGATCGGTCCTTTACTTCTATACAAACATTTTTTTAAAATTTTTAAATGTGACTATCACTGTATCAGTAGTATCACACACCTAAGTGAGTGGGAGAGAGAAAAAAAAACAGAAAGGGGGGGGGGGTTGATATGGAGATCAAAGAGAAAGAGAAACAGAGGGAAGGTAGGGAGGGGGTACAACAATAAATGACATTTGATCTATAGGAGAGACAGTCATGAATATAAAAACAGCAACAAACAAAAGAAAAAGACCAACAGTAAATGAGAGAGAGAGAGAGAGAGAGAGAGAGAGAGAGAGAGAATGGGAAAATATCTGTCCTACTTTAGTTTCACTTCGAATACCTCTGTGTCTGGCTGAACACTGTGGCCATGCGAATGATCGACAAGCGTCATCTCTGCCCGAGTCAAATCTTTGACACCCAGCTGGGCTTCATTGTTTGTAGCGAAGAAATTTGTTATGTTCTGGGCATTTTTCGGTGCAGCTAACACCGATTGCGATGCGTTTTGTTTGATTAAACATGCCGCCGTCAATCATTAGTCCCCAGTCGGGCCCCAACTTGAGAAATCGCCGTCATCGGCACACGGTACAAGCGATCTTGCGTTCCGCATTACATAACACTTTCTGTGCATTGTGCACGGTATGCTTGAGTAGATATTGATTCACTTCTTTGATCTTTCTTCATAATTTTTTTAATAAAATAACTTCGCAAACTGAATCGCTTTCACCCGACTGAATGCATGGGTGCTCCTGGGAAATAACAAAATTCCTGCAAGGCAGGGGTCCAGGGGCTGCGACGACGAAAATGGAGTTTTACGTCCTCTTGGTCTGAATCAGACACATATGGGACATTTGTAAATACAAATATGGTGGGAACGATACTGGAGGCAATGCCCGGAGGCAGTACGTGGCAGGTCTGTGGCAGGGAAAACTTTTTTGCTTGATTATAATCGAGTTTTCTAATAAGAGGATTCGGCTGTATATGCATGTAAATACATGTAGGTGATGAATATCATGCTTATCGAAAGTCGTCATTACTTTGAAATACGCAATGTTTGCCAAGGATCTAAGATAGATAAGATCTGAATGTACTCATGCTTCATTTAAGGTTCTCTGCTGTCTTTTAGTTTTGAATAAAGAAAAATACATTTTCGCTATATGGCAATATTAGTTGTTTCTTCCTTCCAGAACGTGTTTGTTATACAGGCAATTTCTTCCTCTGATCCTTTTAATCTCTTAATTGTCATTGATCTTGAAAACAAGACAACACCGATCCATAATGATGTGTCTGTATGCTCTCATTGGCGTAACACAGGTGACTATCTCCCGGTACAAATTCGTTATAGAATATCGGTGCAACAATTATCTGTGTACACATTTTACTTTATTTTATCAAAACATGTACTTTAGGCATTGATGTAGCCACCTGTAATGTTGCATTCAGCAAGGATTACTACATTGAATGGAAGTGTGTGCAAAATGGTTTGCTTTCTTCTTATGTATCTGCAATGTTGGCTCTTTTTCCCTGATAGTAATGAACATAGGAATTTTTATAGGGTGGATGGTGCTGTTATGATGAGTTCCTATCCGTTGAAGAAGCTCTATACGACACAGCAGAGGACACGCTGTGCTTAGTATTCCTGATACATTTGTTAAAACTTGGATTCCACTTTTGCCTCAGCTGAATACTTATCTCCAAATCTAACGTTTTGAGTTAGTCCAGATAAAAAGTCGTTAAAACATAAAGGAAATCTTGTTTTCTGACATGCATATACAACACACATATAAACATAGAAATAATAAGATGTGCATAATATACAGTAAATACATCATAAGAATTAAATTACAATACAATATAAAACACTTGGAAGCACACACACACACACACACATTGCCGAAGGGCCGCAGAGGGCATAAAACCCTATTTCGTCGACACACACACACAGAGTGTAGAGTGGCACAGTGGTAGCGCGTTCGCTTCGTGTCAAGTAAACCCGAGTTCGAACCTGGGTACAGGGGATTTTTTCCTCTCATTCTGCACTAGGCCTTAACGGTCTGAACGTGGAGTCTTTCGGATGAGACAATAAACCGAGGTCCCGTGTGCCCATGCACTTAGCATACGTTAAACCCAGTGGCAACGAAAAAGTTGTCATTTGGTAAAAATTTACCCCCCCCCCCCCCCCCCCCTCATCAGTGACAAAAATCGCATGCAAAAAATTGTTTTTTTTAAATTGGGTGGCACGCCTCTGGCTGCGACGCGCTCTCCAGGTGGGAGCAACCCGAATTTCACAGAGACGCCTCTGTGACCATAAAGTACCTAATAATAATACCACCCAGTCCCCCTCCCCACACATATTTGTTTATAAATCTCCCCCATTAACCACGCCTCTCCCCCATCACACACACACAGAGGTAAACAAACTATTTTAATATGAAGAAATAATAGGACAAGGCATAACAAAATAATATGGATAATATGAATCGATATCACCAACTGTACTAAATCAAATACAAATCATTTCAAAGACTGTATGTTAAAATTCAACATTACACTGACAACTTGCAATCGCAATGTTGTCATACAAAATAATAAGCATTGAACTTTAGATCAGCAGATCTACACAAATGACTTGCCGCAAACAGCCCTAGTGATAAAGAGTCCACTAGATCAAAACCATCTCCTCTCTTGGCCGCATAGAAATTAGCGAATGCTGTCATAAACAACACAGGATATTAAAAAAACATGATTAAATGAAATGGTAGCAACAACATTGATAATATTTACTTACAGCCCATTTTGGTGTTAAAGGCCAACAATTGAAAACGCCGTTTACAGCAGACATGTCCTTTCTCTATCTATGCCCACAGGTTGGAAAAAGAAAGAGCTTTTCGATGAGGTGGTTTGCTCCCCTCTTGTCGGTTGAGATGCAACGGGTAACTGAAATCGTCAAGAAGTACATGGTATTAGAAGAGTTAACTTTCAGACTTAGAAATATATTACTAAAATTGTAAAAACATGAAAGATTTATACATTCAGTATATTATTAATTCTGTCTTCTGCTCAACTGTTCTTGCACTTTTGATGATATATGTTTTGATTGTTCATGTTTTCCTTTATGCTTGATCATTGATTTCTGGTTGTTGTTGTTTATGCTTTGTAACACAAAAGAGAACCTTCACCTAAATTTTTTTAAAAAACAAATTGCAGACATTTACAACAAGAAAACATTAAAAGGAATACCTAAGATTCAAGTAGGAGGTGTGACCATCAAGTAGGAGGTGTGACCATGCCGTAGACATGTCCTTGTTCCACAATCAGGGTCAATGGTCAAGGTCAGCAAGACAGGGGTCCCTTCACCAACCTTCATAAAATCATAAACAAAATGGAGGAAAAAACATATACATTAAAAATCACATAATTGTTACATATATACATGCACAATGCAGCACCAAACGTATATAAAACCAACCATGCGCAATTCATATATACCACATACTGGATAGCGGGTGTCCACTCAACACCGAGTAAGGTCCCACACCTAGATGCCAGTCCACAGTGAAATAGGAAGATGCTGCAGCTGGCTTGCTGGGAGGTGTTCATGGACATTGGTTAATGGATCAGTTAAATTATGCATCTCAGTAGTAATGCTGCAGACACACTTTGTAAGCCTAATTGGCATTTTGAACCACTACCACATGAAAGGAAACATTATGTAAGTTAAAAGGATAAAACAGAACGTAAAAAGAAAGACAACCATGTCATGTGAATGAGTTATGGAGGGGGGGGGGGGGGGGTGTGAAGTGCTCAGTTGGGGGGGGGGGGGATGGTGCAGGGGAAGGAGGGTAGTGTATTGGGGGGGGGGGGGGGGTGTGGGGGGGGGGGGGGGGGGGTGGGGGGGGGGGGGGGGGGGGGGGGGGGGGTGGGGGGGGGGGGGGGGTGCCCAAAGAAGTTGATATTTTGAATGTAAAAGATTCTATGAAGCCATTGAAGGCCTCTGTGGGGGTGGGGGGGTGGGGTGGGTGGGGGATAAGCTAAAGCAATGGCATGAAAAAATTGTCCCTTTCTTTTTCACCTTTCATTTTAATTTTTACCAAAAGCAAAAGCAATACCAGTTTTTGTTCTTTTACAGAGGGGTCTTATAAGGGAGGTAATTTTAATACTTACAAAGAAGGGCAATGTCTTAGAAGCAGGTCTTATGGTAGAGGGAGTCTTAGAATGGGAGGTCTTATCAGGGAGGTTCCACTCGAGGGGTGAATGCCAGAACTGCCTACCTAGATAGAACGTTCTGGCAGGCACTCCTTGCGTGACTGTACCCTCAAATTCCAACAGATAACAACAAAGACAAGCACTATTAAGTACATTTTCCCCCCAAGGACCATTCCTGTGTGGAATTCCCTTCCAGTTGCGGCAGCTGAGGCTCCCTCCTTGGTATCATTCAAGAGGGAGCTCAACAAAATTTCATTCTAAAAATCAAGGGGTTAGGGGCCATAAATCAAAATAGTGGAAAATGAAGGTACTAGTTTGATAAGATGGTGTGGCCTAGAACGATTGAAGATTAAAGATTGCTCACTGTTATCCTGCCTTTTTCAGAGGGCATAAAATAGGTACATTGAGAGAGAGAGAGAGAGAGAGAGAGAGAGAGAGAGAGAGAGAGAGAGAGAGAGAGAGAGAGAATTGAATGAATGTTATTTTTAGAGGGTATAAGCAATAACATATTAGAATAAGCAATAACATGAGAAAGAGAGATGTGTACATCAAAGTAAAAAAAACACCCTGCCGTGTGTACCGCAGAGAAAGCGCTCGCCTACTTCGCTCGCTAAGCGCTTTCTTTGGCTGCAGTACAGTCCCACACTTCGCTTCGTGTAAGCGGTTCCAAAATGGCGGCTCCCGTCAATGATCAACGAGTATTGTTGACTAGAGGGCTTATAAACATTCTTCTTTCATAACTACCCACAATCGACAGTTTGATTTTTCTTTTATTATGGTTACGGCCGAAGGGGTTTGATCTTCCAATATTTTTTTTAACCGTCTACAATACGCCTAGGCCTAATGTACTGTCGCTAGAAAAAAAATGTACTGTCGCTAGGCCTACAGTAACATCATAAAATGGACGCCTCGAAGCCTGTAGGCCTATAATCGTCAGTTTTGCGATACGCGGAAACACTCAATAGAAAAGAGAAGGAGATACACTACTGCAAAATTATCGACTAGACTCCTTTGAAAGGCGCATGTCGACTGTTCATTTCTGGCTGGGTTCGGGGTCAAGATGTGCACCCCCCCCCCCCCTCCCATTTCTCGGTTAATTTCGTTTTTGCCTTTTACCAAACATGAAGCTGTATTTTATGAACATTATCTTTGTTCAATAATTAATTGTAGTAGCGGCCCCCCCCCCCCCCCCCCCCCCCCCCCCCCCCCGCTATATACTGCAGTACACCGCAGCAATTGTCACAGTCATGGTTCATTGCGTTTTCTCGTCTTATGGGGGGGGGGGGGGGGGGGGGGGGGTGTAGCAACTCTGTTACTAAAACAATGCTTTCGTTTGTTAGTATTAAACCGTTGAACTTGTACTTTCCCCTCTTGGTTTCTAGTTGTGTCAGACAAGGATGGTGAGAAGAGAGATTCAAAACTGATATCAACTAAGTTGTGAAAATTTTTGTACATTTGAATGAGGTCACCTCTTATCCGCCTACCCTTTAGTGAATGTAAGTTCAACAGCTTTAATCTATCACAGTACGTTAAATCTTTACAACATTTTACTAATTTTGTTGCTCTCCTTTGAACTTTCTCAATTGATAATGATTGTCTCTTAAGATATGGGTACCAGATAACGTTACCATATTCTAAGTGAGGGCGAACCATAGACTTATACAATAACAAAAAAGTGTCCTTATCTATTTTCGTAAATGTTCTTTTAATTATACCCAACATCTGGTTTGCTTTGCTAACTGCTTTTTGAATATGGATATCAAATAATAATAAAATATCAAATGTGACTCCGAGATCTTTTTCTTCTTTACATGGCTCTATCTTTTGTACATCATTTTCAAGTTTCATAAAATAATCATACTCAGGGTTATTTTTGCCAATATGCATTACCTTGCATTTTGACACGTTAAAGTACAGATTCCAATCCTCTGACCATTTCCGCAATTTGTCTAGGTCACTTTGTATGACACTATGTTCTGTTATAACGTTATATATTTTCGTGTCATCAGCAAATATTTTACATGTACTTTGGACAAAATCAGGTAAGTCATTTATAAAAATGGTAAATAAAACAGGGCCAAGGATACTGCCTTGTGTGATTCCACTTAAAACATCAGTATTTATGGAGCATGATGAGCCCACACGAACCCTTTGCTTCCTTCCACATAAAAATGTTCTTATCCATTTTAGTAGGTCATCACAGATACCATATGCCTTTAATTTCAATAATAACCTTTCATGTGGTACAGAATCAAAAGCCTTTTTGAAATCTAAGTAAATAACATCAAGAGCACAACTATCATCTAAAATACTTGTAAAATCTTCCATTACTTCAAGAAGTTGTGTCACACAAGACCTTTTAG
This sequence comes from Phymorhynchus buccinoides, assembly GCA_017654935.2. Taxonomy (NCBI): domain Eukaryota; kingdom Metazoa; phylum Mollusca; class Gastropoda; order Neogastropoda; family Raphitomidae; genus Phymorhynchus; species Phymorhynchus buccinoides. The sequence goes on along the minus strand of CM065698.1, from coordinate 50,276,365 downwards.
TTCTGAAACCATGTTGACATTTAGAGTACAAACTATTATCTATCATATGAGAAACTATCGCATCTCTAATAAGTGATTCTAAAACTTTACTGACTATGCATGCTAGACTTACTGGTCTATTGTTGCCGGGATCGGATTTAGTCCCCTTTTTAAAAACAGCAGTTACAATAGCAGTTTTCCAATCATCTGGGATAACACAAGTTTCTAAAGAAGTATTTAACCTACAGTGATAGATTAAAGCTGTTGAACTTACATTCACTAAAGGGTAGGCGGATAAGAGGTGACCTCATTCATGTTGCCTTTAATTTCAATAATAACCTTTCATGTGGTACAGAATCAAAAGCCTTTTTGAAATCTAAGTAAATAACATCAAGAGCACAACTATCATCTAAAATACTTGTAAAATCTTCCATTACTTCAAGAAGTTGTGTCACACAAGACCTTTTAGTTCTGAAACCATGTTGACATTTAGAGTACAAACTATTATCTATCATATGAGAAACTATCGCATCTCTAATAAGTGATTCTAAAACTTTACTGACTATGCATGTTAGACTTACTGGTCTATTGTTGCCGGGATCGGATTTAGTCCCCTTTTTAAAAACAGCAGTTACAATAGCAGTTTTCCAGTCATCTGGGATAACACAAGTTTCTAAAGAAGTATTAAAAAGTGTACATAGTGGTATCGAGAGTTCCTCACTTAATTCTTTTAAAACCTTTGGTGGGATACAATCTGGTCCTTGCGCTTTAGAAGGGTCTAAATTATCTAGTTTTTTCTTCACAGCCTCTGGGGTTACCCTTACATCTGAAATACTAATACCATCTGAATAAGAACAACTGGTTAGTTTAGGTAAATCCTCCTTGTTTTCCCTGGTAAAAACACTTGAAAAATAATTATTTAAAGTCTCAGCCTTTTGGGAGTCTGATTCTGCAAAGGTACCTTTATCATCAACGAGTGTGCTGATCTCTGCCTTACTCTTTGTTTTCTCTTGTACAAATTTCCAAAATTGTTTTGGATTAGCTTTGCAGTCATGTGCTACCGTTTTTCATAATTCTTCTTTGCTCTTTTTATTGCTTTGGTACATTTAGTTCTAATTTTAATGTAATACCTATACCTATACCCTCTTTTTCTTCTGAGAAACCTCCAATAAGCCTTCCGTTTTTTATTAATTAATCTCATAGCTTTTCTAGTCATCCACAGAGGTTTCCTTTTTTCAGTATTACATTTCACCTTCGGTATAAACTTGTCCATTAAAACAGTAATTATTTCTTTTATATTGTTCCAGGACATATTTACATCTTCGTCGAGTACTTCAGACCAAGAAACATTATTAAGGATTTTTTTAATTTCAGAATAGTTTCCTTTCTTTAAATTAAAATTGTATCGGTAAATTAAAATTGTATCGGTTTGTTCAGCGCATGCAATCCTCCTGTTGTTCTTTTATCCACATTGCCTTGCTGTTTTATTTATACATTATTATTGCTTTGGCTTTTGAATATTTTATGCATGCTACATTTTCGGTCTGCAAAACACGAAAACGTAGCAAAAACATCAACAGACTGAAGTTGGCTGTCGACAAAAATGTTTAAATGGCTGCTGTTTGTATAGTTTATACAGCACGTTTCCACTGGGTTTTTTTTTTTTTTTTTTTTTAAAGCCACGAAAGGGTACAACTAAAGTTGTCATAATGATCGATGGTCATGTTTTGTATCTTGTAGAGCATGGCTAGTCTTGCTGTTTCCCTTCGTTCTTGCAGGGTGGGCCACTTTAGCTGCTCTATCATGGAGGTCACACTTGACGTATTCCTGAAGCGGCGCAGGGCAAATCTCCTACCTTTTACTACTACTACTCTGTTCTCTGCGCACAACTAATCTTAAGCTCTAATTCCAACCGACTGTCCCAGGTTCTGATTTCACCTGCCTAGCCGCAGCAGCAGGTAGCTAAAGCCCCGCCCAAATTGACCCCTGTCCATTTAGCGGATCGCCTTATTTCTTAAGGCATTTCAGTCTTTCGGCCTACTGGCTCTGGCATCGCAAAAGCACTAATATAATATAAACCCCTACTCAAATATTAAGTCCTCTTTAGACTATTTTCCTATTTTTATTCATAAAAAAATTAAACAGACTGCAACGTCACTGGAACATACAGCAAACAAACAACTACACGACAAGTGCAAAGTGACGTTATTTTATTCACAAGAGACAAAACAAAACTACTGGATATTTCGGCGAATGCGCCTTTATCAACACAGACAAGCAATTAAACAGCAAACATCAAATATAGCAAAAGGAGCAAAAAGTAGGCAACAGAAGGAGCAAAAAATAAAAACACACACATCAAGATCAAAATAAAAACAATACTTCCCCTCTACAGTCCAACGTAGATTTACACGTTGGACTGTAGAGGGGAAGTATTGTTTTTATTTTGATCTTGATGTGTGTGTTTTTATTTTTTGCTCCTTCTGTTGCCTACTTTTTGCTCCTTTTGCTATATTTGATGTTTGCTGTTTAATTGCTTGTCTGTGTTGATAAAGGCGCATTCGCCGAAATATCCAGTAGTTTTGTTTTGTCTCTTGTGAATAAAATAACGTCACTTTGCACTTGTCGTGTAGTTGTTTGTTTGCTGTATTTTTATTTATAACCATTATTTTATAACTAACTTTCTACTTTTACTTTTGTAACCTGTCATACTACCACCAAGCTTGATACAGACATAGACAATGCTTTAGGCCTGTTTAATATGATCTGCATTGTTGAAAGCAGGCGAATGTATCCTCTACACGGTCACATCTGGTGTGTGTGTGTGTGTGTGTTAATGTGTGTGTGTGTGTGTGTGTGTGTGTGTGCGTGTGCGTGTGCGTGTGCGTGTGCGCGTGTGCGTGTGCGTGTGCGTGTGTGTGTGTGCGTGTGCGCGTGCGTGCGTGCGTGCGTATGCGGCGTTCATTTGGTATGATTGTTTTTGGTTGTAAGCTTAAACATGACACAACACGTGCACTGAATACGAGATGCTCTTTTCAGCAGCAAGAGAGGTAGAGAATGGTAAAGACAATCAAATGAATTTGTTGACGATGATGAAGACACATGATCACGTTTAATGATAATGTTGTCAGATGCGAGGAAGCATGACGATACTGGTGGTGGTGACGATGATGATGACCACCTTCATGACGTTTCGTTTTAAGACTGTGGAGGCAGCGCCAATGCAAAATGACGACATCGCGAGAGATGATGACGATTCTTCTTCTCTTGGTGAGTAATTGTTGTTACAGACATAGCTTCAGGGCTCCCAATCGTCCCGCAAAACAAGGGGTCCCAGGGACTCCTTCACTTACAGTATAGAGGGCCCTAGAGGCGGGATAGATGATCCCAGTGGCAGTGTGAATGCTAAAAAGAATTTTTCTAGTGCATCCCTGGGACCCCCTGCTCAATCTTTTAGATGGTCCTTGAGAATTTGAGTGCTTCATATACCCCCAAATGGGGGTCCCTGGGAGCCCTGTAGCTTATACGGCGTGGTTGTTGCCTTGGCTGGTTGGTTAATTGGTTGGTTGATTGGTTGATTGATGCGTTCGTTTGTGTGTTCGTTCGTAACTTGGTTATTACCCAGAGACATGCAGGATTCTCACGCAAGATCATCGCGCAAGGCTGCTTATAAAAGTGGGTTTTTTTAATCATAGGAGTATAGGCCTAGTATTCAGGATCAGGATTTCTCCTGATACGCATACAGGTATTTCTCTGATAAGTTGACGTTTCTTACGTTACGCTCCCAGGAGTTATGTGCAAGGGATGTTGACTAAGTCTGTCATACTGTCATTTACTCGCATACAACCCCGCAAGCAGACAGCAAACTCCGCAAGCACACGCTATCACTCCTCTCAACCAGTGCGAACAAATAATAGTCAAGGAATACCAATCTTGGAATACCCCCTCTTCTTAACGACAAAAGAAGAGAATAAATTTATTTATAAATACAAAATAAATATTAAATAGTCACAAAATGCAAAGTTAACAAACGAAATAATAAGTCCCCAAACAAAACAGTTTGTCAAAACAATATCTCTCTCTCTCTCTCTCTCTCTCTCTCTCTCTCTCTCTCTCTCTCTCTCTCTCTCTCTCGCGACGTCGATTCCTCAGTTTTCAAGCTTGATATCTTTCTCTAGTGGTTTTCAAATTTCAGGGTGTCCGTTCTTCTTTCTTCTTAAATTCTTTCCTCCGCGATATCTCGGCGGGATTCACTGGAATAACTCTTCCAGGGGATGGAACTCGCGACAGCGTCCACCCATCACCTCTCCTTAGGTGACATCAGTCAGGGCCTCCAAGTACAACCATGTACCGCCCAGGGGTCAGCCTGTGTACTGTAAACACATGTGGCGCCCCGATTATACATCATAACAAAATTCATAAATGAATCTTTTAGAACTCACCCATTTATAATCATTACACATGTTTGGTTGCCACAACCTAACCATCACACATATTGAAACACCACCACACTATAATCATCACTACATATGATTATGCGTTATTTTCACTTTTACAATAGAAACTTATATTACCTGCAAAACCATGCAGGCTCGCCACAAATAGGCCTGTGTGCCCCACGCACACACAAAACAGACTCCAGCCTTCCTTCAAGACAATTTCAAGGAGTGAATACAAAAACAACCGTGCGAGGCCGAGACACAATTTGTGTGAGTAAAACTCTAAAAAGAACACAGGCTGTTATTACCTTTGCACGGGCAATTCATTGGGCCTCTAACTTGGTTGTACACCACAAAGTAATCAAAAACAATTTATTTTAACTATTAGCCTATTTTATACCAAAAACAATGTGCATAAAAATATCATAGTACCACACACCATGACAAAGTCCTTAAGTGACATCTTTCTCCTATACCAAATTATTATGTTTTAAGGCTTGATCCTCCCATTTTGTCTTTAAAAAAACCCAAACAACAACAACAATGGTGAAGCATTTATATAGCGCACTCCTCCACCAAATATGGAGCTCTATGCGCTTAACAACAACAAAATTAAAGAGCAAGAAATTCAACAAAGGCTCACACACATGCAAATAGGCATGCATATACCCCCCATTCTACACACACACGCAGGCACACACACTCTCACACACACTCTCTCTCTCTCACACACACACACACACACACACACACACACACACACACACACACACACACACACACACACACACAGACACACAGACACACACAGACACACCCACACACACACACACACACAGACACACAGACACACAGACACACAGACACACCCACACACCCACACACACACAGACACACAGACACACAGACACACCCACACACACACACACACACACACACACACACACACACAGACACACAGACACACAGACACACACACACACACACACACACACACACACAGACACACCCACACACAGACACACCCACACACACACACACACACACACACACACACACACACACACACACAGACACACAGACACACAGACACACCCACACACAGACACACCCACACACCCACACACACACCCACACACACACACACAGACACACACAGACACACAGACACACACCCACACACCCACACACACACACACACACAGACACACAGACACACAGACACACCCACACACCCACACACACACAGACACACAGACACACAGACACCCACACACACCCACACACACCCATACACCCACACCGGTGGCATAATTTATTTTTAATCCCTCCCCCTGGGCCCTGTGTCACACGGACAGCACCGCCGTGATGGAAGCTCCCTACCAGGCAGTTCACCTCCTTGGTCGCTACATCATTCTCAATGATCTTGGATGTCCCGTTCGGGATATCCCTGGGGGATGAGCCTGGGCCCTCCCCAAGTGACACGGCAGGCCAGCAAATGGAAGGGGTGCGGATGTACACACATGCAGTCCCCACCCGCTTTCCCCCACAATAAACATCTAGATAATAAATGGCTCCTTAACTAAACCGCTACATTCCACCTGTCTTCTCTAGTGCCTGGTGCCGGCTGTGGTTCCCATTGGGAGCATCTCCCTGCTTCAGCCCCGTCCCAGTATCTCCGGTTTTAACACCTCAACCACCTCAATAGCATTAAAAATCGCGATAATCAAGAACAATTCGATATTAAATGTATTAAACATAATTTTAGTGTCAGTAGAAAGTTACTTGCTTTAATGTATAAATGGAAACTAGATGCCTTTAAAACAAAATACGTTAAAAGTATAGTTTGCATATGTGGAAACAAAATAACTAATAGTCATATTCTATCATGTAATGACCTAAAGACATTTATTCCTGTCTTGTTGCAAAATAGCGCTTGTAGTATTTTTAAATCACCAGCCTTAACGTACAAGTTTTTCGTTAATTTAGAACGCAGTCCAATAGGGAAGTACTTGTAAATAATATCCATTATATTACTATTAGGTGGGTTATGATGTTGTTTGTTGTTGTTGTTGTTATTTTTCCTTACCTTAGAACTCTGTCGCATAGATAATTATTTGTAATTTGTTTCTATTGCTATTATTGGATGATGGACAGGGTGGGGGTGGGGGGGGGGTCGGGGGGGGGGGGGGTCGGGGGGGGGGGGTCGGGGGGGGGGGGGGGGGGGGGTGTATGTGGGGGTAATGTTGGGTTTTGTTTTCCAGTTGGGGTGATTTTTGTTTTTGCTGTTACTGGGTTTATTCCTATCTTATGTGGTTTATTTATTACTTCTACAGTTCAGTCCTATTTATTCATATTGATTGTGCATACACCTGCATGCACCCACTTTGATATTTCACACACATATCCACAAATTCACATGCACGCAACCACTTTAACATGCATTTTTTGTTTTTGTTTTTGTTGTTGTCTAATATCACGAGAAGTGGATAGACGTTAAATGAAAGACACCCACACACACCCACACCCACACACACACACACACACACACACACACACACCTCTCTACACACACACACACACACACACACACACACACACACACACACACACACACACACACACCTCTCTACACACACACACGCGCACACACGCGCACACGCACACGCACACGCACCCCCATGTACACGCACACTGTATCCCCATAGTCTACAAACATTCATCCCCTCTTCTTTTTCCTATCCTTATCTTCAGTACTCGGAAATGTCTCATATGTGCCTGTGCCGGGCCGGAAGACGTTAAATAAATTCAGTTCATCAATCGCTTCAAATTGTGTGTGGTGGTGTAAGACAAAGAGAGAAAGGTCCCATAAAAAAAAAACTATCACCGTACTAACCTTGACCTTGAAGTTTGACCGTGAAAACCGATATGTCTTCTTTGTGAGCATATCTTTCACATCGTTAAACTTACAATGTTTAAAACTTGGTATGTGCCTGCATTGGCTTATTGTGATTATAAATACTGGGTACCGATCGAGGTCAAGGTCAAGGTCAAGGATGTAGACCTTGGAGGTGTCAAATCCAAGGTCAGCCATATCTTGCCAAGTTGTGCAGTTCCAGGCTTGATATTTGGCATGTTGGTAGACTGCTTCAAGGTCATGCGTGGTGTAAATTATTGATGATTGTTACGATTGCAGGATCGTATAGAGTTACAATCTAAATTTAGATTAAAGCAAAGCGAATATGTATAGAGTTACTCCCCCTTCTAGAAAGATCCATTCTAGAAAGATCCTCAAGTTTCTTGGTCTTACCTGACAAAACTCCTTTAAATTAACGCCCAAACTAATAAATCAACGGCTCCAATCATGTATTATGATTAAACTAGCGCAACGCTGAGTACCAGTAACGCCTAGTAACGGTAACGCCTAGTAACGGTAATGCCAAGTACTGGTAACGCTGAGTACAGCAAATTTGAAGCGATTTGGTAAAGAAACGGTGGAGTTATAAGGCCCCGTTTCGCGTTGGCGCCGCTCTGAGAGTGATGCGCTCTCCCTAGTAACGGTAACGCCTAGTACTGGTAAGGCCAAGTACTGGTAACGCTGAGTACAGCAAATTTGAAGCGATTTCGTTAAGAAACGGCAGAGTTATAAAGCCCCGTTTCCCGTTGGCGCTGCTCTGAGAGTGACGCGCTCTCCGGATGTTATTAAAATTTGCTGCCAGGCTTTGCCCCGGTGATAGCAAGCCTGACAGCAAATTTGACCCGATTCGGTTGAAAACCGGCGGAGTTATAAGGCCCGTTTTGCATCATGCTGCTGTTATGCGCCTAAGTAATGGATCCGGTTTGGCACAATGATAGTCACCGTGACGCGCTCTCCGGATGTTATTAAAATTTGCTGCCAGGCTTTGCCCCGGTGATAGCAAGCCTGACAGCAAATTTGACCCGATTCGGTTGAAAACCGGCGGAGTTATAAGGCCCGTTTTGCATCATGCTGCTGTTATGCGCCTAAGTAATGGATCCGGTTTGGCACATTGATAGTCACCGTCCCCGGTCATATATCTGCCAAATACGAAGGCAATCGGTCCAGAAATACCGGAGATACGGGCGCCGAAAGGCCGTCGGATGCGCGTTTCGCGCATTTGCAAAACCTGCGCAAATGACACGGCCGCCTCGGTTGCCGTTGCCATTGCCCCGTTAGGGCTCACAGCAAATTTGAAGCGATTCGGTCGAAAAACGGCGGAGCTATAAGGCCCGTTTCGTGTTTCAGACACACACACACACACACACACACACACACACACACACACACACACACACACACACACACACACACACCACACACACACACACACACACACACACACACACACGGACAGTTGGATTATTACTATATGATGATGTCTTAAAGGGAACATAATTAATAAAAACAACAAAAACTACAAGTTACTTTACGTTGCGCTTGTCACAGAATTATCTACACTAATGTAGTATTTTCCAGAAATTTCTGGAGTTACAATCTTGTGATCTCTGGAAACTTCCAGACAAAATCTACAATGATCGTGTTAACCCTGACCTTGACCTTGTCTCTTTTAGAAGTGGTTGTAGTTCGACCACCAGTGGGTGTGTACCCAGATAACCTAAGTTCATATAATCATGATCAGCATGACCAGAGGAATGCAGTAGCAGAAATCTGAAGCCTCTCGACAAAGCTCAAGGTCTATATAGGCTAGTGGTGGCCGTCGGTCACAGGCAGTATGGTATTCAAACATCCTTTTAATCATATACACATGATGATCATCATCTAAAGAGTGCAAAGAGTGTGAAGAGGGAAGGTAGGGGGTGAGGGGGGGGGGGGGGGGCGGGGCGTAAAGAGCAAAGGACATATCTACCACTCGACGACACACTTGTTCTTGAATAAAAAAAATTGTTGAGGTTTGTGTGTTGGTGTTTGGGTGTGCAGCCCTCGCGCGTGTACCTCGCATCATCAACGGGGATGAAATGACCAGATGTCACATGCCGTATATGGCTTCTCTCTGGTACTGGCCTGACATCCCGTTTCATTCCAACTCCAACATCAAGCACGTTTGCGCCGGTGTCCTGATTCGCCCTCAGTGGGTTCTGACAACCGCTCATTGCTTTGATACGTAAGTGTCTGGTAACCAAAGACACAACTCTCTCTCTCTCTCTCTCTCTCTCTCTCTCTCTCTCTCTCTCTCTCTCTCTCTCTCTCTCTCTCTCTCTCTCTCTCTCTCTCACACACACACACACACACACACACACACACACACACACACACACACACACACACACACATGTGCGCGCAGCCTAAATGACTCAAACACCTGCAAGACTCCCACAGGGTTCAGTCGTTGGACCCAGCTTCTTTCTTCTCTTCACCACCCTCTTGCCCACCAACTTGGGTTTCCACGGCACGTCTCTCTGGCGACAACACAGCCTGGCACAAAGACGTGTCCAGCACTGAGGACCAGTGCCTTGTCCATCAGGATCTTGACACTTTAGTTCAATGGGAAGAACGCTGGAAAATGTCGTTCCATCGGGAAAAGTCCTCGACCTTGCGCAACCTCTTCAAGATTCAAACTACAAACCATCAAAAGAAAACGGGGCGACAAACCAACCAAGGCATATGACATTCAAGCACACCAGACTCAGTACCGGCTAGGAACTTTCTTCTTTTTGTTTTTGTTTTTGCTGTCCTATCTTCTGGGTCGTACAGTGGCGTTGCTCCCACGCCACTCATTCCGAATCCCAATTCGCAGCCACACCCCGGCTTGTTCAGGTCGCAGAATCCGAGACCAGCAGTCCAAGGGGTGCGAATATATGCTAGGACGTCAGGAGGCAACGAACCGAGGAGACACTGCACTGCTGCTGCGTCACTTCCGTGGAGTTCAGCGAAGCCTGTTCAGGACACCACCTACTAAGCCCCCTACTGACGACACTATTCTCTTAGTCGCGGAGCCAGCGTGAGTGAGGTCCTCCTCTGAGGGCGCTACCAGGACAGCTCCCCAGAACACACTGATCCCCATGACTTTGACCCGAACGCACCAAGGCATAGACTGGATTGGAACCCGAAACTGAGGTCGACATGAGAGCAGGGCATGCAAAGCCACATAATTTGAGACATTGTTTTTTCTTTTTTTAATGATTGATGGACATGAGGCGGATGACAACGATGATGATGATGATATGGAGTTCCGTATCGGTCTGAGACTGCATGACAGGGCTGTATTCTACGCTTCCTTTCATAATGATATCCCGGCGTTTACCATGCCCGAGAACTACAGACACCTGCAGTGGTGGTCTTGAAATTAGAGCAACACTCTCAGAATCGCATCCGTTAAGCGGATGAAGCTCGACTGTGTGGCTTCAGTCTTCCCATTGAGCCCATAGCCACTCACTCTGGGTAGGAGTCGGTCCAGGACCGAAAAAAAACCCTCGCCTCTGATAGGATTTGAACCCGTGACCTCCCAGCCAGTAGTCCGCGACGCTAACTACTACACCACGGCGGCTGGTGCTAGGAACTTTATTCCCCCCCACACCATCCTAGATTGGAACGGAAGACGTTGCAGCTGCACCATTCTACCCATGGCATCCTTCCAAGCCAGATTACAGCACCATCTCAACTGGACTGACACCTCAGTGCCTGTGTAAGAGCCAGCCTGCACTCGCTGTGCTCTCAACCAACAAAACTTGGTATCTAGGTCCATTGTCTTGTGGTAATCCCAAACGTTTGGTACCAATCAAGGTCAAGGACGTACACTATGTCTTGGGAACTGCGGTTACCATAATTATCTTTGACACCGTTGCGCTTAAAAGTCATAAAACCTGGTATGGAGGTGCATTGGTTTAGGGTAATTTTAAAATATTGGGTAACGATCAAGTTCAAGGTCAAAGTCGTACAAATTGTGTATGCTGCATCTCCAGAACCTCTGGGTAGTATTGCCTCAAATTGTATGTGTAGTGTGGGGGGTGTCATGGTAGGAGATGGACTCCCCCCAGTGGAGTACATGTCTGCCACTGGGCGACACTCTTGTTAACTTCTAATTTTTGTTTTCACTCTCAGTGTGTGTCTTTCTGCTTACTTCTTCTCCTTCTATGGTCCCATCCCCAAGAAGAAGAAGAAGAAGAAGAAGAAGAAGAAAGATTCAGTCATAAGTTTTTAGTAAGTCTGAGAGCCGAATTACAATAAATATAGATTTTAATCGACCAATTAGTTTCGGTTAAAACGATTAAAAGGAGGGTCGTTGTTAAGACTTACTTGAACCTTTGTATGCTAGTCTGTCGTTTCCGACAATGACTGCCAGATAGCAGCCTGGAGTGATATTCATGGGCGAACTTAACTGCTAGTTAAGTGCTAACTAAGGCAAGTCACGTGGTCAACCCTCGGTTAACGGAAAAACTCGGTATTCATGAGCCGTAGTTATAGCGCTAACAAAGGCCCGTAACCACTAGTCAATGTAACGACGGGAAATCGGCCAGTTAACTCAACTAACCACTCGTTAAAGACAGTGGCGTTTGTTTTGTTTCGTATCTCTGGGTTTGTGCACTGAAAAGAAAAGGGGATTTTCGATATCGTTTGCACTTCTGTATTAGTAGATTGTACTTTGAAGTAAATCCAACGTTGTAAAAATTCATTATTGCATAGTTTACACGTAGGCATATGGCGTTTCTAGCCTAATTGAGGAGCTGAAAGCGGGGATTACATAGCAAGATTGCCTGACTAAAAATTAGACTTTCAGAGCACTTTTCATTTTATCTTTCAAGCTGTGAGTGGCTATTTATTTAAACCATTCAGCCAACGACACCAAAGAAACATAGTTATGGCAGTGACTGAGTATTGCTCAAACTAGGGAAAATTGATTTTTTTTCCGACAGAGCCGTAAACTTGAAAAAAAGTAAGAGATTGCAGCTTTTATTCCATGTGTATGCTATGTTAGGCAGCGATTTAATGCTCCAAAAAAAATAGATGATTTTGACAAAAAACAGATGCTTGTGGCAAACGAAAAGACCATCTAACCCTAACCCTATCCCTAACCACGAAAAGAACCAAGAAATAGAGCAGGAGGGTGTATGTCTACATATTTGCCGAGAAATCGATGAACAAAGCCATGCACTTATACTATTTTATTGCTGGAACCATTCCTTTTTTTGGTTGATAAATTTTAAGTCGTTATGTTGTTATCAGTATTGTATGTGGGTTTTTTTTCTCGACTAAGCTGAATCACTTTGCTTAATAATAGGTTAAACCTAGTCACCCCCCCCCCCCCCCCTAAATTTCCCAACATTTTTTAATTAGTCCAGTGTGTGTGTGTGTGTGTGTGTGTGTGTGTGGGAAAGAGTTTGTCAATAAATTCTGCATTATATTTAAAATTTAAAAAAATCAAGTTGCAAGTAATGCTTTTACTTTTTATCAAATCTACAAACCTTGTAGCTTTTTCACCATTAAAAAAAAAGAATGTTCCTGTGCTGTAGCATGATTTTTAATTTGTAATAGTCCAATAAATGGTTGAAGAGGAATTTAATTTACACGATGCTACTTTTTTTCATACGACAAAGCCTAGGGCTTGACATAATATATTTATCTTTCTTTATAGTCACTACATCAGTGTGTGTGTGTGTGTGTGTGTGTGTGTGTGTGTGTGTGTGTGTGTGTGTGTGCGTGCGCGTGCGCGCGCGCGCGTGCATGTGTTTATGTGAGTGATTTAATTGAAAGAGTGGAGTGAGGGAAAGAGAATAGTATTTTTTGTTGTTTTAGACTTTGGGGATGTGCACATTACATGCAGAAATCTCATGCGCATATATGAGAATAAGTAAAAGAATGTAACAAATAAGCGGAATGTAACAAATAAGCGGAATGTAACAAATAAGCGGAATGTAGCAAATAAGCGGAATGTAGCAAATAAGCGGAATGTAACAAATAAGCGGAATGTAACAAATAAGCGGAATGTAACAAATAAGCGGAATGTAGCAAATAAGCGGAATGTAACAAATAAGCGGAATGTAACAAATAAGCGGAATGTAACAAATAAGCGGAATGTAGCAAATAAGCGGAATGTAACAAATAAGCGGAATGTAGCAAATAAGCGGAATGTAGCAAATAAGCGGAATGTAGCAAATAAGCGGAATGTAACAAATAAGCGGAATGTAACAAATAAGCGGAATGTAACAAATAAGCGGAATGTAGCAAATAAGCGGAATGTAGCAAATAAGCGGAATGTAACAAATAAGCGGAATGTAACAAATAAGCGGAATGTAACAAATAAGCGGAATGTAACAAATAAGCGGAATGTAACAAATAAGCGGAATGTAACAAATAAGCGGAATGTAACAAATAAGCGGAATGTAACAAATAAGCGGAATGTAACAAATAAGCGGAATGTAACAAATAAGCGGAATGTAACAAATAAGCGGAATGTAACAAATAAGCGGAATGTAACAAATAAGCGGAATGTAACAAATAAGCGCATGCTGAAAACGCATGCGTTTATCCCATCCGCTTATTTCTTAAGGAAAAGAAAGCAAGAAATAGGTGGATTGGATAAGCATACGCGGAAATGTATGCGCTTAAGCGGATGGGATAAGCGCACGGGGAAACGCACAGCCCCTAAAAGCATCAAACACAGTGACTTGTACACATAATATTGTTTTCTCAGCTTCTTTTTCTGGATACTGAATGACTGAAAACACATGATGGCTGTCTTGCTGATAGTTGATAGTGTGTGGTGCATTGTGTGTGAGTTAGCACATTATCTGTAAGTACACGTACAGCAGTTGCATTATCATAGTTTAATCCATATATTATAAATTAATAATTCACATGATATATTTTTTCTTGTGTATGGATGGTTATGTGTTAGTATTTTTCACATGGTCTAAACTGATCACTGGAGTCACTTTTAGGCATATGTTTGTACAGTGGAACCTCTCTTATAAGACCTTTAAAAATAATCAAAAATTAGGTATTTTAAGGGAGGGGTCTTATAAGGGAGGTGACAAGCTGTGGGGTCCTGCTGAGTTGCTGCTGTTGACCGCAGCCTTCATCAACCAAACCGGACTGAGCATCTGATATGGCCGGGAACAAAGAAGAAGAAGAAGAAGAAGAAGAAGAAGAAGGGAGGTAATTTTAATACTTACAAAGAAGGGCAATGCCTCAGAGAAGCAGGGGGGGGGGGGGGGGGGGGGGTGGGGGGGGGGGGGGGGGGGGGGGGGGGGCAGTCTTATGATGGGGGGTCTTATAAGGGAGGTTCGACTGTATCTACTAAAAGAGATACACACACAGAAAGAGGGAAACAATAAGCGGACGCGTAAATGTTGGACCATGTGTATTTGATTACCCCAGGGTTCCGTGTTAGGACCTGTGCTATTTACAATGTACATTCAACCTCTCAGTCAGTGGATCAGGCAGTTTTGATGTTATGCATCACATGTTCGCTAACGATGCACAGCTGCATCAGTCAGCACAACCCTGTCAGTTTCCCCAGCTTGTTGTCACTCTTCAGCAGACAATATAATCTGTCAAAAAATGGATGACTGAACAAGCTGAAAATTAATGATGGGAAGACCGAGGTCATCCCAGTTGGAACTTCCAGGCAGCTCAAAGCAGTCTCAAACAGTAGTTCTCTTGTTGTGTCTGGTGAAGACATCTGTTTTGCCGAGTCCGTTAGGAATCTTGGGGTACATCTGGATCGTGTACTCTCAATGGAGAACCATATAAAGCTGCTGTGCAGGACCATCTATCTTGAGCTCCGCAGAATCGGTCATATCCGTCCTTTTCTTACCATTGATGCGGCCAAAAAGCTCATGTCAGCATTTGTTTTGTCCAGACTGGACTATTGCAATTCTTTGTTTTTTTGATCTCCCAAACACGCTTCTCGACAAACTGCAGAGAGCTCAGAATCATGCTGCACGCATAGTCCTCAGAAAACGCAAATTCGTCCATGCAAAGCCTCTCTTGAGGGAGCTGCACTGGCTTCCCGTTCGAGCCCGTATCGAATACAAAATTGCCACCCTCTGTTTTCGATGCCTCCACGATCTTGCTCCCTCCTATCTTTCAGACTTAGTTGTGCCATACACACCATCGAGATCTCTCCGTTCCTCAGACGCCGGTCATTTAGCCATCCCGCGAGTTCGCCTGGAGACATATGGCAAGCGTTCTTTTTCTTTTGCTGGCCCTACTGTTTTTAATTCGTTACCTTTAGCCCTTCGTAATGCACAAACGTTTAACGCTTTTAAATCAGGCATGAAGACCTTCTTATTCCATACCTATTTTAACCATGATTAATCTGACGTGTATCAACCGTCAACCTGCTGATATGTCTTATCCCAAACGGTGTGAGTGTGGTTGCGTGTGTGTAGGTGAGTGCGTGCGTGTGTGTGTGTGTGTGAGTGAAAAGGCGCGAGAGAGAGTGGAGGTTGTGTTTTGAAAGAAAATGGGTTTTTTTTTTAGAGGGGGAGACAGCGCGGGGTGAGGGAGGGGGGGAGGGGAAGGGGCTGGAGAGAGAGTGGAGGGGCTGGGGGTATAATTATGTTCCCCGCATGTATTTAATTTTAATGTTTTCTAATGATATCTTGTTCTTACGATGTCAAAGTTCTTTTTTATTTTATTTTTATTTTTTTATGTTTTAATCTTGTATGTCTCCTTGTTCTTCTTTCTTAAGCCTGTTGGTTTTTATGTCTGTAATTGCGCCTGGAGCCTCGCGAGGGACAGGCGTCACTTTTCTAAAGTGAATTAAATTATTATTATTATTATTACATATAAGCATTTAGAGAACAATATAATTTTGTAGGTGATTTGTGATGCTAGCATGATCTTCATTTCATTGATGGCTTTGAAAAGTGGACTGGCATCAAGGTATGTATATGGATGGCATTGACACAATTCACCACTTCCTACCATCTGTACCCTAGATAAAATAGATACTGTATGATGTAATCACAAACACACTGACACACTCACTGACTGCATGCACACTCACACAATCAGTCATGTGAGTTACATGGAACTGTTGTGGAGAATGGTTTGTCTTTGTGTGCAATAGTGTTTTGTTTTCATTAACTCTGCTACTCTTAACATGAGTGAACAATAAGTGATCAAGTCAGAAAAAACAAAATGAAAACAAATTTATTGACATATTTTTATTATTTGTCTAAAATGTGTTAATAAATGACATGTAACATTAAACACACCTACAATATGGCCAAACAATGAAATTAAGCAAGAAGTTGCATGTAAAAATGCCAATGTGAGCTAAATAACAGTCGGACATAATTATGCTAATTTTGTTTTCATAATGGTGGTGGTGGTGGTGTGAATAACAAAGTTTGATTTTAAAAGTTTTTTTCCTTTTTGGGGGCTGGATTGTGTAAACATTTGTTTTACTGGTTTAGTTTACAGCTTCCTGTTCTTTTCAGTACTTAGTACTGGTGGAATAATGTGCTTGGTGCTGTACAGTCGCCTTTGCTATGATCTGTTGCTGGGACATTCCAGTGACACTGAGCTGCTGTGACTTGATGGAGGATCAACCGCTGCTGTCTCCACTTCGTATATGGTTGAAACAATGATTTATCTAATAGCTGCTCCAAATGCTCTTCACAGCTGGCTTGATGGAGGACCAATTTACACGTACGAGCAGACAAATCCATCTATGAAAAAAGCATTGAAAATAATGAGAAACTTAATAATTTAATAAAATTCACTCATTTATTAAAATAAATACATTTCTCTGTGCGTGAGAAGCAAGACAACCTGTGCGTATGCATGCGGACTAGAAATGTTTGACACGGCGCAATGTTTGACGCCACGCAATGTTTGACGCCGCGCAATGTTTGACGCTGCGCAATGTTTGACGCCGCGCAATGTTTGACGCCGCGCAATGTTTGACGCCGCGCAATGTTTGACGCCGCGCAATGTTTGACGCCGCGCAATGTTTGACGCCGCGCAATGTTTGACGCCGCGCAATGTTTGACGCCGCGCAATGTTTGACGCCGCGCAATGCTCAATGTTTGACACTGCGCAATATTTGACGCGGCGCAATGTTTAACGTGGCGAGTTCATGCTTGTATGCTTACGTAAATGTGTATAATTATGTTGTATAACTGGCTTTTACAATAAAGAAAAAGAACACACATGCAAACACTCATGCACACGCTGGATTGATTGGTGCGGTGTGGCACGTGCCACGCTTCGGCCCGTAGGCGCGGCTATGTATGCACATGTGTGTGTACATTAGGGCTTGTATGTGTGTGTGCGTGCATATGTGTGTGCTTTATTAACGTGCAGCAGCTTTTCAGCGCGGCGCAGCATTCTGTTTGACGCACGTTGTTTGATATGGTGCGTTGATGCAGCCCGTCATTCACCTACACCGCTATGAATGAGGCTAACATGTGCGTGCGCTTTGATTTGATTTATATCAAGATTCAGCGCCGTATAAATACTGTATGTTGTTGGATATCCTACCTACCTATCCGCATGCAAAGTTTTGATTCTCCTAGGTCCGTTCAAACGTTATCTTGGTAACATAGACTGTCATATAGACAGATAGTCACACACACACACACACAGCCAGGAACAAACAGACTATGCTGAAAACATTAACCAGCTTTTGCCTCACGACTGGTTAAAAAAAAGAGAAATAAAAAGGCAAATCTTCTTCTTTCTTCTTCTTCTCTTTGGGGCCCACGATCTTTTAATTTCCCGGCCTCTTTACCCGGCCAGAGGCCGGGGTTTTGCGATTGGTGTGTGTGTGTGTGTGTGTGTGTGTGTGTGTGTGTGTGTGTGTGTGTGTGTGTGTTGATTATCTTAAAAACTACTGTTTGGACTTTGATTAAAATTGGCAGAGGGGTAGACAGCTTGCAAAGGAAGCTTCCTTTCGTTAATCAACACCGTGCTGACCTTGACCTTGCAGTTTGACAATGAAAACCAAAATTTCCTTCTTTGGGCTATGTAATTCCCCCCCCAGCTTTATTTTGTGAACTAGTGAACAGAATCGCTTCAAATTTTGTGTGGTGGTGTACCATGGTGCAAGGAAGTTTGTATAAAAGTTCAGCTGTATCTCGTGAACTAGTGAACAGAATCGCTTCAAATTTTTGGCTATGTATTTTATGCGTTCTGTAAGGGTGGAAAGTGGTGTGTTTATTGGGGGGTGGGGGGGGGGGGGAGAGGACATAACTCTGGCCGGGTTTGCATTATCACAATGCGTTGCTGCCGCTCGGCGATGCCCTTGTTGATCATAAATCAGTACACACAGACACAGACACACGTACAGTGAAACACACACTTAAATGCACACTAGGCCTAGTCAGAATTTATTAGGTAGAGTCGGTCTAAGCCCACATACTTCTACAACCTACTGCAACAACACGCGGTTGTTTTAGACATAATAGACTATAACGTTTCTGCATCGTTTAGATCAGCAGATTAAAGTATAGATCTACATTATGCTTAACACTTATGTTTAACCCTTTCACCGCCAAAGTCGCATTTTAGCACCACAGTGATTTAACACCTATGTCACTAAAAGGCATCAAATTGGGGTCTATTATCCAAAGACCCTATTGTCTTAGTTTTGGGAAGTAAGGATAGACCTTATTTTATATAATGTCACAGAAGAATCCCTTATACTGCAGATGGATGTTGTTCTCTACCCAGGTCAATGTAATGTAATGTTTTAGCTGAAATATGGTTGGCGGTGAAAGGGTTAAATCTGCAGGATTCGTCAATCGAGGTGACAAGAAATCTACACAAATTGAGTCCAAACATGCAATGTGTCGATTTTTTCCCCCATCGCTAGGCCTACTTTCACTTCTGACTGACTGTCCCACTCTTTTCCTCTCGTCTTTCTCATTGCTTACCTTTCACCCCTTTGCCAGGCACACAGCTTTTTAGAAAACGTCGACCATGCAATATTAACAATACTATTGTTCAGTTATATCAAATTTCCAACAAGGCTAACGCTACTTTGAATGGAAATATATTGCTGTTGACACTGTCACCACTTCAGTCAGAAAGCTTATACGCATGCGCAGAAAAGGGAATATACCGGGAACATCCAGTGTTTCTACATATAACCGTTAGTGTTCTACCGAGGCTCGGTTAGTCGTTCATGAATGCGACGAAACTTTAATCAGTGGTTACACTTAACTGATTGTTAATTGACTAACCGTTGATAACTTAACTATCGGTTAGAACACAAACCTATATGAATACCACTCCTGGTGTTGTTTTAAAGGCCGGACATAGGTAACTGGACGGTGAAGATGGATGTTTGCGACCAGAGTGCAGCAGGGAGTCACGAGCAGCACTTTAACATTTCCCGGATTGTTGTGCATGATAATTTCTTCGGTAAGTTTGCTTTCGTTTGGTATTGTCGCTGTATTCAAAATAATGATTTTAAAAACAAAACCTCATATCAAAATGGGTCCCATACACTAACTGTCCCCACCTGCCCTACCAACACAAGAGCAGCCCTTCGCCAACCCTGGAAGTTCCATATTGTGGTACCAGGGCTTAGGGTTTGGGGGATTTCCTAGTTTTGCACCCCTTCCTCCCCCCCCCCCCCCCCCCATCCTTGGCGTTTTAGGTGAATATACCAAAGGGTTCACCTTGGCTTAATAATAATAATAATGAGGAAAATGTATATAGCGCCCATCCTACTATGTAGGCTACAGGGCGCTTTACACATAATTGAAATGGAATAAAAACATGAAACAAAAATCCAATAACATGAGCAGACAAAACAATACACATAACAATCAACAACAACAACTGCTGTGACTACTACTACTACTACTATTACTGCTACTACTACTACTACTACTACTACTACTACTATTACTACTACTATTACTACTACTACTATTACTACTACTACTACTACTACTACTACTACTACTACTACTACTACTACTACTACTACTACTACTACTACTACTACTACTACTACTACTACTACTACTACTACTACTACTACTGCTGCTACTACTACTACTACTACTACTACTACTACTACTACTACTACTACTGCTACTACTACTACTACTACTACTACTACTACTACTACTACTACTACTACTACTACTACTACTACTACTACTACTACTACTACTACTACTACTACTACTGCTACTACTACTACTGCTGCTGCTACTACTACTACTACTGCTACTACTACTACTACTACTACTACTACTACTACTACTACTACTACTACTACTACTACTACTACTACTACTACTACTACTACTACTACTACTACTACTACTACTATTACTACTACTACTACTACTACTACTACTACTACTACTACTACTACTACTTATAGTAGGCCTAATACACATATGCATTGTCACACAATTCGCAAGCATGAAATAACAGCATATAACATTATTCACAACAACATACACACATAAACAACACACACACACAACCAGCACACACATACACACACACACACACACACACACACACACACACACACACACACACACACACACATACGTACACGCACACACACATACACACACACCATGCATACATACACTCATATAGGGGCCTACATGAACGCATCACACGCACACACACAACACAAACATGCGCACGCACACATACACCACACACACACGTGCCCGCACGCACGCACACATACACACATGCACACACACAGACACACACACGCACGCGCTCACGCACACACACACACACACACAGAACACGTGATGACACACATACACATAAAAAAAGGACAAATAGAGTGGCTGGTAATATTTCTAAGTTTTATATGTACTCTGCAGCTGCAATTTGAAGTAGTGGGTTTTCAGAGCAGACTTAAGCGTTACAAAGCATTTGGCATGACGAAGGCTGAAAGGGAGTGAGTTCCAGAGTGTAGCAGCTGAAACAGAAAATGCTCTGGAGCCGTGTTGTTTCCGATGGTAAGAGGGAATTTGAAAAATACGGTCATCAGAGGAAGAACGAAGGCTACGGACAGGAACGCAGATCTGGAAAAGATTGCAAAGATAAGCTGGTGCATCTTTTGTAACGATTTTGTAGCAGAGGCAGGCAGATTTGTATTTGAATCGGTATTCGATTTTGAGCCAGTGTAGTTTCATTAAAAGATCCGAAGTATGGTGCCGTTTTGGTACTCTGAATACAAGGCGCGCGGCAGAATTTTGAACACGTTGAAGAGGTTGGAGAGAGGTTGTAGGAAGGCCTAGGAGGAGGTCAGAATACAAGAAGTGACAAGTGTTTTGTGGCATCTTCAGCCAGGAAGGGTCTAATTGAACTGATGCGATGGATTTCAAGAAAGCAGGCGTGACAAATTTTAGTGATGTGTTGTTTCAAAGATAGATCAGAGTCAATATGAAGGCCGAGATCACGAACGCACGACATAAACGTAATTTCGGTGGAACAAAGCTCTATAGAGGGTGGGAGATTTTGAGCATGATTTTGTCGAACAAACTGGATAGCCTCTGTTTTATCATGATTTGTACGGTGCCGCACAATTTTGTACGGTGCCGCAAATGCCAAAGTCAGTTGTCAAACGTGTCAGTAGAATGTCATGGTCTATCGTGTCAAATGCTGCTGATAAATCAAGAAGAAGGAGAACAGATATTTTGTCGTCGTCAAGGGAAGTCAGAATGTTATTTAAGATACTAATAAGAGCTGTTTCAGTACTGTGTCCAGCACGGTAAGCAGATTGATGGGGACTGAGAAGATTGTTCGTAACAAGGTGCTGAGATAGCTGATGAAGAACTACTTTCTCTAAGATGTTTGACAAGAAGGGAAGATTAGAGATTGGCCAATAGTTTTTTCATTCATCTGGATTCAGAGTAGATGTTTTCAAGAGGAGTTTCACAATTGCGTCTTTAAAATCATCAGGGACTGTACCACTTGACAAAGAACGGTTGAAAATGTTTGTTATGACTGGTAACAAGGTATCAATGTTTTCATAGAGGAGGGATGTAGAGAAAGGGTCAAGTTCACAAGATTTTTTGGCCGTTTGTTTAGAATCTCTTTCACGAACTGTATTGTGACTGGTGTAAAGGCGAACAAACTTGGACCAGAGTAGGCTGGGGACTTGTCTAGAGGCTGAGAAGAAGGAAAAGCATTTTGAATGGTTACTATTTTGTCTCGGAAAAAGTTCAGAAAGGCGTCAGTGAGTTTTTTAGGTTATATATTTGAAGGGAATGCAGAAGCTTGTGTTTTGCCTAGGAGTTGATTCATGTTTTGGTAGAGTTCTTTGCAAGTCTTGCTGGCGGAAATTTTGGAGGAGAAAAACTGAGTCTTAGCTCTTTGTACTAAGTCGGCAATGGTCCGTTTGATTGAGTCGTAGATCTGTTTGTGAACAGTCCGACCAGAGGAGAGCCAGCACCTTTCTGCTCTGCGGCGCTCGCGTTTGAACTCTGTGAGTTGGGGAGCGACTGAATTGTACCAAGGTGTGGTTCTCTCCGTCCTGACAGACACCTGATGGAGAGGGGCATGCCTATCGAGCAGATTTTGCCAAGAAAAGTTTAAATCGGGAAGATGCATATCAGGCGTTATGGCAGTTTCTAAATCATCTTTCAAATTAATCTTGTCAATGAAAAGAGCGGATGAATTTTGTTGTGCAGCGACGGACAGGTTTGGGGAGACTTACTTTGCACAACACAAGACACATGATCGGACGTAAGATCGTGACACACGGTTGTAGACAAGACAAAATTATCACAGCATGGGTACAAGACAAGATCAAGAATGTGACCATGCACATGAGTAGCTTCAGTGACAGATTGAACAAAATTATATATGCTTACAATATCTCTAAATTTCATGGTGTTATTGTCCGTGACATTTTCATAGTGGATGTTAAAGTCACCAGCAATGATCACTTTACCAAACAGGGAAGAACAGTACTCTAAGAAAGAAGGCAGTTCGTCGAGGAATGTACTGTCTTTCATCATGTTTCTTTTACTGGGAGGTGGACGATAAACACAGACGGAGTTGACAAAGGCGTGCTGTGGGTTGGTGGGGAGTGTAGAGGTGGGGGGTACACTCACGCCTGCGAGCGAACTGTTGGTGCCAGAGTCTATGTATCTAGTATATACACAGGCTATGGTTGGTGCTGCCAGCTGATGCGCGCGTTGCAAGACACTGCTGAGGATGGGGTAGGCCTAATAGCCTGTGCTATGGCTGGTCTCGGAAATTTGACTTTCAGCTGACATGCCGAAAACAAGAATAGAAAAACAAAAACTCTCACAGCTAGTGGATCGAGCGGCATAAAGCCGCCAAAGTGGAATAGAGTCCTTCACAAACACACTTGCACAAAATCAAGCACAAAATCAAGATATATCATAAACAAATTAAACAAAAAGTCGGAGGTAAGGTGAGTCTGCGCGTGAAGCGACTGCACCTTTCCCGCCTAATCCAGCCTTAAGGCTGTGTCAGACCAATTGACATAGGCTAGAACACCAAGGCTACATCAAAATGTTGTTATGTTATACATAATTATGCCGATATTGTCTTTAGCCGTGACAAGCTCCTAGCATAACATCACCAGTCTCCAAAATCACCCGAAGTCAGAGTGTGGCTGCCCACGTGGCGGGTAGTAAAAAAAACAAAACCGGTCACACACGTAATGTCCTCATCCGTAACTAATGCACTTGTACCATAGTGTTCAATGGCTTCCACTGTTGGGATGATCTCTGGAGTCTGTTAGCCAAGGTATGAACAACAATAACAACATACCCATAGGTCGCACATGCTGTCTATGTGAGTTAGCTGCATCGTGTCGGCAAGTGCCACCTTTTCATGATACCGCACCTCATGCCCGGCCTATATGTTTTATGCTATATTGCGAATGCGTTAGACACTATCCATTTCACATGTTGCGTTACGTTGGACACAGCTTGTTCGGGCGACTGTTTCACTCTATGTTAATAAGTGATCAGAACAGTCATTTTAGGAGATGTGATAGAGAATGATGAGCTTGGTATCCTCCGGCTCTGGCGAAGGCACGTATGGGATGGGTTTTTTTAAAAGATAAAGAAGAAAAGATTTAGTTACCAAAATATGAGGGGAAGGGGAGGGGGGGGGGGGGGGGGGAATGGATATAGATGGGGTTATGAAGGGTTGCGGATACGATTTAGGGTGTGATAGTTTGGGTAAAAGTTTAACACATAGATAAAATAATATATATTGGTAGTCACGGCGGTTGGTATCACGGTTTCGAGTGAGTGTAGGTCAGTGAAAAAAACTTTATTATTAAAAAAATCCATTACGCCAACATAGTATTTACACGGGTTTAAAATATATACCGTATGCACATAACTTAATTGTATCCTTACATACCATGACTGTGTAGGTAAAATTAGTAATTGTGTGAGTGTATGCTAGTATGAATATGTAAAAGAGAATTTGTGATAGAGCGGCGTGTTCGTATGTATTGCTTGGTGTTTACTTATAATTAAGGATAATGTTTTGTACACAAATCCGGTTGGTTTGTGTGTTAAAATAGTAACTTTTATTTATTTTTTAAAAAGTCGCACGAGTGTTATTACAAAAGCTATTTACATATTAAATGTCATTAAAATGGATTAAAAACTATTATATTTCGTAACAATAGATTACAGTTAGAGGACCTCGGCATTCAAATTAAAATTTATAATTCAAAATCAATATTGTTTTCAAATGAAGACAATCTTTTTTCAGTGACGAAGGCTTTAGAACGCGTACCCAGATCTAGGACGGAAAGTAGGGGAAGACGGGGTAAAAAGCGCATGGGCGGGTAAGAAGCCCACCCCAATTATCTCATGAAATGAAGCAAATTTCAGTCTCATTTTGCCCATGAAACGAGCGTTAATGTCTAGCATTCGTCTCATGGGCAAATTTGACTGAAATTTTCTTTATTTCATGAGATAATTGGGGTGGGTTTCTTACCCGCCCGTGCGCTTTTTACCCCGTCTTCCCCTACGTATGACGCTATCGACCTTTCAGTCTTAGCGGTGTGAAGTTCTCGTTCGTTGAAAACGCAAACTCTCTAATATTTCATACCAACTGTAGGCGTGTTTTATAACAACTTATGTTTACTGAAAGTGGACTGTTATGTCTCATTTCCAGTTAGTACCTTTTACAACGACATAGCTGTCGTGAAACTGGACCGGCCTGTTACTGAGACCAGGTGGGTCAAACCGTGGACTGATCTGGATGACGGAACCTGTACCTCTGTCGGCACCGTCTGCAATGTGACTGGCTGGGGATACACTGAGCCAAGTCAGTCCGCCTGTCTGTTTATCTGTCTGCGTCTGTGTGTGTGTGTGTGTGTGTGTGTGGTGTGTGTGTGTGTGTGTGTGTGTGTGTGTGTGTGTGTGTGTGTGTGTGTGTGTGTGTGTCCGTTTATCTGTCTGCCTCTGTGTGTGTGCGTGTTGTTGTTCTTTAATTTAACGTCTTTTCACTTAGAAGTGATATTAGACATAATATGTGTGTGCGTGTGCGTGCGTGTGCGTGCGTGTGCGTGCGTGTGTGTGCGTGCGCTTGCGTGTGTGTGTGTGCGTGCGTGCGCGTGCAAATATTGGGTTGTGGTCACTTTGTTTTTCTTTTCCTTTGTAAAGTTGTATCCATTAATGATAGTTTCAACACTCCCCTCATGTTTACCACCCTCCATCTCAAAGTCATTATTTGTTGGCAATCTTGTACTTAAACACCCCCTTCATGCTTACAACCCTCAATTTCAAAGTCATTATTTGTTGGCAATCTTGTACTTAAACACCCCCTTCATGTTTACGACCCTCAATTTCAAAGTCATTATTTGTTGGCAATCTTGTACTTTAAACACCCCCTCATGTTTACGACCCTCCATCTCAAAGTCATTATTTGTTGGCAATCTTGTACTTAAAACACCCCCCTTCATGTTTACGACCCTCAATTTCAAAGTCATTATTTGTTGGCAATCTTATACTTTAAACACCCCCTATCTTTTACTTTAAACAACCCCCTCATGTTTACGATCCTCAACCTCAAGGTCATTATTTGTTGGCAATATTGTACTTTAAAACCCCCCCCCCCCCCTCATGTTTACGACCCTCAATCTCAAAGTAATTTGTTGTCGCCAATATTGTACTGGTGTAAGGTCAAGGTCACTGACTAATGAAAGTTTGAACTTGCATTGTTCGAACTTGATATGTAGGCGCATTCATTTATGATGGATTTTTTATTTAATAATTAGTGGTTTGGAATCCAGGACACATGGCAGTCGTACACTCATGATGTCCTGATCCCATTTCCTGGGATGAAGGTGTGCCTCAGCCCGACTTGAACAACAAAGCACCCATTAAGATACTTGATCTTTTTCGCTGTTGTGTTAACTACAAACTGAAAGATATTGCCGTGTGTCCCACATCGGTAAAATCACGTGCGTTTTCAAATCGTTCATTCTAATTATTAGTTGTTGCATTTAGCGGGGCACACTAATCCCAAAATGTGATGGTTTTGGAACTTACTGGACAAAAGTGGCAAACTTTCTGTGGTGATTCTTTACAACCCATTGATACAATCTAGGGTCAGCCCCAACAAACATGTGGTCATTATTAGGGTCACGTGACCCTATTATTTATATAGTAATTAGTGTGCAATACACCAAATAGCGAACATGTCAATAAGACACGTAATGGTTTTGACCACTCATGAATTATGTGTTTATATAAGAATCACAACACACCATCAATGGTGATAGTTGGGTTGGATTTTAAATAGTGTCCCCACCTTCTGGTAGTTTCGTGCTGACAAAGCCCTCTATCACTCGCTTTAGCTCTCCCGTTCCTGTTCTTACTGTCACCTAGTATGTTCTGCCTTTTGGTCTCTTTCTCTTGTATTTTTTTCTAGATACTCTTTCAAATACAAATAGTTACCATGCCTTCTGGAAGCTTTGTGCTATTTAAAGTTATCTATCACTCTATGTGACTGCCTTTTTTCCCTCCTTACTCTCATCTGGTAGATGTATTTTCTTCCTCTTTATTACATTATTATTAGTCTGTATTGTCGTTTAACCCTGCATTTCTCGGTTAATTCCTTTTTTCCGTTTTGCCTTTCTTGCCAAACATAAAGCTGTATTTTATTAACCTTTTTAGATAATTATCTTTTTGGAATAATAACCCTAACCCTAACCCTAAGACTGAAAAACACAATGAACCACGACTGTGACAAATGCCCCGGTGTACTGCAGTACATAGGGGGGGGGGGGGGGGGGGTCCTATTATATAATGGCCTTTATCATGACTGCAATGAATTATTCAACAAAGATAATTAGCTGAAAATGTTCATAAAATACAGCTTCATGTTTGGTAAGAAAGGCAAAAACGGAAAAATTGAATTAACCCAGAAATGTAGGGGGGGGGGAGAGGCACATCTTGACCTTTACCGTTTAATATTATTCAAGAAAATCGTCTAATGTTCTGCTTTGAGCTCTTTTTAAATTGAAATGTGTTGGTAGAAAGCAATGAGAAAAAATAGGAAACCGAAGACCGGACATTTCTGCCTTCATGGACATGGCCTGGGAACACAGACAGAGACAATGAAATAAACCTCCTAGTAAAGTTTTGTAACATTTTTGTTGATTTGTTTGGTGATGTTTTTGTTGTTGTTGTTGTAAGAATGCAAACAGAAAATATAGTATTGTTTTGCCTTCTCTTTTTTTCACAGCAGTTCATTATGACAACTCGAGAACCCTTCTCTAACAGTAATGTGCACAGCGTCCAAGGATCACTCCTTAGTAGTTTTACAAGGAAGATTCACACACTGTTATTAAATCATTGCAGCTACGAAGACACTGGTTTTTTTTAAAGACTAAGTGATGAGCCATGGTTGTAACAGTGAGGATTAACAAAACAAAAGAACTGATGATTTCATCATTGGGGTTCTTTTTAGTGGAGCACCAGAATAAAACATAATGGATGCAAGTATCCATGATCTCATACTGATTACAGTAATAATTTACAAGACACTGTCAGGACAGAATTGACGAGCATGCTAAGAAAGGTCAACAGGACGCCTCTAGATGAAATCCTGACTGGTACAACCGCAGCTCATCACTTGGTCTTGTTTAGAAACATCATCTTATTGTACCTGAAATGATTGTATAATAGTTTGTGAAACTTCCTTGGAAAGCTGCTAAGGAGAGATCATTGGACACTGTGCACATTACAGTTAGTGAAGACTTCTCGAGTCGTCATAATGAACTGTAGTCAAATAAGAAGGCAAAACAGGACCAAGTGATTCGCAAAGGGAGGTGTGCGGGGGTGGGTGGGGGTGTCTGTCCGGAGTCCATGGAGCTGCATAGGTTCTGGGTTAAGGGGCAGTGCCTTTATGGAGGCCCAGGGGATGAAGCCCCCAAGACATGTTGAGTCACTGATTGTTAAGGCAACAAGTGAGCCATTTTCTTACTTTCTATCCTTGTATATGGTACATGGCTGGGGCAGAGAAGGGGTGGGGGTGAGTTCCGGAACCTGATCCAGTCCTTGTTTTCTTTTTGTATTCTTACTTACTTAATCGTCTTCGCTCCCGGTGGAGCATAAGGCGCCAACAAAGGTCCTCCAGCCTGATGGCTGGTCCTGGGCAAGCCAGCCAAGCTCATTCCAGATCGTTCCTGCTGCCCTCATCTCCCCCTCCACGGTCCTTCGCCAGGTGCCCAGTGGTCTGCCTCGCTTGCGCTTTCCAGGTGGAGCCCATCTCAGCGCAATGTGTGGATGTCTGGTCTTGATCATCCTCAGGGAATGGCCCAGCCACCTCCAGCGTCTTTGCTTCACCTCCTCTGTCATGTCTTTGATGCCCGTACGCCTGCTGACCTCTCTGTTGGTGACGTGCTGTTCCTTTGCTTCACCTCCTCTGTGATGCCTTTGATGTCCGTACGCCTGCTGACCTCTCTGTTGGTGACGTGCTGTTCCTTTGCTTCACCTCCTCTGTGATGCCTTTGATGTCCGTACGCCTGCTGACCTCTCTGTTGGTGACGTGCTGTTCCTTTGCTTCACCTCCTCTGTGATGTCTTTGATGCCTGTACGCCTGCTGACCTCTCTGTTGGTGACGTGCTGTTCCTTTGCTTCACCTCCTCTGTGATGCCTTTGATGTCCGTACGCCTGCTGACCTCTCTGTTGGTGACGTGCTGTTCCTTTGCTTCACCTCCTCTGTGATGCCTTTGATGTCCGTACGCCTGCTGACCTCTCTGTTGGTGACGTGCTGTTCCTTTGCTTCACCTCCTCTGTGATGTCTTTGATGCCTGTACGCCTGCTGACCTCTCTGTTGGTGACGTGCTGTTCCTTTGCTTCACCTCCTCTGTGATGCCTTTGATGTCCGTACGCCTGCTGACCTCTCTGTTGGTGACGTGCTGTTCCTTTGCTTCACCTCCTCTGTGATGCCTTTGATGCCCGTACGCCTGCTGACCTCTCTGTTGGTGACGTGCTGTTCCTTTGCTTCACCTCCTCTGTGATGCCTTTGATGCCCGTACGCCTGCTGACCTCTCTGTTGGTGACGTGCTGTTCCTTTGCTTCACCTCCTCTGTGATGTCTTTGATGCCTGTACGCCTGCTGACCTCTCTGTTGGTGACGTGCTGTTCCTTTGCTTCACCTCCTCTGTGATGCCTTTGATGTCCGTACGCCTGCTGACCTCTCTGTTGGTGACGTGCTGTTCCTTTGCTTCACCTCCTCTGTGATGCCTTTGATGTCCGTACGCCTGCTGACCTCTCTGTTGGTGACGTGCTGTTCCTTTGCTTCACCTCCTCTGTGATGCCTTTGATGCCCGTACGCCTGCTGACCTCTCTGTTGGTGACGTGCTGTTCCTTTGCTTCACCTCCTCTGTGATGCCTTTGATGCCCGTACGCCTGCTGACCTCTCTGTTGGTGACGTGCTGTTCCTTTGCTTCACCTCCTCTGTGATGCCTTTGATGCCCGTACGCCTGCTGACCTCTCTGTTGGTGACGTGCTGTTCCTTTGCTTCACCTCCTCAGTGATGCCTTTGACGCCTGTACGCCTGCTGACCTCTCTGTTGGTGACGTGCTGTTCCTTTGCTTCACCTCCTCTGTGATGCCTTTGATGTCCGTACGCCTGCTGACCTCTCTGTTGGTGACGTGCTGTTCCTTTGCTTCACCTCCTCTGTGATGCCTTTGATGCCCATACGCCTGCTG
>CM065698.1:50208295-50240795 GCA_017654935.2 Phymorhynchus buccinoides | reverse complement strand
TGATAGGAAGAAAAGTCAGGGAAAAAAGTAACAGAACACAAATCACAAGAATTGATAGGAAGAAAAGTCACAGGAAGAAAAAAGGCACAGAAGAAAAATCACAAGAATTGATAGGAAGAAAAGTCAGGGAAAAAAGTAACAGAACACAAATCACAAGAATTGATAGGAAGAAAAGTCACATGAAAAAGAGGCACAGAAGAAAAATCACAAGAATTGTTAGGAAAAAAAAGGCACAGGAACAAAAAGTCACAGAACAAAAATCACAAGAATTGATAGGAAGAAAAGGCACAGGATAAAAAGTCACACTCAACAGTGTCACGTGGTAGACGAGTTCACAACACAATAGAAACCACACCAATCACCCAACACTCCACACACTATCACTAAGACGTTAACAAACTGCAAAATGAACGAAAATGTATTGTATTTACAACAAAAAACAATTCAAAACAGCATATCGATCACTTCAAAATGCTTTACATGGAATAAATACTAAATAAATAAATAAATCCCCTTAGAAAGCAAAAACAATTATATGCACACAAAAACCTATATCCTAAAGTCCAACTCCAGCTTCACAGCTCCCAGCCAAAGGGAGACAACCAAGCTAAAACTTAAAGGTCCACCCTGACGGGTGCGTTTTTGTAAGAAACACGTTCAGATCACCAGTAAAACACCCTTTACAGAGATTGCAACACTCACTTTGCTCTGGTTTCCTAGAAATCAAACCGTCAAATCGGCAATTCCTCCTTGGCGGAGGTTCTGGAAGTCAAATTCTTTCACCCAAAGAGAAGGCGTGTGCCTTCTCTTTTCTAATGGCCGCCTGCGTTTAGACCAAATCGTTTGCACGGAATGTTCGCAATACAAAACGTTTTTTCTTTCTTTTTTAAATTTGTTATACAGTATATCTAAAAGAATTTCGCTCGCAACAAAGGAAACATATCCTTTTTTTTTTTACTGCACTACAAAAAAAGAAAACGCTTCAACCATAATGAGTGACCTCCACCCACCCCATCCAAAATGGCTTCTCTCTCCGGCATCTCCGCCAAGGAGGAATCGTCGTTTTGACTGTTTAATTTCTAGGAAACCAGAGCAAAGTGAGTGTTCTGATCCTTGAAAAGGCTGTCTTTCTGGTGATCTCGACGTGTTTCTTGCAAAAACTCATGCGTCAATGTGGCCCTTTAAAACGACTAATCTCCTTGGCTTTCAAAACTCTTGCATTCCTTGCAGGGGGACTCTGGGGCTCCTCTGTTGTGCAATTGTCAGGACGGCAAACAGCGGCTGGTTGGACTCTTCAGCTTCTTGTACGACTGCGGTCAGTCTGGAGTTCCTGTCCTGTTCACACGTGTGTCGACCTTCGTGGAGTCCTTCATTGAAGCCACCATAAGGTCTGATGAGGTCTCTGCTCCGTAGTCCTGCTAAGACTTCCGATCCGGCAGGATGAATGCAGCATTTTACTGGAAAAGCTTTTGTCAAGATCAGGAAAGGGCCTACCCCGTGGGGATACCGGGGGTCTTTTGTATAAAATAGTTCCCCCCACCTTCTGGAAGTTCTGTGCTTGTAGCTTCCTCTAATCTGTCACTCTCTTTGACTCTGCATGCATTTTTCCTTTGCTTACTGTCATCTACTACCTTTCTGCCTTACCGGTCCATTCTCCTGCCTTTATTTCACGAAACACTTTCAGAAACATTTCCTCCAGCCGAAGTCGGACTTGCTGGGCCTAACTATTTCTTAGTTTGGCGCATAACGGCAGCATGACGCATCTGCGCTCATAAATGACAGGAAACTATCTGAGCGATCGAAGAAGAAGAAGAATCAGGAAAGGGAAGCAGCTTTCACGAGTTCATTGTTTATTCAGTAATAAAGTTTGTGATCAGGAAGAGGGGTGGGGATGAGGGGTGAGAGTGTGGGTGGGGGGTGGGGGGTGGGGGGGGGGCAGCTTTAGCAAATAACAATAGCAGGCGTTTTCGTTTATTCAGTAATAACTTATAATGATCAGTAAGGGAAAGAGCTTTCCCTGAGTAACACTCAGTAGCAGGTGTTTTCGTTTGTATTCAATAATAACTTTACTACGATCAGGAAGGGAAACTGCTTTCAATAGCAGGTGTTTTGTTTATTCAATGATACAGTTTCATGTTAGGGTCAGGCCAGTTAGGGTCAAGAAGCTAGAACACATTGGCCTTGATGTGTTCTTTTTCTTAATTTGTTTGTTTGTTTTCTTATATTTTAAGTTAGCGATTATCTATGACTCATCGGGTTGTTTTTTAAAATAATAAATTTTGATTTTTCATATGTGTAAATCAAGAACATTTTGGAACTTTGTCGAGGTTGTTTTTGTTTTCAAAGTGTGTAATACTATGAGCAAACGTAATTTGTTTAACTGAATTGCTATAGGTTGTTTTTACTAAGTTGAAGTAAACTTCTGTTGGACCAGATTAGCTTGCGTAGTCTTTCACTATAAGTATAAGGCCCCGAAGTGAGTCTATAGTATGATAGTTTTCATAGAGATGTATGGTGAGGATAGGTGAACCAGTTCGTTAGAAATGTTTGTACGAATGGTGAGTGAAAAGCGCATTGAGTTGCTTTGCAAGATTATGCGCTATATAAGCATTATTAATTATTATTATTTTATAGTTGTTCGGTTGTGTGTGTGTGTGCGTGTGTGCGTGTGCGTGTGCGTGTGTGTGTGCGTGTGCGTGTGTGTGTGCGTGTGCGTGTGTGTATGTGTGTGTGTGTGTGTGTGTGTGTGTGTGTGTGTGTGTGTGTGTGTGTGTGTATGTGTGTGCATTGCGTCCGTGTTCCAATCTCCAAAGTTTAACGTTAGCATTTTATCGGGACATAGAAGGCGTACATTATTCAAATTTTCCATACACATAGATGTTTATGTAAGCTTTCAAACAATACTGGTTTGAATAATTAAATACTTAAAACAACACTGTAAACAGATAACAAACATAACATTTTAGATTAGCGGGTTAGAGAGTATTCAACAGGCAACATGAGTTAAGAAATTCATCAACACTGAAAGCCTCGAGAGCTCATTGGTCTGTCTGTCGTGCCAATGGTCCTGGGTTCGATTATCGGCAAAGGCACTTTTTGTTTTTTTCAGTTGTATCCATTAACGATAGTTTCTTTAGTACTTTAAACACCCCCCTCATGTTTACGACCCTCCATCTCAAAGTCTTTTTTTTTTTGGCTCGACCTTGTGGTAAAATGTTGCATTTTTTGTGCTCTTTAGCCAATTTGAGGCCCTTTCAAGTAGGGCACTAATGGATCGATTGAATTCCGATCCGTATAGAAATTCATCTTTTCTTTTGTTTTCATAATTCATCTCAACTGTTTGTTTTGAATCCACTTGCGCTTTGAATAGAAAATGATTCTTTCTTACGATACAAGTTTTGGTTCGTGTTGAACCAGTTGAGTTTTAACAATAACATTATCTACACTAGGTTTGGCCTCATCACGATATTAAAACCCATGTGTCAAGTTTATTGCCTGCAGTTTAGTATGGTTTTATGTAGGTGTAAAGTATTTCCGACAATTGATAGAACATCTATATGTACCTGTATATAATTTGATATAGGCCTAACCAGATCCTTTGCCTGTTTTAGGTCAAAGGAAGAACATTAATGGATCCAACCTGAAAAGAGTATAATGTTGGTTTAGATTAGATGAATTGGGTTTCACCGCAGCCATATTTCAGCCAAAAATGTCCATTGAGAACAAAATCCATCTAGAATCCATCTGGGTAGAGAACAAAATCCATCTACAGTATTGGGGATTCTTCTGTGACATACATAAAATAAGGTCTATCCTTACTTCCCAAAACTAAGACAATAGGGTATTTGGATAATAGACCCAAATGGGATGCCTTTTAGTGACATAGGTGTTAAATCACTGTGGTGCTAAAATGCGACTGAAAGGGTTAAAACCCATGTTGTCATGTTTATTGTTTGCAGTTTTGTATGGTTTTCTGCAGGTGTAAAGTCTTTCCGACAATTGATAGAAAATCTAGAGGTACCTGTAGAGAATTTTATTTAGGCCTAACCAGACCTATTTTAGGTCAAAGGAAGAACATTAACTGAACATGACTGCCAGAGAAAATTAAAGAAAAAAATCACTGGGCAAATCATGCCATGAAAAAGACAACTGATAGAGCCAATCTGGCAAAATGGTCTGGGGATATAACTCTCTTGACTGTGTTAGAGCAAATGCCAGCATATCAGGGTTATTTCTCTTCATCGGATGGCATAATGAGTAATGTCATCAGGTCAGTACGTGATACATTGGTGGCAGTCAAGGGGTTAATGGATCCAAACTGAAAACAATAGTTATAATGTTTAGTTTAGATTTGATGAATTGGGTTTAATTCAATGGGTTTCTTTCGTATATTAGGGACGGAACAAGCATTACAAACTTTATCTTAGCTAACAGTCATATAACCCTTGACGATTATTCATCATGCAAATAGGAAGCTAAATAAACACCGGCGGTTGAATTGGGAAATAAATATATAAGAAAAGAAATACTGTGTGTTCTTTGGGCTGCTTATGTATGTTTAAGACACAAGCACACGTGTCGCCCCGCCCTCTTCTCTCTCTCTCTCTCTCTCTTTCTCTCTCTCTCTCTCTCTCTCTCTCTCTCTCTCTCTCTCTCTCTCTCTCTCTCTCTCTTCTCTACGCTCTTTCTCTCTCTCTCTCTCTCTCTCTCTCTCTCTCTCTCTCTCTCTCTCTCTCTCACACACACACACACACACACATACACAGAGAAACACACACACACACACATATATATATAAATACATACGTTCGTGCATAGCTTACATCCATAGCTTACATTACATGACTTACATACACACATTCGTTGGTCTACACACATAATTATTGTACAAGTATAAACATTTGTCAGAGAGGGAAGCGCACACGCACGCATGGGCACACCTATGAGCGCGCTCACACACACACGAGTTTTAAGTACATTTACTTGCAAACAATCATGCTGAGTACATATGCATGTATATGTCACGGGAAATTTTGGAATCCGGGAAAAATCTGAATTTTCCCGAGTTTGGGAAAATTTGGAATCTTCCCGGGAAAATTCATAATTCTGATTTTTCCTGGATTAGTCTCGGTAAAATTAAGAATTCTGATTTCCCCCAAGCTTACAACGAACTTAAATGAATTGTGTGTGAGACAGAGAACTTTTTGAAATGTTTAATGTGGATGAACTGAAAAAGGATTACATCATCAAGTATGACGACAGGAATAATAAGGAACAAAAGTAGTAATTAATATAATGATAACGATAATAAACAGTAATGTCCAAATGATTATTAATGCCATATAATGATGCTGTAACAGTCAAATATAACAACATCCAAACAATATAAAACATAAACCATAACACATGTTAATAAATATAAGCTTACATCCAACCATACGCAATGAGGGCTTAACTGGCTGTTTTGACCGCTCGAGTGGGGCTAATCCTCTCTATATTCTTAGTTGGGGATAAAGACAGAGAGGGAGTGGAGTCCCTCCCTCTCTCTCTCTCTCTTTCTATACCCCCAACTAAAGATATCACGAGATAAGCCCCTATTGAGTTGGTTGCCATCTGGCGGTCAAATTGGCGAGCTAGGTTGACCATTACGCACGTAGACACACAGGCACTCACACACGCATGATACTTGCTTCGGAAAATTTGGAATCTTCCCGGGAAAATTCCGATTTTCCCCCGGAAGATTCCGAATTTTCCCGGATTTCAAATTTTCACGTGACATATACATTTTGACAGACTGACAGACCGACAGACACTGGCAAGCTATCAGCCAGGTATAAAACAGTGCAGTTGAGACGGTGTATCCACCTGTAGAGTTGCACAGTGGTAGCGCGTTCGCCTCAGTGTCAAGTAAACCCGAGTTCGAACCTGGGTACAGGGGATTTTTCCTCTCACTTTACACCAGGCCTTATCTTTCGGATGAGACCATAAACCGAGGTATCGTGTGCCCATGCACTTAGCACACTTTAAACCCAGTGGCAACAAAAAAGTTGTCATTTGGTCAAAATTTAACATCACCCTTCCTTCCTCATCAATCACAAAAATCGCATGCAAAAAAAAGGGTGGCGCGCCTCTGGCTGCGACGCGCTCTCCAGGTGGGAGCAACCCGAATTTCAAAGAGACGCCTCTGTGACTATAAAGTACCTAATACTACTACTTGGATACACCAGCCCATCATTTCATACCCACAACCCTGTATGTCGAACACAAGTGCTATTCCACTATTCCGATAAACTGGGCTAACCGGTGCATCACACTTCGCCTAATTACACTTCGCCAAACCACATCTAGCCTAATCACATCTCGCCTAATTACATTTGGCCTAATCATTATCGAGTCTCCATCGTATGTAACACTTCGCCTAAATTTTCCAAACCTCAACAAATAAGGTATCTTTGGTGTATTTTATTCAATTCGGCAGACTACTAGTACGATCATACAGAACCTAGGGTTAGGGTTAGGGTTAGTTTGTTTCTGCCAAATACACGTGGAGCATTAAAATGTGAACATTCACAGCCATTTCGGCTTCTGTTTGTTGTTTCACGATAACCCATGTTTAGGCTGATTAGGCGAGTCGTGCTAATGTTTTTAGGCGGAATGTTACGCTTTGGGTTTTGTGTGACATCAGGAAGTTAATGCCGGCAGAGAAGGTCGAGGATTAGGCGAAGTGTAAGTAGGCGAAGTGAGGCGCAACCGGGCTAACATGTCTACTTAACGTAAAGCTTGCCTTGCCCAAGATATATCCGGTGCGCCTCTATTCACCTACGCGCGTTTTGCCTACTCACGTTTCATCGACTATCTGATAGGTAGTCTCGTTTCGCCTAAATAATGACATACCACCCTTAAAACAGGACATATAGTAAACTGGAAGTAATGTTTAATGCTTCCGAGGTAAAGTGAATGACTACCCAATGATTATGTACTCATTTTGCTTTGATTGTCCTCACGAAGTTAAGTTAAATCCGTGCAAGGGCATGGCCTCATTTTCAGTAAAAAGAAAAAAAAATCTGAAAATCTTTCGATGGCCGCTGTTATTAAGATACACTTAGAAGCTGTAAATGTCTACCTTTGAGAGAGAGAGAGAGAGAGAGAGAGAGAGAGAGAGAGAGAGAGAGAGAGAGAGAGAGAGAGAGAGAGAGAGAGAGAGAGAGAGAGAGAGAGAGAGAGAGAGACCGACATTAGGATGAAGTGTGCATTTACTTATTTTCGACCTTAAGCACACCTGTACATTCGACCTTAGGCGCAACCGTACTTTCGACCTTATTACGACACTATTCGGGAATCCTGAATAAGGTCGAAAGTACGGTTGCGCCTAAGGTCGAATGTACAGGTGTGCTTAAGGTTGAAAATAAGTAAATGCACACTTCAGCCTAATGTCGAATTGCAGAGCTGTGCCTAACGTCGAATATACGGTTGAGCCTAAGGTCGAATGCAAAGTTGAGCCTAACGTCGAATTGCAAAGTTGCGCCCAAGGTCGAATGTACGGTTCAGCCTAAGGTCGAATGCAAAGTTGAGCCTAAGGTCGAATGAAAAGTTGAGCCTAAGGTCGAAGTGCAAAGATGTGCCTCTCTCTCTCTCTTAAGAAACATCGACACCAGTTGGGTGAGTGAATCTCATCTGTTGTTAGCTTCACGTGCACTAATGGCATGCGCTCTTGCCATTCGATGAAGAAGATCTCACTGAAGTAATTTAAATCAGAATATATTATTCCCACAGATTCTGTCAGTGTGGCGGCAAGAGAGCGTCAAGATGTACCGAATCCTGGAAGGATCTGGCAAAAATTCCAGATTGCATGAACATGAAAACTTATGTTATTGTGCAATTCGACCTTAGTCACAACTCTGCAATTCGACGTTAGGCTCAACTATACATTCGACCTTAGGCACAACTTTGAAATTCGACGTTGGGCTCAACCATACATTCGACCTTAGGCACAACTTTGAAATTCGACGTTGGGCTCAACTGTGCATTCGACCTTAGGCACAACTTTGCAATTCGACGTTAGGCTCAACCATACATTCGACCTTAGGCACAACTTTGAAATTCGACGTTAGGCTCAACCATACATTCGACCTTAGGCACAACTTTGAAATTCGACGTTAGGCTCAACCATACATTCGACCTTAGGCACAACTTTGAAATTCGACGTTGGGCTCAACTGTGCATTCGACCTTAGGCTCAAACGTAAAACTTACATGACAATTTCGACATTAGGCACACTTGTCAGTCATGCCATTTTGTTTCGACCTTAGGCGCAACCGTACATTCGACGTTATTCCGGTCACCCCACTATTCTCTTAGTCGCGGAGCCAACGTGAGTGAGGTCCTCCTCAGCGGGCGCCACCACGACCGTCCACCGACAGCTCCCCAGAACACACTGATCCCCATGACTTTGACCCGAATGCACCAAGGCATATACTGGATCAGAAACCGAAACTGAGGTCACCATGAGAGCAGGGCTTGCAAAGCCACAGAATTTGAGACATATTTATTTTTAATGCTTGATGGAAATGAGGCGGATGACTATGATGGAGTTCTGTATCGGTCTGAGACTACATGACAGGGCTGTATTCTACGCTTCCTTTCATAATGATATCCCGGCGTTAACCAGGCCCGAGAACTACAGACACCTGCAGTGTTGGTCTTGAAATTAGAGCAACACTCTCAGAATCGCATCCGTTAAGCGGATGAAGCTCGACTGTGTGGTGTCAGTCTTTCTATTGAGCTTATAGCCAATCACTCTGGGTAGGAGTCGGTCCAGGACCGAAAAAGCCCTAGCCTCTGATGGGATTCGAACCCGTGACCTCCCGGCTAGTTGTCCGCGACGCTAACCACACCGCCACGGCGGTTGGTACCACTCAATTCTTTATCATCTCCTTTTTCACCTTTGTCGTCACATAAAAACACAAATAAATAACAATCTTAAAAAAAGAAAGCCTAGAGAACAGCTAAAGGGGGCTTCTGGCTCAGTTTCGGTTTCGGTTTCGGTTTCACTCCTTTATTTATTAAAAAACGGCTAAAATCACACCTTTTTCTTATGCTTTTTAACCCCCCAAAAAAGGTGTGATTTAAGCCATTTTTTTGCGTTTTTTATCCACAAAAACAGTGTGATTCAATCGTTTTTACTCACGAAAAACAACGTGATTTAACAGCTAAAGGGGGATTCTGGCTCAAGAAGAAAATCTTCTACTTTTAGATACAAAAACGCTACTTTAAGGGGTAAAAAAAGTAAAAATTCGTCTCCCCTTTATTCTGCCAAATCAAAAAAAAAAGCCACTACTTTTAGGGGGCACAAAAAAAAAAAAAAAAAAAAAAAAAAAAAAAAAAAAACGGGGAAAAAAACATCGCCATAGAATGGGGAAATCCCGATTGAGTCATCACTACCTACATAACAGGGAATTCCCGATTAAGTAGCCATCTATTTTAGGCAAATTAAACAGGGGATATAACTCAGTCCTTTTGCTCAAATTACACCTAATGTTGTTGTTTTTTAATTTAAAAAGCGGGTTGTTTTATAAACTATTGTGGAAACTGAATAAAGACATTATTGTTTAGTTGTTGTACTATTTGATTAAAACTTTTAGAATAAAGAACTAAGTAAATAAGTTAAATTATTATTGTTTTAATCAAATAAATAACAAGTAAACCATCATAGATATTTTGCAAGATTTGTTAGTTATATAATACTGTGTTTAGTAAAAGTGATTAGGTGTTTGTTTCCTTCCCTTATCTTAACTAACATTAACGCAATCTTTACTCACTTTTAGCCTCCAAATAATCTTCTATTTCGTTTCGTACGTCTGCAAAAGGGTCACTGGCACAGTTTAAAGACTTGTAAACCCGCAGTCGTCAGAAGATTGTTTAAATGGGGATTATAAAGTGAGAAAAAGAAAAACTCTACTTACTTTAACCTCCAAATAATCTTCCACTATGAAACGTCTAACAAAAGGGTCACTGGCACGGTTTAAACACCTATAAACCCAGACGTAGGAAGATTGTTTAAATGGGGGTTCTAAAGTAAGAAAATAGAGTAAATATAGTTAATGTTGTTAAGTGTGTAGGGAAATTCAGGAAACAAACACCTAAAACTGTACACAACTGACCTTGCTAACTCATCGCTAGTCCTTTGGATCTAGCTTGGGGTCCCATAGGGCCCGTGGGATCTCAAGTGAGATTCAGAGAACTGGTGGTGAGTTAGCAAGGTCAGATGAGCACAGTTTTGCTATTTTTTATAAAACGAGGTGAACTTACTTTTTCTTAAGTCACTTTTTTTTTTTATTTTTTGGTCCTTTTAAAACTTTTTTGGGTTAAACTTTTTTTTTTTTTTTTTTTTTTTTTTTTTTTTTTTTTTTTTTTTTTTTTTTTTTATTTATTTTTTTTCCCACTTTTTTTTTTTTTTTTTTTTTTTTTTTTTTTTTTAAACTTAAGCAAAAAATAAACTTTGGGGCTTTTTTTTTTTAAAAAAAAAATAAAAAAAAGTTACTTAAGTTCTTTTTAAGTTCTTTTTTAAGAAGTTACTTAAGTTCTTTTTAAGTTCTTTTTTAAGAAGTTACTTAAGTTCTTTTTAAGTTCTTACTAAGTCATCTTCAAGTCATTCTCAAGTATTTATTAAGTTCTTACACAGAAACTTACTTAGTACTTATTAAGTTTTTATTGCATTAAAAATGGATCGCTCTCAGGTTTTAAGCTATTTGACTTTTGTTTTTCTTGTTTGTCTGCTACTTTTTCTGGTTGTACTGTTTGTACTTCTACTCGTTTTTTTAGCTTTGGTTGCATGTGTGTTTTATATAATTTATAAGACAAATAACCAACACCAGCAACCACACCAACAGTAAGCAATACAACATCGTAATTCGTACTGTTTTGTTTGTCTTCTTCTTTTTTAACTGGTATTGCGCTTATGGTTGATTCATCTGACAACAGTTTTTGTTTTGTTTGTTTATTCATTTTTTGTTGTCGATTCCACTCTGATAACCTTTTACCTGCTTCAACTCGTCCTGGGTTCTTCGTTACCTTGGTTACTGTCGGACTGGGGCTTGTTTGCTGTTCTGTCTGATTCGTTTGATTCTCTGTCACGTTCATTTTTAATAGCCATAAAATCTATATGATTAAAAGTAATTAACCCCATAACAACTGGTGATAAAAGCCCGCCAAACCTATAAAAAAGATCACAACTAAGAGACTCTAATGATTTAGTTAAAACAGGATCTTGACTTAAATCGTACATTAAATCTTGGCTTGAATCGAGTGGAAAAAACTGACTAACTAACTTAGTGTACAAGCCTATTACAGTTTGACCTAAACTTTTAACCATTTTAGATCCTAATTGTGCTTCGTATCTGGTGTAGTACTTTTCAATGTCAGCAGAAGACATTTGTTGAATCTGTTCTATACTAAATTCTGTTCCTAAGTATTGTTTTGTTTTTCCACACGCAGCCAGAGAATACAACTTTTCCTTTTTATTCATAACACTTGTCGACACTTCATCAGACATTACGGCTTCCTGCGCATTTAACAACAGTTCGTCACAATTCATTTTTAGTTGATTTATTATTTTTGTTTTTAAAATAAAAATGAGTGCCGAAAAAACTGTTGCTAACCTTGTATATCAATCTGCTCTGATTGGTGGACTTTCTGTTGCGTACACGATGGTTGGTAAGAAACTATTGAAAATGAAAGCAGCTGACCTAGGAAAACTTGACCTAGAGGACTCTGGTAAACTAATCGCTATAATCACTGCTTCAATCGCAACAAAAGACTTTCTAGTTAAGCAAGGAATAATTCCAGAAAATATATATATGTAAAAATAAAATGGCTTCACTCGCAATGATGATTGGCGGTGCTGTAGTAAACGCACTTGCTTTTTCAGGAAGTAATTACATGTTCAGTAAACTAGAAACAAACAAGGAAAGACAAAGACATAATCGAGCAATGGAGCAATTAGCAGCAGCACAAGACGCCTATGAAAAACAAAGACTCGCTCAGTTAGATTTTATTAACAACAAATTAAAACTACAAAACCATGCAGCATACACTTTTAAGAATGTTGACGACGCCATTAAAGAGTATTATTTAGTGACAGGAGAAGACCTCCAACAGCTCCCACCACCAAAACTAAGTGACTTCTACCAACCATCCGAAAAACAAAAACTCCAGGAAATAGCTTTTATTGTAGTTGGTATGACTGCTGTTTATTTCATAGCAAAAAACGTGTAGTATTAAAATGAATGATAAACTATCTAAAATTTATTATTCACCAAAAGGTTATTGGAAAGGTTTAACTGCTATTCAAAAATTAAATCAAGCTGCTGGAGTCACTGAACAAACAGCAAAAGAATGGTTATCTAAACAAGCTATATGGCAAATTTATCTACCAGCACCTAAACGAATTAAAAGACCACACTTCGTTAACTCAACACCAAATGACACGCATCAAATGGATCTTCTATACTTACCCCATGATTTAATCAGAAGAAAAAGATTTAAATACGCGTTGACAGTTGTTGATTTAGCTTCAAGATATAAAGATGCTGAACCATTGACTGATAAAAGTGCTACTTCAGTCTCTGTTGCTTTACAAGAAATCTATAGACGCGGTCCATTAACCTATCCTCGTTTAATTCAAGTTGATGAAGGAAAAGAATTTAAAGGACAATTCAACCAGCTAATGTTAAAACACAAAGTATCTATTAAACGCGGTATTCCTGGAAATCATAGATCACAAGCCTTAGTCGAAAACTTTAACAAACAATTAGCTGAACGACTTTTCTCTTACCAATATCACAGAGAACTCCTTGATTCAACTAGAAACACTGAATGGGTTAGAAGATTAAGTAGTGTTCTGAGAGTCATGAATAACGAAGAATCTAAAGTAACAGGATTTAAACCAGTAAAAGCAATACAGAAGAAAACGATTGACACTTCGTTAGACACACCTCATGAACATTTAATTTCAAAACAGCTGATACCGTTTGGAATCAAAGTTAGGTTTCTTTATGCACCAGGAGAAGCGGAAGGAGACACACGTGTAAGAGCGACTGATCCAATTTGGAGTATTGAACCGTACGAAATAAAAAGTGTAATAGAAATGAATCCACCGGTGTATTATTTAAGAGAAACTGATACAACAACACGACCCGTTCCAAAAAGAGCCTTTGTTAAAGAAGAATTACAGATAATTCCGCCAGACACAGTTCCGATTTGATTAGACAAAAAAAAAAAAGAGTTTTAAAATGGAGACTCAGAATAAAGAGATACTCGAGACAAAGAATTACGACATTTTATTGAAAAGATT
Organism: Phymorhynchus buccinoides; assembly: GCA_017654935.2. Lineage (NCBI taxonomy): Eukaryota > Metazoa > Mollusca > Gastropoda > Neogastropoda > Raphitomidae > Phymorhynchus > Phymorhynchus buccinoides. The sequence goes on along the minus strand of CM065698.1, from coordinate 50,227,444 downwards.
AAGGAATGCGCAGAAAGAAATTGTTCTATTTCAGCTATTAATGGAAGACGATAAAATAGTCAGTAAATACTTGTTCGAAATTGAAAGCAAAATAATGGATACTTTATCAGAAATTTACAACAAGTTTAACCTTGAATTTGACCCAGTATAAAAAAAAAAAACCAAAAAAAATTGACCTTTTTTTTTTTTTTTTTTTTTTTTTTTTTGCCTTCACAAACATTTGTACTGACTAGGAAAATCTGTTTTTAACACTAGCTTACAAAACTTCTCTTTCCTCAGTTTTTGTTTAATCGACTTTTTTTCTTCTTTTGATTCAATCACATCATTTTCATCTAGACATTCATCAAAACTATTTTTATCTTTAGTAAAAAACAAAACAACCGTCTTTAACTGTTCTCTAAAGTCTTTTAAAACTGAATTATACTTTTGTGTTAAAATCCATACACTAATCCCTGCATGTCTACCACTGAAAGCTAACTTAGCTAAACTATTTCTTTTTTTAACAATGTCTTTTTCAGCCGAGCAGTCATCAATAATAAACAATGTTGACGTTCCTTTAAACAGTTGATAAAAATGATCTAAACATTCACTTAACTTATTACTTGGGTCAACCAAATAGACTTTATCATCCTCCCAAATGAACTTTCTTTCTTTGTATGATTTGTTGAATTCTAAAGTAGTACAAAAAATTACTATATGTTCAAAGTGATTTCGATAAACCGTTTGTATTAAATCTAACATAAATATCGTTTTTCCACACCCAGTCATCCCGCAAAATAACCCGCAATGTGGTTCTTTTGTAAGGAAATTTAAACTGTTCAAGTCCATTGTTTTAATACACAATATCTTTTAATCTGTTATTCTCAATGTTCAGCTGAGCATCGCATAGTAAATACACATAAACATATATTTGTTTGCCCACTTCCGCTTCTTTATGAATTTGAATGTTTATTCCGCCTGACCCATCACCTACTGTTCTTCCGCTACCATGAAGTTTGTTATCATCAGTTGTTCTAAGATCTAACCACAAAGCATACTTCGAAAATAAATAATCTTCTAGTCTAACATCATGAAGATGGAGGTCTTTGCAAATTAAATCAACAGACGGATCTCTTAGTTGCCCGCCTCCACCAAACAGTTTTCTTATTTCATCAAAGTGCTGATAAGGTAAAAGACCGCTCGCAAACAATTGGTTCGGTTGCCCTTCAATCGTAGTAGTCAGCTTAGTTATTTTTGGATTATAAAACCTCTCGCTTAATCTATTAAAGGGTTTTTTGGTTTCTTCAAACAGCAGCAAAATTCCTTTCAACGACCTTGCTGATATATTCAAATCGATGTTCCAGATTGTGTCTATTGTGTTTTTAGTTAACTTACTGTGATTTAAAATTCTGTTGTAGTATATTGCTAATCTTGACTGGTATTGTTGGGAGATCAACCGAGCTAATTCTTGATGACGAACAACATCAAACTCTAATGTGATGTCTGAAATACTATATTTTGCATTTGAATCTTCTGTCGATCTGATAACACGGGCATAGTCATTAAAAGTAAATTCATACATAAGCCTATCTTGTAAAGCTCCCTGATAATATGGTGAGTGTGTGTTCAATAGTTCAAAGTCAAGAGGAATGTAGAATCGATTACCATAAACTTGAGCAACCAACGCATCTTTATTGCTATCTTTTTTATCATCAGCATCAATTCTATGTTTTATACCATTATCTCCTTGTATTCCCTGATAAACCCGATCTTTTCTTTCATTTTCTGTTAACCAGAGGTCGCAATAACTCAAAAAGACATCTGCGTTATCTAAAGACATTACCTCTCTCCCTTCAAGTTTAATAGTAATCTTACTAACGATCGCTCTACCAAGATTACCAACTAGAGTTCTGTTTGGATCCGTCTCTGACTCCAGGTCTATTTTAAATGCAAGACGAGCAGTGCCTGGCACGATGACTTCATTACTCCCCAGACTAGGAAATCTTACTGATAATATTTGTCTTTGATCGATAGTTGAAGGATTATTACTTATCACGATACTCTGCCTGGTTCCTTTTACACCGAGTGGTTCTTTTAACCGTCTGTATGGATCAAGACTCGACCCGTATGATTGCGACATCTCTCTTTTTTTTAGAAATAAAATAAAAACATAATTATAAATAAAAACATGGAAGGAAAAGAAGCAGTCCACGATTATGATGCCTTTGACGATGAAGCTGGAGATGACATGAGTGAAGACATTCCTTTATTGTCTCGTCGTCGTAATCTACCATCTTTAAGACAAGAACTAGATGAAGCAGAACCAAACCCGAATGTAGAAGTTAGACCAAGGGAAGATAATATAGTAGTTGGAAAATCTCAATTTGAAATGCACTATGAAATACAGAAATCGAAAGTAATGGCTTTTCGTAAATTTATAGGTCAAGATTTATCCGATTTGTATGATCCTAATGACTATGTTTTAGATGGTGAAGGTCATTTATTTTTGAATAATAATGAATCAACCCGACTTACACACAAAAATAATCCAGCAAAGTTTTATAAAATAAGTTCACTAATTTCTCATGGCGTCCCCACTAATGATCTAAGACGTATTGGCGTTGACATAAAACCAAAACCAACCCTAAGCACGAAAGCTGTTTCTGCTCTTCAAAACACACTACAAGAACTGCCTACTGATTCCCAACTTCAATCGATTCCTCTTAGAGACTTAAGCGCAACTGCGGACAACATCATAGAAATGGAAACTAGTTTTATAGCTTTAGAAGATGAAGAAACCCATTTAAAAACATTACATGATTCACCATTACCTATGAGAGAACTAATGGCGCTCAATTCAACATTACAAACTACCAGAGGCGAGTTAACAAATAATCTAGCAAAGTTAAGCGAACTGGATGCTCACATTGACAGAGAAAAACAGAAATTAGTTGAAGCGGACGACAATAACCTAGGACAAGACGTAAAAGACAGAATCATGCAAAGACTAGATGATCTTCAACAAGAGAGAGCTGCAAGACTAGAAGTACTGTCAACTAACCGTGAACAATTACGAACACAAGTCAGCAGAATAAAAGAAACCATCCAAAGAATTTTACACGAAGATACAACGTTAGCAGAAAGAATAAAAACTTTATTTAGAGAGCAAGGAGTCACGATAGCGAGCGTTATGACAGCTTTAGGGTTTGCAATCTCTACTTTAGTGTTTGCTTTAACAGGAACAGGTGGTGGTGGTGGTCAATTACCTTCTCCACCTTCTCCACCTTCGCCATCAAAAGACTCTTGGATTAAAAAACAACTGGAACATTTAACGAATCTATTAAAAAAATTAGGAGAAAAAGCACTAGATGCGCTACCCGGTATATTAGGTGGAATTGTTAGTTGGCTTTTTTCTACTGCAAGCAAAGTAGTCGGTTTTATGGCTGAACACTTATGGATGCTAATAGTTTTAGTTGTAGGATTACTCTCTAGTAAAATAAAAATAAACTAGACCGGCTGCTGTTAGAAAAATAACTAGTGCTGTCTTTTCGTTTTCGTGACTGTCAGTTAAGTTCGTTAAGTTCGTTGAGTTCGTAGAGTTAGTTAAGTTCGTAGAGTTAGTTAAGTTCATAGAGTTAGTTAAGTTCGTTGAATTCGTTAAGTTAATATTCTTTTTTTGACTGACAGGGATTGGATGGTGTGTTCTTTGTATGATCGACAATGTAGAATTTATTTTTAAATTTTTACCAACTGCTTGATTATCTTTTGCTATAAGGATTTCGTTGTTATAGTTTACAATTGTTCCTATTTGAAGTCTAAGATCAGAGGGCAGCATGTATAATCCACTACCAACAGCAAAGTCTACTTTTGATCTTGCAAATCTTAAAACGTCTTGATACCTTTTAATGCTTGCTGGGAGGTCAACTGTAGAATTGATTGCATCTTCTAAATTAGCTAAATACTGTTTTTGTGCATCAAACCCAGTAGAAGGATCCATTATCTCAGATTTAACTTGCGCTTGAGATCCCAGCAAACACCACACGTAAGTACGAATAGAATCATTTACTCGTTCTATTCCCGCCTTTGTCAGTCCTTCAGAAGTATCAAGAATAAAAGTAGACCAAGCGTTTTTATGTTTTTGTTGAATAGATCCCAGATGAACGGTCGTACCTGAAGAAAAAGACGTGTAAGGAGGATTCCAATCATAGTTATACTTTCTGTGCACGCCCCAATAATAAAGTGTACCCAAACCATGATTACGATCTAACTTTTGTCTAAAGTCTGTATTCAAGTTAATGTTAAACTCATTACAAATCCGTTCAAAGGCCTTCATGTCAATTCTGTTGTTGAACGGATTAAAAGTAGAATCATTCGGTAATGGAGCATGCAGTTCAGACAAAATACGCTTGAAAGTATAATAGAAATGAAATCTATAAACTGCTTTTACCATGACTCCAGGATGATTTAAGTGATCAGCGAAAGAAACACCACACCCTGTTGTTGCACAGAACACAGCAAAGTTTAACTGGTTTTGATAAAACTGCATTGGATGACTAAACCATGCCTTTGCGATGTTATCATGTTTAACACTAGGATTTAAATAATGGTTTAATGGATTACTGACCTTAACTTCAAAAGAATCAACTCCCACTGCAACAACTATTGAATCAACAGCTATAGTTTTAGGGTTATATGATCCAACTGCATATTTAGCGTCTTTGTTATATTTAAAAGCATTCATTTATATATTCGCAATAAAAATGTTTATTTATATAACTGATCAAGACGAGCCAATACTTTTACAATGCCCTATTGAAAATCATGGTTCTCTAAAAGTAGCGCTCCATGAAATTTATTACAAAGTTAAATGGATTAACATAAGCGAATCCTTAAAAAATAATTGGATAAGAAAAATTAATAGCGAAGGGGAAATTGAACTAACTATACCAGACGGTTATTACGGTTTTTGTTCATTAAAAGAAATGCTAAGTAATTTCGACATTACTTTAAAACTTAATGAGGGAAATTTAAAAGTAGCGATAATATTCAATGATCAAAAAGGAGTAGTATTTGAATTTGCACCAGAACTAGCAAAAATATTAGGTTTTAGACCCCAGAGTAGTAGTAATATATGTCAGCTTTTCACCTACAGAAAGTAACTATACTTTTACGGGAGAAAAATCACTTAATCTTGGAATACATTCTTTATTATACTTTCATTTAGATATCCTGAGTACGGATGACAACTTATTTGATAACCAGCCGTCTACTGTGTTAAGAGTTCTTCCAACAGCAAAAGCGGCATACTGTGATTACGAAATTATTACGTTCACTAACTTACAGTTTAAAGAATTAGTTTGTGGGGTTCACCATTCACTAAAAATAAGAATAACTGACGAAAAAGGAAAAGAAGTTCAGTGCGACAGCTTGAATGCTTTATTAGAAATAAAATAATTTAGTATAAAACAATGTCACGCGGACCAGATCAACCGGTTATGCTTGACCCTGTTAGATGCGCAACTTTAGAATTGAAGGACCTAGCAGACACAGAAGACTTTGATTTAAATGGGGAGATAGGAGCGCTGTATGGTTTTGAGTACACAAACAACGGCTATTATAAACGAGCAGAAATAAGTGATAAAAAGGTTCCTAAACTAGAGCAACTGCGTAATGTAGTAGCTGACAATGTTGGCCAGTTTGAATATAAAGTTGTTAGGGAAAGGGATAACAAATGGCATTTAATTCCATTCATTGATTGGGAAATAAAGTTTGAATTTTTAAGCCCGTTTACATTCTTTGATAATAACAAATACTTTCGCAAATCATTTAACTCAGGGCCGTTACATGTCAGTCTGATTCCACAAAACAACAGCAGAAGAGAAATAGCAATCAAACCTTATAAAAAGAGACAGTACATACTGCATAGAAAAAAGACAGTGACAAAAGATGCAGCCACGCAATTAGAGTTCATTCCTAAAATGGCTTTAGCAGACGAATTTACTATGATATTTGAACTTTCTGTTAGAGCAGACAACCCTGATTCCCTACCTGTTGGTGTTAGCGACAACCTAATGAAAGGGATTCTTATTTCTTGGCAAAACTTGGATGTTGAATCAGTGAGATGTACTATCGTTATTCAAAACCGCGGTGAAGAAATTAAGGCAGTGTCGACCAGCGATAAAGTTATATTGAGTGTTGATCCAGACAATCTTAAAGAATTAACGTACATTAATGTTACTAATTTAGATCTCATTGGGTTTTATTACACTGAAAGCATTTTGCCTGATGATCTTCTTAAAATGATAGCAAGTGCAAATTAAATGTTAAATTTTTTTTTTTTAAATATAAAAAGATGTCCGTTACAGTTTATCCAAAAATACCGAAAGAAAATACTGACAAAGAAAAGACTGATGGTGGTGATGATCCTGAAATCAGAAAGTTCAGATTGTCTACCATTACAGAAATACAAAGAGAATTGGAAAAAGACCTCACTAACTATAACAGAACCAAACGAAGGTACTCTTGTTTGTTTAATACAGCAACATACTTAAATACTGGATTTGGGAGTCTAGGTACTTTAACAGCAGGAAGCTCTGTAGGATTGTTGGCGACTGGTGTTGGATCAGTAGTAGCTTTGCCTCTAGGTTGTGTATCGTTGGCGCTGGGGTTGTTTTCAATGACAACGTCCGCTTTCAACAAAAAAATAAAAGTCAAACTTCAAAAGCATACAGCCATGGTTCAATTAATAATGGCAAAACTTAGTTCATTCCGATTAATTATCAGTAAAGCTTTGCAAGACTCTCAAATTTCGGATGAGGAGTTCAATAGACTGCAAGCAGACTACAACGACTACAAAATGCAAAAGTTCGAACTACAAAAAAAGTCAAGAGCAAGTTTTTCACAACCGCAAGACATAGAAGCGATAAAAAAAGAATGTGAAAAAAAAATAAACGACACATTAAAATCTGTTCTAGGGAAATAACAATAAGAACTCCAAAGGGTGCTTATTCAATTCAATATGATTACAAGTTTCGAAAGTCTACTGACTATGACACTTAGTTCTCCAGTGACCAATTGAATACGAAAACTCAGGTGATTTAAACACACGCTTTGTATTGTTTGAGTCGAGTGATTTTTTATTTACAACTGTTGTGTTTATTTCGTGTAACTTAGACTGTATTTTTATGTTGTCATGATAAAACGTCTTGGAGTCAAACAGTGCTTCTTTATAGTTATCGTGTGTCATGACCATTTGAACAACCGGTCTAGAAATTCCTTTTGCTTTTTTAATTACGCTAGTTTGGCTGGCAATTGAATACATCTTTGCTCTCAGACCAACGTACTCTTTGATTATAGTTCCATTCAGTTCATCCTTCATCTTACCGATTACCTTTTTATTTACGGATGAATGTAATGAAGATTCACTTGGGTAGTCAGAGGTGTCATACCAGGAGACAACACCTTTTGCTGAATCTGTCTCTAAATCTTTGTAGAAGTCTTCAGTCGGAATGTCTAGAATAAATGAGTCCGTATCTGTATAAAGTACTCTGGAGTCTGGATAGAGTGGTTTAAAGTAGTCGTAAAGAAATTCTAGCATCAATAACTTAGACAATTCAAGAACAGCAAACCCAATGAAGACTGGTTTATCTAGCTTCACATTAATTTTTTTCATCATTATCCCGTAAAGGTTGTCATGGAACTTTTTGAAGTCTTGATAATTAGGTTTTGAAGTTAATTTGATTGCTTTGTTTTCTTGGGTAACTAATCTAACGTCTTTGCGTTTGTGCGGGTTTTCCATTGTCTTTCCAAAACAACTGTTGTTCATTAGTTTAAAGAAGTCTTTTTCTGAGGCGTCGGTAGCTTGTGTTCTAAGATTAGTGTTCTTCATTATATATGGTTCCATGAACTTCCTCTGAGTGAACGAAATGATTCTATGAACTGCTGTTAGTCTTAATCCGTGACGTAAATAAAATTGTAGTAATCTATAATGACAGACGTATTTTTTTTTGGAGTGTAGATTAGGCACAAGTTTAGGGAGGTCATTCCCCACTTGAAGTCTTTCAACTGCTAACGGGTAGTCATTGTGCAGGTCATGGAGTTCGTCCGGATAATCTAAGTCGACTTCTAAAATAAATCCTGTTTCGTAAGAATCTGATAATTTCAAAAGCCATTGCAAAAACTCTGCGATATTAAAATTAAAAGGAGCTGTAAACATTTTAAAGTTACGTAATGGAAGTGACTGGCACATCGCCCAACCATAGAGATTGTTTGCATCTAAATACATGATATAATTTGATGGTTTAGAAGGATCGTAGTCGTCTAAGTATTTGTTGTTAGCCTTGCAGTAACCGTGTGAAGCCATAGAGATTCCCCCACGTAGTCCGTCTTCAATCATCTGGAGAGTTGGTAGATCGGAGAGTAAGTCAATCTGTATTTTGGTAAATCTTAAGAAAGCATCCCAACTCATACCAGGAGCAGTGATATAATTAGCAGGGTCTAGACTGTAATGTTTTATACACGTTTTTCTGTAGTTCTCGAATACATCTGCAAGCAAACAAACGTCAGCCATTAAATAGGCGTCGTGGTAGTCTCCCATGGTCTGGCATTTTAACTTAATCCACGCTGACTGAGCATGGTTGTAGTCAGAGTCGCTTATATCTTTTCCTTTTAAACTAGAGTAGAATGCACCTTTGGGAGGTAATTTTAAATCGTCGAACCGCTCCCAACTACTCATGTACTCATAAGGGTATACTCCTTTTCGAACAAGTGCTGGATCAAAGTATTTTTCTGTTATAGTGCATTTGGATAGTGACTGACCTAAAGACTCTAGTGATCCCATCAGATGTTGTAATGAATCGTAAAAAGACAATTGACCTAATGTAAATGTCATGTACTTTTCTGAAGACTGAGCTATACAACTGACGGTTCTAAATTCATCAGTAACTGCTTGTAGAATTAAATGAGAGTCATATCCACGTAGATTGTGAAAGAATATAGGCAGTTTCCAAGTCTTTGGTTCAAACTTTAACTGCAAATTACAGGAGTTGTGTGCTGCTCCTCTGAATTTTCCACTAATGTGATCATGGTCTCGTACTTTATAGATGTCTGGACAGTCAGGGGAGTCTTCCACAAACCCTTTTCCGCAAATCCAACATTCAGTAGCTGATTCAAATTGAATTAAATCTTCAGGTGTCATGATTAAATCTAATAAATTTAGTTGGTTAGATAGTTCATTTCGTAGTTTCATCATTCTCATTAAAAAGATTTTTGCAGCATCGGGTCCTCTATAAAGTTCAGGTTCAAAATGTATCCCATCTGATCTAAGAACAATAAATGCGAATGAACAGATTTGATGATTATTCAATAAAACAGTTTTAGGAAGATTTTTAGGAGCTGGTCCTTGATAGGGTACAATGATTGACTCGAAATCAGCATAAACAACATAAGGACTTAATTGCAGTTTCTTCCAGTTTTTAAAGAACACCTTACTTCCTTCTTTCGGAGTAATAAGTTCAGTATTACAGTCAATGGATGAATTACAATGTTTTCTATGTTCAACCGCTGCTTGAATACTTGGCATTCTTAGTAAACATCTTCGACAGAATTCTTGTTTTTCTTTGTGATTTGTAGTATAGTTTATAAGTCTGCTCATTGTTCTGATTAAAGTGTAGTGTGTTTTTGTTCCGTCTGTTACTAAGAGAAGATCAATATGTTTTTTATCAGGATCACCAATCATAGGAGAGTTCTTTGAAACTCGGATTGGTTTAAGGTTTTCTTCTACAGACCATGTGTAGATGTTAATTGAAATTGGTTTATTCTGTTCTTCAAATTGATCAACTTCGCTTAGGCTTACAGGGAAGTCGATTCCATCAAAGTTTAATTCATTTATGTAAGGTTGATAGTTAATTACTCTTTCTGCGTTCTTTTTGATATAATGAAGTTTAGCTAAAACACACCACATAAAACATTTATCATCAGTATTTTTTATGTTTAATACTGCACGCTTTAAAACAAGTTCTTTAGGTAAAGGAATAAAGGAGTTTCCTACGATTGGAGCATATTTACTCTCCTTCATTTTAATTTCTAATACCCCGCCTTCTGACCAACCAGATCCTCTTAGTTTTGCCTCTTCTGATACGTTAATGAACTGGGTGATTAAATTGTCTGCCCAGGTTTCTGTAAAATCATTATATGAAAGAACTACTTGCTGTTTAGTAGAGACCCATACTTGAAGCTGCTCACCTTGGACTGTTTCATAATCTACGTACACTGCTAACATTACTTTAACTGGTGGTTCTATAGCTAGTTTTTCAGGTATTTGCGAAATAGCATGTTTTACACTTTTTAGTACATTTTTTGGATCAATAACTTCTAAATCCGTTTCTTTAAAAACTTTGTCTAAGTGCTCAATTATTTCATCAAGCGCCATTGTCATGTTGAGTTCCTTTTTCTAACTCAAATTATTTTGTTTAATTAAAAATAATTAATTTTGTTTCACCTAAAGTAGTGGCTTTTTTTTTTGATTTGGCAGAATAAAGGGGAGACGAATTTTTACTTTTTTTACCCCTTAAAGTAGCGTTTTTGTATCTAAAAGTAGAAGATTTTCCTCTTGAGCCAGAATCCCCCTTTAGCTGTTAAATCACGCTGTTTTTCGTGAGTAAAAACGATTGAATCACACTGTTTTTGTGGATAAAAAACGCAAGAAAATGGCTTAAATCACACCTTTTTGGGGGGTTAAAAAGCATAAGAAAAAGGTGTGATTTTAGCCGTTTTTTAATAAATAAAGGAGTGAAACCGAAACCGAAACCGAAACTGAGCCAGAAGCCCCCTTTAGCTGTGGGCGGATCTGGCGGGGGGGGGGGGGGGGGGATTTCACGATAGGATCCCCGGTATTATTGACCCCCGCCCCCAAGAGTTTGTACACAAAGTCCCACCCCCATTCACTTGGACCAGCGTGTCGCGGTATAATCTCCCTTTTTGCTATCACTAAATTGCATCCATTCCCCCCCTGGGCCCCCACAAAGCCACTACACCTTAACCCATGACCTATGCAGGTCCCTGGACTACCCACAGAACCCCCCTTACTAATCATTTGGTCCGCCCCTGCTCCCCTACCCCAGGCTACACCTGCCATGTGGTTGATTGTCAACTAAAAATAGAAAAGTCGGTATCATACGAATGGACCAGCGTGTCGCGGTATAATCATCATCATCATCATCATATAGTAATTTAGCAAGTGTCCGTGTGTGTGTGTGTGTGTGTGTGTCTGAAACGGGCCTTATAACTCCGCCGTTTTTCGACCGAATCGCTTCAAATTTGCTGTGAGCCTTAACGGGGTGATGGCAATGGCAACCGAGGCGGCCGTGTCATGTGCACGGTTTTGCAAATGCGCGAAACGCGCATCCGCCGGCCTTTCGGCGCCGGTACCTCTGGTATTTCTGGATTGATTGCCTTCAAATTTGGCAGATACATGACCGGGGACGGCGACTATTGCTGTGTCAAACCGGAAGTGAATCGATTACTTAGGCGCATAATAGCAGCATGATGCAAAACGGGCCTTATAACTCCGCCGGTTTTCAACTGAATCACGTCAAATTTGCTTTCAGGCTTGCTGTTGCCGGGGCAAAGCCTGGCAGCAAATTTGAAGAAAATCGGGAGAGCGCGTCACTCTCAGAGTAGCGCCAACGGGAAATGGGGCCTTATAACTCTGCCGTTTCTTAACGGAATCGCTTCAAATTTGCTGTACTCAGCGTTACCAGTACTTGGCGTTACCGTTACTAGGCGTTGCTGTTACTAGGGAGAGCGCATCACTCTCAGAGCAGCGCCAACACGAAACGGGGCCTTATAACTCCGCCTTTTCTTATCCGAATCGTTTCAAATTTGCTGTACTCAGCGTTACCAGTACTTGGCGTTACCGTTACTAGACGTTACCATTACTAGGGAGAGTGCGTCACTCTCAGAGCAGCGTCAATGGGAAACGGGGCCTTATAACTCCACCGTTTCTTAACCGAATCGCTTCAAATTTGCTGTACTCAGCGTTAACAGTACTTGGCGTTACCGTTACTAGGCGTTACTGTTACTAGGCGTTACTGGTACTCGGCGTTGCGCTAGTCTATAATATAATACGCTTAAGGCCCGAGGTGTAAAAGAACGTCAAAACTCGGATACCACATAAATGTCGGACTTTGGTTTGCCATGCAGTTCCAGAAGAACGCGTTGGGACGCGATTCCGCTATGTCTGGTTCAAAAGTTTGCTTTTGAAAGTTGATTTTTTGAAGGCAAAATGTATGAATCTCCGGAATTGTTCTAGAGAATGCAGAAACTGGCGTGCATGGCATTGGTCTGATCCACACACACACACACACACACACACACACACACACACACACACACACACACACACACACACGCATACACACACACATACACACGCACACAAACACACACACACACACATACACATATACACACACACCTATTCATGCACACACACACACACACACACACACACACACACACACACAATGTTACGTTTGCGAGTTACGAGCCTGATAAAGAAAATGACGTATTACTAACTTCTGTGCTGACGAAAAGCGACAATGAAAGACACGTAATACTCGTGGGTCACTTTCAAGGGCCAGTCACACTGCATACGATTTGACCCCAATACGATACGAGTGTGACGATGTCTGTGAGTCATGATTCACGTGAAATACATCCGTCTAAAAATAACTACTATTTTCGTTGACTATAGGCTACTTATGTCGACCCAAATATATTTATCAAGTGGAATGTCCGATACACAAAATTAATAAGATAAATGATTAGATTCATGTACGGTAGACTACAAACATAGTGAACACAAGGAGAGGGATTTCATCAGAGTGTTTTAGACAGTAGAAGTTCATGTGAATTTTGCCTCACCACACTAATGTTAAAATCGGATCGCACTGAATGGAATCATTTGCAGTGTGATTGGCAATTAAGCAGGAAGAACGATAAGATTGCATCGCTTTCAAAATATGAGTACTGTCCCTTCTTTTCCTTTTCTATCCTGGTCGATGAGAGAGAGAGAGAGAGAGAGAGAGAGAGAGAGAGAGAGAGAGAGAGAGAGAGAGAGAGAGAGAGAGAGAGAGAGAGAGAGAGAGAGAGAGAGAGAGAGAGAGAACAACAAAACTGCTCAACACTACTCGTGAACACAATCAACTCACACCTCTAACTTTTGGACAGCAGACTTTAGAACCATCAACATCTCACAAACATTTGGGAGTAGTTTTTCAGGACAACTGTAGATGGGATGAGCATATTCGAACTTTAGCTAATAAAGTAAACATGTTGATTGCTTTTCTCAGAAACTACAAATATAGACTAAGCCGTAGAAACTATGTATAAATCTTTTGTTCTACCAAATTTTGACTATGCAGATATTTTATGGGACAACTGTACATACACACAAGCAAATTCACTAGAAACTTTACATTTGGAAGCGCTCCGTATCATTACAGGAGGAGTAAGGGGAACTAGTCATGCGAAACTGTATACAGAATCAGGCTTTTGCTCACTAAAAGAAAGACGAAGAAGACACAAATTAATTCAGTTTCACAAAATAGTCAATGGCAAATGCCCTCAATATTTACAAGATCTTCTCCCTTCCTTAGTATCCGAGGAAAACCCCTACCATAGACGCCGACCATTAGATAGAAGAGTACCACGATCCAAAACCGAACTACATAAAAATTCCTTTCTCCCTAGCACTACAAACTTATGGAATAATCTTCCAGATACTATTAAAACACTCGATTCTATTAGTCAGTTCAAACGTTATTTATCTCTTACAGATGTCACAGTCCCCCCTTACTATTATGTAGGATCCAGACAGAATCAAGTTAACCATTGTAGACTACGTTTAGGAATGAGCAATATTAACGGTGACTTGTACAACAGACACTTATTAAATAACCCCAAATGTGCATGTGGCCACAATACGGAAGATGCTGAACATTATCTGATGCAGTGTAGACATTATGCTGCTGAAAGAATAAACACGATCTCAACACTTAACCCATGCATCACTAACACCTACACCCTACTCTTTGGCGATCAAAGTTTATCAGTGTCAGAAAACGAACAAATATTCAAAACCGTGCAGCAGTTTATAGAGCTAAGTAAAAGGCTATAAAATTCAAACCCTGTTTCCTTTCCAGCTCTTGCATCCTTACCAGTTCATGTTCTCACCTAATATTTTAACTCAGTTAGTTTTGGTGTATCTCTGTTTTCATCTTGGCGTCATTTCATGTAATCATAATGTCATCATCGTGTCCTATTTCGTTTTATTGCGACGTGGGGTTGGAGTTCTGGTCTGCAGAGTGGTGTGAGGTGGAACTCTCTCTCTCTCTCTCTCTCTCTCTCTCTCTCTCGCTCTCGCTCTCTCTCTCTCTCTCTCTCTCTCTCTCTCTCTCTCTCTCTCTCTCTCTCTCTCTCTCTCTCTCTCTCTCTCTCTCTCTCTCTCTCTCTCTCTCTCGCTCTATCCCTCTCTCTCTCTCTCTCTCCCCCTCTCTCTCTTATCATTTTGTGTGTGTGTGTGTGTGTGTGTCGATTTTGCTTCTTTTGTCTATTGCTATGTCCATTGTTCGTTTGGTTTGTTGTGACTTTCTTTTCAAAAATGTATTGCTTGTATTTCCTGGTAAAATTCCGCCAATGTTTATACTGTGTAGGGGAAGACGGGGTAAAAAGCGCATGGGCGGGTAAGAAGCCCACCCCAATTATCTCATGAAATGAAGCAAATTTCAGTCTCATTTTGCCCATGAGACGAGCGTTAATGTCTAGCATTCGTCTCATGGGCAAATTTGACTGAAATTTGCTTCATTTCATGAGATAATTGGGGTGGGCTTCTTACCCGCCCATGCGCTTTTTACCCCGTCTTCCCCTAATTCGTTTTGAACTGAGCACGCCATAAGCTCTGCTTGTTGTTGCTTCAGTTATGTCATAGTTGTCGTTCATGTTGATTTGGAAAATAAAACATTTAAACCAGAGAGAGAGAGAGAGAGAGAGAGAGAGAGAGAGAGAGAGAGAGCGAGCAAACTAACGAACGAATCTTGTTCAATGTTGGTAAAGAATAAACACAGTACAGGCTTGTTTCCATCTTGCCAACAACAAAGAAAGAAAATGCTGTATTTAGCCGACACATTCCAATTTCGAAGGAGCTCAAAGGACACAATTATTTGGAAGATTATTGTTGGAAAAAGACAGGAGAATGGGTCAACAAGGCAGAAACAAACAAACAAACAAACAAAGAAACAAAGAAACAAACAAAAACAGTACCTGATAGTAAGAAAAGACAAAGGCAGAGTCAAATAAAGTGATAGATTAGTGGAAGCTGATAGCACAGAATTTCGAGATGGTGGGGGGCCTATTTGTACCGAAAGATCCCCCGGTATCCCCACAGGGGGTACAGAAGTATACTTATGCATACTCTTTTCCGCAGAAGCCTCAGTGATGCTTCGTTAACTCCCCAACGGGAACTTTGCCATGTGTCAGCAGCGCAAGGAAATGTGACGAGCATGGAGCTCTCTATATTGAATAGCGATGACAAAACATTTCCGAGCGGTTTTATCAGTTATTCAACAGACAGTCAACACACACGGACATTAGCAAACGAGCTAACACTGCTCGTACTTAAATATATTATCCAGTGACATTTGAGAGAAATAAGGATGGGAGCCGTCAGTTGAAATGGCATGCAATCGTGTAGTATGTTTCTTTTTAATGATGTCCATGTACTTTCATGATTCCTGCCAGGAGCTCTCACATTTCAGAAACATTCTTGATCGTGCAAATTTCTATGAATACCACGTAGGAAACGCCTCTGAAGATTCAGACACTGGGCGGTTTCGTCTTGACGAAGACAGGGGTTTGAAAGTGTACAACTATATGACGTCTCAGAGGAACCTGCGATGGGTAGCGCGGTTCACCAAGAAACACACCATTCATAAAATCACTCTCCATGCTTGTGAGAATGACACAGAGAATATGAGAGGGCTTAAGGTGTTACTGGACCGTCAGCATGTGGGTGTGATCCCCTCGGACAGAGCTCCTGCATCGGTGATTAATTTCACGGACAACCTGCCCTTGACCTTCCAGAAAGTCATCGTGGGAAAGTACTCAATACCGAAAGGGTACTTGAGTCTAGGTGGAGTCGAGCTCTGGGAATGCGACCCTCGGTTCTACGGGAAGAACTGCGACAAGCCTTGCGGTCTGGGGTGTCGAGGGAAAACCTGTGATTCAGAGACTGGGAAATGTGCCCACGAGGGGAGCTGTGAAAAAGGCTACAAGCCGTCGGACGAGTGCGATGAAGAGTGCGAGTTTGGCACGTACGGTCAGAACTGTACAGAACGCTGCAGTGCCGGCTGTCAGTATGGAAAATGCCACCCCGTCATTGGACACTGCTCCCTCGGACCCTGCAGACCTGGCTGGTTCGGGTTTCCTTGGTGTGATCGGGAATGTAGTGAGGGCAGGCATGGACAGGGGTGTACACGTGCCTGTGGTCATTGTTCGGGCGGACAGGCCTGTGATAAGGTCAGTGGTCACTGCACGGCCTGCCAACCAGGCTGGACACCTCCTCTGTGCTCAGCGAGCTGTGACGAGGGTCAGTACGGTGACCACTGCAGCGGACGGTGTGGTCAGTGCGCCAACGACAGCCTGTGTGACGTCATCACCGGCCATTGCCCTGACGACTGTGAGGCCGGCTTTCATGGCCGCCGCTGTGACCAGCCTGCCGAAGATTCTGAACAGACGAGGATGGTGGTTATGGTGGGGGCATCTGTGGCTGCCGTGGTCCTGCTGGTCGTGGTAGCTGTCGTGGTGTGCAGGTCAAGGCGAGCTCGCCACACAGAGCAGAAAAGAGACAGCCGCACAGCAGAACGAGGACATGAGACAGAAGAACCAGCAGAAGGGACAGGCAGGGAGGAAGCAGACCTACCCAGGACCTCCCATGAATTGATCAGTCCTTCGCTGGCTCTGCCTGGAGACCACTATGGCGTCTACAGTGTTCCCGACAACAGCTCCAGGTGGCAGGGTGCCAGTGCAGGGCGCCTTCCTCTGCCATCAACGCACAGCAGAGATGGAATCCGCGCCAGAGAAACAACTGCGGAACACAAGAACCAGTTGGGAGAAAGAGGAAGGAGCAGGAAGACGGCGTTGAAGCCCCCTGTAATGCCGAAGCACCCAGGCAACGTCCCCAACAGGGCGATCCCGAGACAGGGATCTTTGACAAGTGCTGGCCGTTTGGCAGACAGAGGATACTGCAGAAATGACATTTCTGTGACAGCAACGGGTCAGCAGAGCCTGTCCCACGTCCCTGAAGTCTACAGCAACGTGGATGGTGCCTCCCCAGTGCAGGCACCCGGGCAGACCCCTTCCAGGTGGAGACCTGGGGCCCACACCGGGACAGCCGCCCCCTGCTTCTTTGCCCTGGCTTCCGTGTTCTCTTCCCAGCAAACTGGGTTGAGGGGTTCGGCTGAACTCTACCAGAACGTAAGGTCCTGTGGACCCACTCCGGACACCTACGATCGGCCCGCCATCTGCTCCAACGTGACTCACGACACACACCTGTACGAGACACCGAGCACCGTCTCTGACCGTTTGCACGATAATTGTTCTGAAACAAAGCTGTAGTGTTTGGTAATATAATAATACGCAGGGCTCCCAATCGTCCCACAAAACAAGGGGTCCCATGGACTCCTTCACTTACATTATAGAGGGTCCTAGAGGTGGGATAGAGGGTCCCAGTGGCATAGTGAAAGCTAAAAATAATTTTTCTAGTGAATCCCTGGGACCCCCTGCACATTCTTTTAGAGGGTCCTGTAGAATTTTAGTGTTTCATAGACCCCCAAATGGGGGTCCCTGGGAGCCCTGAATACGTATTGACTTTTCACTACTCGAGTACTTTGCACTGAACATTTGGCTGTCCTGAACAATGAGGAAGTGAGTGACACAAAGAATATCATCTGTGCAGGTAGAGAAGAGAAACAAACTGGTATGGTTTTTTTATGTTCATGCCTTAACACATAATAATAACAAAAAGAAGGTATGATTAAATCGCGACAGTTATACTGTCCATGCAGTGAGTATTTAGTTATGCATTGATTCTGTATATGATATTTTTATGTTCATGCCTTAACATATAATAACTAGATTGAAAAGTTATCGAATGTAGCATTCGAGAATCACCCGCGGAGTTAGGCTTGTTTTCCGACCCCCCGATTTTCAGGGTCCAGCGATCTCCTTGACCTTGACCTTGACCTTGATTGGTCAACAATATTCGGAAGGAGCATAAGCCAAACCACCTTCATACCAAGTTTCAACATCATATGTTGACTGGTGCCCGAGATATGGCTAAAAAATAGATGTTCAGTTTTCAAGGTCATACGTCAAGGTCATGACCTTGACCTTGACACCAAAAGGCACATCTACAGTACCTAGCCTACATGCACATCAAGTTTCATCTTCCTAATTGTATTTCTTCATGGTGATACGCTGTTAACAAACCCACATACATACATATATACATACATACACACACACACACACACACACACACACACACACACACACACACACACACACACACACACACACACACACACACACACACACACACACACACACACACACACACACACACACACAGTCACTTACACAACAAAAACAATATCACCTTCGCTCCGTAAACTCCGCGGGTGATAATTAAAAAGAAGGTATGATTGAATCGCGATACATGCTTTCCATGCAGTGAGTGTTTAGTTATGCATCGACTCTGTATATCATAATTATTGTTATGTTCATGCCTTAACATATAATAACAAAAAAAAGAAGGTATGATTGAATCGCGACATCCCCGTGGGGATACCGGGGGGGTCTTTCGTATAAATAGTTCCCCCACCTTCTGGAAGTTCTGTGCTTGTAACTTCCTCTAATCTGCCACTCTCTTTGACTCTGCCTTTTCCCTTTGCTTTCTGTCATCTACTATCTTTCTGACTTATTGGCCCATTCTCCTGCCTTTAAAAAAAAAAATCTTCCAAATCATTTGTCTCCCTTGAGCTCCTCTGAATGTGTCGGCTGTACGCAGCGTGGAGACCAGTGAAAATTGAAAACCGGACACATACGTACCTT
>CM065698.1:50200543-50205295 GCA_017654935.2 Phymorhynchus buccinoides | reverse complement strand
TTAAGCAATGCAAATTCAATTCGACCCCGCTCTCCCCCCTTCCTCCGTTTCCCTCTGCTAAAACCAGAACAATTCAACTAGCATAATAAACACATTAAAAACATTATTCACTAGAAGAATACATGAAAAAAAGTATGCATACAAAGACACACAAACTCATGCGCATGACTGACATCAGGGCAAAACTGTTTTACAGATGTTTGTTGAAGAGGTGTGTCTTCAGGTGTTTTTTAAAGGTGGGTAGAGACTGGATTTGGCGGAGAGTTATTGGTAGAGAGTTCCAAGTGACAGGGCCAAAGACAGAGAAACTTCTTTTGCCGAAGGAGTTGAGAGAGAAGCGGGAGACAGAGAGAAGGTTGGCGTCCTGAGATCGGAGAGCTCTTGAGGGCGTGTAAGGACAGACAAGATCAGATAAATAGGATGGCATACATTCCAGATTGACAATCTGAAAACAAATGATGGAAATTTTATACTCAATGCGGGCTCTCACTGGGAGCCAGTGCAGGGTCTTCAGTAGCTCAGTAACACTGGATCTTTTACTCTTTCTAAGAACAAGTCTGGCAGCGTGATTTTGAATGCGTTGGAGTTTGGACATCTGCTTTTCTGGAAGATCAGTCAAGAGGGAGTTGCAATAGTCAAGTCTAGAAAGAATTAAAGAGACGCATAGTTTGTTAGCAGAGTCAACTGAGAGATAAGAACGAATTTTGCCAATTCTTCTGAGCTGAAAGTACAAAACGTTGCAGAGGTGGTTCACGTGTACTTCCATAGTAAGGGACTGATCCAGAAAATCCCCAGATTTTTCACAGAAGAAGAAAATGGAATCTCAGATTTATGCACAGACATGGTTTTCAGTGTAATATCTTTGCATTGTGATTTTGATCCTACGCATATTGCTTCAGTCTTTTCATCATTCATTTTAAGTTTATTTCCATACATCCACTCAGCCACTCTCTCTATACATGCCTGTAGATAATCACAAGTGGAAGCAAGATTTTCAAGCTGCGCTGAACGATAGAGCTGGGAGTCGTCAGCAAAGAAATGGTACTGAGTGCCTAACTGTGCAATAAGAAAGCTGAGGGGCCTGGCATACATAGTAAAAAAGAACAGGCCCGAGCACCGAGCCCTGGGGCACACCAAAGTTGAGCTCAAAATTTGCAGATCTAACACCGTTTGTCAGGATACATTGTGTGCGGTTTTGAAGATAAGAGGTGAACCAGTTCAGGACCGTTCCTGAACAACCAAAGTGCTGGGATAATCTAGCGAGTAAAATACCATGATCAATGGTGTCGAACGCCGCCGACAAATCGAGTAACAACAAAATTGTAACACAACCCCTGTCAGAAGCTTGTGAAAGATCATTTACAACCCTAAGCAAGGTAGTTTCTGTACAGTGATGCTTCCGATAGGCTGACTGAAAGGGTTCCAGAAGGTTGTTGGACTCTAAATGAGCTAACAGCTGCGAGAGAACAATGCGCTCCAGAAGTTTAGAAAGGAATGGCAGGTTCGAAACTGGGCGATATTTTTTTAGCTGCTCGGGGTTGAGGTTTGACTTTTTAAGAAGAGGTATGATTAAAGCATGCTGGTTTTTTTTGGCATAGTGTTGTTGTTTTTTAATAAGTATGCAGACAATTCTTCTTCTTTTTCAAACGCTGTATTGGCAGTAAGGGGTTAAATAATAACATAGCAAAGCGGGTTCGCTATGAAAATCGTTTGTTCCCCTCAATCATTCAACCTGAAACAAATATGCTAATTCTCATGCATCACATCTTCAGAAACAAACAGACAGACAGACAGACAATCAGACAGAGAGAGAGAGACAGACAGACATACAGAGACATTACTCACTTGTTTTATCTCCTGCTGTTTGAGGCAACACTTTCTTCACTGCAAAGCTGAAGCGTATCAACTTCATCATCATCATTATAATCATCGCTGTCGTCGTCATCATCATCATCGTCATAAAAAACATCCTCAGTGTCATCATCATTGTTGTCATCGTTGTCGTCGTTGTTGCTGTTGATATGATGATGATGACGATGATGATGATGATGATGATGATGATGGTGGTGGTGGTGGTGGTGATGATGAGATAATGATGATGATGGTGGTGGTGATGATGATGATGATGATGGTGGTGATGATGACGATGATGATGATGATGGTGGTGGTGGTGGTGGTGGTGGTGGTGATGATGATGATGATGATGATTACTCCCATATTGTTTAACAATTCACGCTACCTTGTTGCATAGCAAATTACAACGCCAATACACAGAGCGAGGGGAGAGAGAAAGAGAGAGAGAGAGAGAGAGAGAGAGAGAGAGAGAGAGAGAGAGAGAGAGAGAGAGAGAGAGAGAGAGAGGGAGAGAGAGAGAGAGAGAGAGAGAGAGAGAGAGAGAGAGAGAGAGAGAGAGAGAGAGAGAGAGAGGAGAGAGAGAGAGAGAGAGAGAGAGAGAGAGAGAGAGAGAGAGAGAGAGAGAGAGAGAGAGAGAGAGAGAGAGAGAGAGAGAGAGAGAGAGAGAGAGAGAGAGAGAGAGAGAGAGAGTTTATTATGCACCAGACATAAACATGACTTTTTTGTATCTTCTTTTCTCGATCACAGGACTGCCTTTGTGTTGTTCATAAAAGTTTCCATGATTGTATTTTTCCTTTGGATTATTGAATATGCTATGCTAAGGTGTTTAATGTCATTTGAGAAAATTGTTGATATCTCTTTAAGTGTGTGGAGTTGTGCCCCTTTTCTATGCACTGTCTGTGTGCTAGCAAGCGTGTGTGCGTAGTCGTGCTTGTGTGTCTTGCTCTGTGCGTTCGTATCACTACAACTGTCTTTGCTATTTCTTTTTCTAAAATCTGTGTCAGTAGGTGGGATTGCGCGTGCAAGGCCTGCATTTCATTGGTCGCCCGTCTGTCTTGAAAATCTCGTGTTTTTCGTGAGAGTTAGTGAATATCTGTCAAGTGTATCGGCTTCGAAACCGGTGCAGTTTGAACATTTCTTTGTTTTTTGCCTGCATGTTAAACGGGTCACCGTTCCAGCTTGGGGCTGTTGGGTGCCGTTTGGTTTGGCGTGGGAGTCCGAGTTTGATTCCCCCCTTTCCTCGTCTTGAATCTGTGTTGCTCTGTGTGGTCGTCTTTGTGAACACAGTAGTGTGTTCGTTGTCTCCTTGTGGCAGGTGAGAGACTGGCCATTTTGGTTATTAGTGTTGGCGTTTTAGTGCCGTCATGGAGGTCAACCTTATAGGGGTGCGTTGTGTGTGCGCGCGCGCGCGTGCGTGAGCGTGTGCATGCGCTTGCTTGCTTACTTGTGTGTGTGGGCACGGGGAAGGGGGGGGGGATATATTTGTGGGGACGGGGTGTGTAGGCCTAATAATGGGAACTTGCTGAAGTGTTGGAATGTTGGTATTTTCATTGTATTTTATTCGAAGATCATTTTTAGCCTAGTAAGCTATCCACAAAAAGTTAAGGATCACTTGCAAACTAATTCATAACTTTCCAAATAAGAAAGCCAATGCGTTGAATTTTGGCCAACATTTAATTCAATGCTTTAGTGATAACGATACACAATTGCCTTCAATTTCGAGCAATCGTTTGGTCTGTACATTTGATCAAAGTGGGTACGTATCGAAATTTGATTTCCCAAAGTCATTGAAATCACAAGACAGGGCATTCTGATGCTCCCAAAAGTTCAGTAATGCGTGTATCCGCCATGGCTGTTCTGGCACTCGACGCAGCGAGTCCTCATGGAGTTGACCAGGGTGGTGAAGATCCTCTGTGGAAGCGCCTGCCACTCAGCCTGCAGCATCTGGTAGAGGTGCTGGGCATCCCTGGGAGGGGGGTGGTTGCTCCTCACTTTGCGATCCAGCTCATCCCAGAGGTTCTCAATCGGGTTGAGATCGGGACTGCATGCTGGCCACTCCATTCTGTTGACTCCAGACTGCTGCAGGAAGTCGTTGACCACCCTTGCCCTGTGGGGGCGAGCGTTGTCATCCTGGTAGACAGCCGGCGGTCCCATCTGCTGCAGTGTAGGCACAGCCAGCGGTCGAAGGATCTCATCCCGGTATCGGAGGCCAGTCAGGTTACCCTGTACATGATACAAGGGTGTTCTGTGGTGAAGGCTGAAGGCCCCCCAGACCATTACAGAACCTCCACCAAAGGCCACCTTTTCTTGGACAGTGGCGTCAATAAAGCGTTCCCCTGGGCGCCTCCAGACCCTCAGTCGGCCGTCGTTGTGGTTCAGGGTGAAGCGTGATTCATCACTGAACAGGACCTGGGACCATTGCTGACGTGTCCACCTCACGTGACGTCTGCAGAAGGCGCGGCGTGCTGCCCTATGGGCTGGAGTTAAGCGTGGCCGTACAGCTGGGCGACGAGAACGGAGGTTAAACCCATGAAGGCGGTTCCGTATGGTCTGCTGGCTGATGTTGATGTTAGTAGCCACCCTCAGCTGCCTTCGAATGATGCTGGAAGAGGCTGTTCTTGTCTGCAGGGCTTGTCGTTCAATGAGACGATCTTCACGTGGAGTTGTCTTCTTCGGTCGACCAGATCTGCGTCTTTCATGGACCCTCCCAGTGGCTGTGAAGCGTTGAATCAGTCTGACAATGACCGAGATGGACACCTGAAGTCGCCTGGCCACTTCTCGCTTGGGAACACCATCTTGGAACCATGCAACAGCTCGTCCCCTATCCAACTCGCTCAATTTTCGTCGTGGAGGCATTGTCAAATCAGGCCTAATACTGGTGGTATGTCTTCTTATAAA
>CM065698.1:50185543-50195543 GCA_017654935.2 Phymorhynchus buccinoides | reverse complement strand
CGCGTGCGTGCGCATAGGCCTATGTACTAGTAGGTTTGTGTGTGCCCGTTTTCGTGTACGTTTACGCAAAACATGTGCTTTGATTTCCACATAAAATAAAACTGCTAATTGGTGATTATATTACTTTGGATTTTAAGCTGTGGTTTCTTCATTTAATAATGATTTAGAGTGATGTGAACTGATGTATATGTTGTACTTGATTGTTGCAAAATGTTGCCTTAGAGTTCAAGGCGTGTTGTGGTGGAGAGGGTTAAGGGTGGTGACGCATTCAAAGATGGGCATTTTACAATGGATTTCATGTTTTCTATTATCGCCAACTGAGAATATTCCTTAATCGGATTCTGGTGTAACTGTAAAGCCGGCGCTCGCGTAAAATCGTACTCGGATGCGAAGCGATTGGGTTGAGGGTCACGTGGATGATGATTCGCGTGAAATACTTCCGTCTAAAAATAATTCTGCCATTTTCGCTCACTATACTCAAGTAGACCCAATACACGAATTTCACGTGAACCATGATTCACATCGTCCAAATCGCATCGCATTCATATCCGATTTGTATATGTGTATGACCGCCCATGTGGCGGGGCCCTCTAAAATCAGCCATACACGTGATCTTCCCACCCAAGGCCATGCGAAATGTTCACATGGCACTGGGTGTGCCCCCAGACTGTTTAAGCTGGGTAACGAAAACAACAACAACAACATCGTGAGATAAACACTACTTAGTAACCCAGCGATCGGTTTCTTCTCCAGGGGAAATGAAGCAGGTCTAAGTATTAGCAAACAACAGTGAAGAGAACAAAGCAGTGTCTCCTCAGGGCAGCGATCGGGGTGGTGACCGTTGGGAAGTTTGTGTCCCATATTTTATTTATTTATTTGTTGTTGTTGTTGTTTATATTCTACTCCACGCAGTCGCACGCATGGGACGAACGAGTCATAATGCATTACACACTAGGTCCGACAAAACCCCAGACACTTGTGTACCATGAAAAACATTAAACGTTAGTAACAATTGTACATTGTAGTAATTCATATAAACCCACATGTAAATGCGAGTAAGTGTGAGAGAAGGAAAACATGTTTTGGGGACAAATGAAAAACAAATGAAAAAAAAAATGAAAAAAATGAGCCGCCAAAAAAAAAAAAGAATAAAGATGGAAAAAAAGAAGAAAAAAGGCGGGGACAGTGGAAAGCAAAAGAAAAAAAAAGAAAAAAAAGCAGTGTCTCCTCCAGTGAGTTGTATCGGGATGGCTGGAAATGGATTGCTTTCTATATATAGACTGTCAGTGTTGGGGCTATGCTTGAGGCATCCTGTGTGTGCGCGTGTGCTCTTCATTGTGCAAAGCGAGGTGCAAACCTCCACATCAAAAAAGCAACAAAACATCGGAGAGTGTGTGGATATTGTGAAGGTTCTAAACTGTTTAAAAAACGTCTAGTTCGTTATAAACGTCTACGTTTTAATCATTTGTTTGTAGTTGATAAACAGTTTGCATTCATGAAGGGGGAATTAAAACAGTAACTGTCTACAAATTGCCATCACAATATGTTCACAAGTGTTCTAATACGCCTCCAAATAATATGTTCACAAAGGTTTTCAATTGTGGGTTGAAGTATCAAAAACGGTGTCTGACATTCTTGCGTTTCTTTCTTAAGTCAGTATATCTAAAGACCCACTGCCCCAGCAAAATTAAGTCCCTTGATTTATTTTTTTCTGACCAGGTGTGACTCACATGCAAATGTCCCCAAACTCAAAACGAGGCTGCTCTGCAAAGGGATGTTTCGCTTTGAATTTCGTGTAATTTGTATGGGGAAAATATGATTTTTGTTTTGTTTACCAGCGATAAGAGGGAAGACACGTGAACACGCTGATCTTCACACGTGACGTGGTGGGTCTTTAAGAAAATCTATAAAACATAATTAAAAATCATAAGTGTGGAAAACCTATCCAAAGCTAAATGTGGCCTAATAAAATAATGCTATATTGTGTTGCCCTCACAGCGTTTCTATAGAGCCCTTTCTAACTTTTTTTGTTTTTTGTTTTGTTTTTGGGGGGATCTTAAAATAATTGAACAATGAGAGGCACTCAAAACATTGGTCCAAATAAGTTAACAGCATAACGTCCTGTATGGTAAAGCAGACAAAGTTGCCATGAAAAAGTAACGACAAAACAAACAACAACATGACCTCTCTTACGGGGTTTATCTCATCAAAGATTTATAAGTACGCACATGAAAGTGCAGATGTTTGCATGCGCACATAGACCTGCGTGCGTACATAGATACGTAAGCATTTTTTTTTATAAACTTCTGGCAGGTGCGCGCGCGCACACACGTACACACGTACACACACACACACACACACACACACACACACACACACACAGAGAGAGACAGAGAGAGAGAGAGAGAGAGAGAGAGAGAGAGAGAGAGGAGGGAGGTGCATGAAATGTTGGGAACGGGAAGGGACCCAAAATATGTGAAAGCGTGGGGTGACTTGGAGAGGGTGAGGGTTTGGGGTAGGGTGGGGGTGAACAAATGAATGCGATAATAGAAATGGTGGGAAAGAGGGCATTTCTTGATGTTTTGATAGTCGCTTGTATTGACTCTAATTATGTTCATGTTTTTGCGAAGCATGATTTGTCATTCATTTTTCCTTAGTTTTGTTTCCATTTTTCATGCATGCAAATGTGTTTCTTTAATTGTATTGTGCTTGTACGAGACCACACTGTAATTTCACCTAACGTGATAATAAAGTATTTTTGACTTTGACTTTGACTTTAACACACACACACACACACACACACACACACACACACACGCACACACACACACACACACACACACACACACACACGCACGCACGCGCGCGCACACACATACACACACACACACGCCCGCACCAAGCAAATCAAAGTGCACAACTCAAAACTTTCATCATCACGGAAGTTCCCTAAATTAAGGGTGCCAACAGTTTATTTCTGATGTTGATTTTTCGTGGATTGAACGGTTATATGTCTACATGTCCACGTGTCTATATATCCGCGTGTCTATATGTCCACGTGCCTGTAAGAAGTATTAGCATTGCACAATGTAGATGACCAGTTGTCAGTGACAATGACCATTGGTCACTTCGACCTAAAAATTCAATGTTTTGATTCTTAACAGCTTATTGGAATGGAACAAGACAATGAATTACACTCACGACACACTAACAAGCTGCTAAACAGTGAACATGTGGAATTTACGTCAAAGTGACCAGTGGTCAGTGGCACTGAACACTGGTCATCTGCATTATACAATTTCATGAATTATTTGGTGACAGGAAATAAGCTGTTAAGAGTCAAAATTAGAATGTTTAAGTCAAAGTGACTACTGGTCATTTGTCACTGACCACTGGTCATCTCCACTGTACAGGGTAAGCATCTGATAGACACGTGGACATATAGACACGCGGACATATAGACACGCGGACATATAGGCACGTGGGTATATAGGACATGTCTATACGTCCTCGTGTCTATATTATGTCCATGTGCTTGGACATTATAAACACGCGGGCACTTAGACACGTGGACATATAGACATGACCCAATTGTACAAAGGCAACTTCTCAGCCTTGAGGACAGTCAGGGATGAAGTTCATGACGTCCAGTTGTGTGTAGTAGTCCATGTTGTCCACGTTGCCATCACATTTAGAGGCAAGGTCGTTTCCGAGTTCGTCCAGAGCGTCCGTTGCACTGGGCGCTTGACCACTAGCGTACCGGCCAAAGATGTCCAGGACGTTGCCGTAATTTGGATTCGAATACGTGGTGTACAGAGCGACGTATCTGGAGAGAGAGAGAGAGAGAGAGAGAGAGAGAGAGAGAGAGAGAGAGAGAGAGAGAGAGAGAGAGAGAGAGAGAGAAAACTTGAAAACTTGAACTTTATTTTTCAAGGATAAAGATTTTAGGCAACGCCTAGTCTTCCAATCTGTCCTTGGTACATATGCGAACATAGAATACAAACATGGCAAGGCATGATATTACACATACATATTTGAACATAAAGGTAGCACCTTTGTACATATACGAACATAGAATACAAACATGGCAAGGCATAAAATTACACATACATAATTGAACATAAAGGTAGCAAAGCAGGTATTATGATAAAGACAGGTTGAAATACGAATTTATAGAATTACATACGCACATGTATAATTGATAATACTTGTGCGGGCATACATGCGTGTAACCATACACGCACACACCTGCACGTGCGCGCGGCACACGCAAGAATACATGCACATACACACAGATATGTTGAAGCACGTATAAAAGAACTATACATTTTAGAACAGGGCAAACTAATGCAGCCTATGGTATGAAACCGGTAGCAATTAGCAATAAAGTGCGGACAATTTAAACATTGATTTTAGCACATTGTTGGAGAATAGTAAACAGAGTGATGTGAATACATGACATCGTAATTAGCAATATAGCGTATCGGGATATATGAAGAAAAGAAGAGAGGAAAAAAAAATCAAACAAAATCATGGAGGGTCGAATGTAAGCGTCTCTCGGAGACTCGTTTTTAAGGTTGAGATAGAGGAGCATAATCTAATGTCGGACTGAAGGGAATTCCATATGGATGAACCCGAGAAAGTAAAACTTGACTTGAATGTATCTATTCTTGTGTGTGGTAGAATATAGTTACTTGAACCATAGCGATGTGAGGCTTGTGTAAGTAGATTTTTCAGGTATTGTGGAGCTAAGTCATAGTGTACTTTATACATGAGAATGGCTTTATTATAGCTAAGCTGTGATTGCAGTGGAAGTATGTTTAACTGGGCTTGTTTTTCTGCTGTACTGAGTTCAGGATCAGGAAGGATTATTTTAGCTCCCCTTTTGTGCATAGAATTGAGTTTTAATAGGTGACAATTAGCAGCAGAGTCCCAGACTACAGATGCGTAATTAATGTGGGAGAGACAGTGGGCATGAAAAAACATCGTGCGTGCGTCTATATCTATGAAGGGTGTAAGTTTTTTTAGTAGGAATAAGCTGCGAGCAAGTTTATGTGTCATCTTTTGAATATGGAGTTGCCATTTTAGTTCGTCATCTATTATCACTCCCAGGACTCGGTGCTCGCGTACTTGGTCTATGGCATTGTCATTAATATGAACATTTAAAATTAGAGGTTCTATTTGATGTTTTTGTCTTGAGGTAATTAACATGCTTTTTTCTTTTTTTAGGATTGAGGACCATAAGGTTTTGGTAACACCAATCAGAAACATCATGCAAAGCTGACTGAAGAGAGGTTTGAATCGAAGACAGGTTTGATGCACTAGAATGGAGAGAGGTGTCATCAGCAAAGAGATCACACGAGACAGAGTCAGCCGATATTGATAAAGGTAGATCATTAATGAATAGGCAGAATAGAAGAGGCCCTAAGACTGATCCTTGGGGTACACCAGCCTTTATGATCTCAGTGCACGAGTTTGTGCCATTACTAAAAACAAACTGTGTTCTATTAGTAAGATAAGATGCAAAGAAAGAGATCGTGTTTTCGTCTCGTAAATATAGCGCCAGTTTTTTTAAGTAGTATTTCATGATTCACAAAATCAAACGCTTTCTTAAAGTCTAGGAATACAGAGCCTGTCATTTTGCCTTGGTTGATTGCTGAAAGCCATGTGTCACATAGGTGGACTAGGGCAGTTTGACAGGAATGGTGATGTCGAAAGCCAGATTGTAAGGGGTGAAACAAATTATTATCTTCTAAATATTGCATTAGATGTTTATGAATATGTTTTTCTAGTGGCTTAGACAGAACTAAAAGAAGAGAGATTGGCCTAAAATTATTCAAGTCAGAAATATCTTTACTTTTAGGCAATGGTATAACTTTTGCTGATTTAAGATCAGGTGGAACAATGTTCTGGTCTAGACATGCGTTGTATATAAAGGTAAGAGGTTCTATTATGTGGGGAAGTGAAAGTTTTAAGAGAGAACTACTTATTTTATCAGGTCCCATTGATTTAGTATTTTTTAGATTTGAGAGAGAGAGATAGATAGATAGAGAGAGAGAGAGAGAGATAGAGAGAGAGGAGAGAGAGAGAGAGAGAGAGAGGGAATGCGAGAGAGAGAGAGAGAGAGAGAGAGAGAGAGAGAGAGAGAGAGACTCAAAGCCTCAAAACTTTTAATTGCAAAGGCCACCGACCTATCTGCAAGGAGGTCAAAGAACAAAATATAGAATCACACACACACACACACACACACACGCGCGCGCGCGCACGCACACGCACACACACACACACACACACACACACAACACACACACACGCACACACATGCGCGCGCACACACATTTTGCATTAGCAAAGAAAACGTGTGCATCAAAATATACAGGGAAAATGATACATACATAGGCATGCATTTGACATTTAACCGGCGATTGAACTATTTGATAATATACAACAGTTCTCTTTTCTTCATAGCAAAGACTATAAACATTGCGACTGAGCGGGTTACTTCCCTTTGATCATTTTGAAGGAAAAGCGAAAGTGATGATCTGTGATCAATTCGGAGAAAAAAAAGTTAGAATGTACTTTTCTCTCAGATCTTCATATGATTGACAATCAGGAAGGAAATGCATTTGATTGTCAGTTACATTACACAATGGACACATGTTTGAACCATGCTTATATCTTTGATGTACTTTAAGATCGCTAATTCCAAGTCGAAATCTTACAAATGTATTACGAAATCTAGGAATGGTAATATCAATCAAGTATATTTTCCTATTCTAACAATGATTTAAATGATCGGTAAGTTGAATATCCATCACTGTTACACACTCTGCTATAGCCTACCCATTTTGCTTGTAGAAAGCAGCCATGTGCTGTCTTAATTCATACAAAAACATTTTGTTTCATTTCCTACCCCTCCCTCTACCCAAACAAAAGAGAAACCAAACATGTCTAGACAATGCTTAACATAACTAACCCAGTTTCTTTCTATTAATTAATTATCACTATGTATTGTCAGTGTTGCCTTCAACATTTCATAAGCCTGTTTTTGTAGTCTTGTTGTCCTTTGCCGATCTACGATCGCAAAGGAGTATGTTTTCGTTCGAGTTTGTTTTCTTTCTTTTTAGTCCCCGAGCCGAAGGTTCGGGGAACTATTGTTTTTGTCTGCGCAAAAACATGTGCCGTCCTGACCTTGACCTTGGCGTATGACCTTGAAAACCGAAAATCTTTAAGGGGCCATAACTTCCACACACCGTTGGTCTTAGAGTCTTCAAATTTGGGATGTAGGTACTTTGGCTTATGCCCGTTCTGACGATGGCATACCAATCAAGGTCAATGTCAAGGTCCGGGAGATCGGTAGGCCTTGAAAGTGGTAGGGGTCTACAAATTGGGTTTTAAGCCATATTTTCCACATTTGTACTTAACAGAAGCGCTTCAGATTGTGTGTGGTACTGTATAGCCTAGAGTAGAAAACATCCGAGCATACATTATCGCCATGCTGACCTTAACCTTGAAGTGTGACCTTGAAAACCGAAATTTCCTTCTTTGCGCTTTATATTTCTTGTTCAAGCTGTATCTCGTTAACTAGAAGACATGTCATAATCCCTTCCAATTTTGTGTCAGGATGTGACACTAAGAGTATAACACATTCGTACATAAATTATCCCTCGGAAATAGAATGTCGCCGAGCGGCAGACATGTTTCCGTTTTTCTTAACCATCTCGTGAAATACTGTATAGAATCACTCCAAATTTTGTGGGGTGTGTAAAAAGAAGATTAGAAGACATTGCCGTACAAATTATGCCACGTGGGATTTCAATGTCGCCGAGCGGCAGACATGTCTCTGAGATAAGGGTGCACACCCCACTAATTCAGGGTGCACATCCCAGTAAAGGAGGGGGTCTAATACTAAACGTAAAAGACATCCTAGCACAAAATGTACCACGTGGGGCTTAAATGTCGCCGAGTGGCTGACATGTCTCAGTGTTAAGGGTGTGCACCCCACCAATTAACGGTGTGCATCCCAAAAAACGATTTGCACCCAGTCAAGGGTGTGTAGGTGCATCACCCAAAGGTCACAAGGAGGACGAGGACCGAAGATGTGAGGGGGAAGGGAGGTACAGGGCGGGGCATGTACCGGCAAAGGACATATCTGCCGCTCGGCGATGCCCTTGTTATAGCCATTCTTTGCAGTTTTAGCCAATACCTTACTGCTCTTAAACTACTTTCGATAGACAAGGGATATCTTCCCAATTCTCCATAGATTGGGGTATTTGGAGACACATTTAAGAACCGTACACATGCAAATAAGTGAGGTAATTCGATAACAAGAAAAGGAAATAAACCCCATATTTCTGCAGCATATAATAACATGGATTTCACTCGGGCATCAAATAATTTAAAAAATACAGAAGTGTCCGAAGTTTCCAAACTCCACATAGTTTTCATAATTCCAACTTTTTCTTTTCTTTTAGCTCTTCCAGAATATTCCTCAAGGGCAACATCATATCGAGGGGTGAATGCCAGAACTGCCTATCTGTGTTCGTTATTCCTTTTGAGATAGATAAATTGAAGACACATAATATTAATTACACCAGAACAACAACAAAAAGTCCTTACCAAAGGGTCAATTGCGCGACCGTGGCATATACCAATTGCTCGACCGTGGCATATACCAATTGCGCGACCGTGGCATATACCAATTGCGGGACCCATCGTAAACTTTGCCTTACACATACACGATTATTTGGTGACCCTTGTGTTACTGAAAAGCACGGCATTCCACATTCAACAACCATCGTTTTGCCTTGCACCTTTGTGTTTCTGAACTCCCATCACCAACCCTAATAATAAAACTCAACAGTGATAATATTTTCTCAGAGTCGCGTACCAGTTAGCTGTGAAGCCGATGTAAAATGTACAGTTCGTTTTTATTTTTTTTACGAAATAAAGTTTCAACTTATACATTTTTTTTGTACATAAAGCGTCCCCTCGAGATAGGGTAGACCTTATACGGTTTTTAACTTTTTTGACTTTGTTTTAGAAAGGTGGTCCTGGAAATGTTAATCAGAATAACGCTCTTGGAGCAAATATAAACGTTTTTTTGGTTAATAAAACCTTTATATCTAAAAATCAAGGCTAGCTTGCTAGTTTTTAAACACAATCGAAAGTCGAGCCATGGCATCAAAATAAAACTTTAAATACAACTTAATAGAAAAACCAACTTTATTAAAAATAATACTTTTTCTTTTCCACTCTATAACTTTGCAAATTAGAAATATCCCGTGTGGTCTCTTATGATCGGGAGGACGTAACACATTAAATTTCGTGCGATATGTCTTTGCCTCAATAATAAGACTTTTCTAATTTAAGTGATGGTATAACAAAACCTGCCCCACTGTCTGACGTGTCTAAGACTGAACCATCCGTGATTTTTTAAAGATGATTTGAATATTTTGAATCTAAATGGCGTTGAACGTCAGAAACTAATAGATTAACCTCTTCATCTTTGTTGTAACTGGTATATTCTATATCAAAGGTTGCCTTTCTTTGTTCCAGGTGGCATTAGTGGTATACTAGGCATGACAGAGATATTATGGATATTTACCTTACTTTTATTCATAATGTCTTCAATATAATTGTTGATTGGCTGAAGAGATGTTATATGTTTTGCTCTTTTCGGAAAATCTGTCTCTGAATTCAAGAATGTTTCATCCTCTGTATTAGGTCTTAGGTCTTGGCCCCATCCCCAGGTTTGTCCCCGCTCTTCCCCACCTACACCTACACCTTCCCCACCTACGCGTGTTTTATCCCCCTGGGTTTTGCCCCTTGCCATGAGAGAGAGAGAGAGAGAGAGAGAGAGAGAGAGAGAGAGAGAGAGGAGAGAGAGAGAGAAGAGAGAGGAGAGAGAGAGATGGAGAGAGAGAGAGAGAGAGAGAGAGAGAGAGAGAGAGAGAGAGAGAGAGAGAGAGAGAGAGAGAGAGAGAGAGAGAGAGAGAGA
>CM065698.1:50162307-50169807 GCA_017654935.2 Phymorhynchus buccinoides | reverse complement strand
GCTCTTCATTGTGCAAAGCGAGGTGCAAACCTCCACATCAAAAAAGCAACAAAACATCGGAGAGTGTGTGGATATTGTGAAGGTTCTAAGCTGTTTAAAAAAACGTCTAGTTCGTTATAAACGTCTACGTTTTAATCCTTTGTTTGTAGTTGATTAACAGTTTGCATTCATGAAGGGGGAATTAAAACAGTAACTGTCTACAAATTGCCATCAAAATATGTTCACAAGTGTTCTAATACGCCTCCAAATAGTATGTTCACAAAGGTTTTCAATTGTGGGTTGAAGTATCAAAAACGGTGTCTGACATTCTTGCGTTTCTTTTTTTAAGTCAGTATATCTAAAGACCCACTGCCCCAGCAAAATTAAGTCCCTTGATTTTTTTTTTCTGACCAGGTGTGACTCACATACAAATGTCCCCAAACTCAAAACGAGGCTGCTCTGCAAAGGGATGTTTCGCTTTGAATTTCGTGTAATTTGTATGGGAGTCACACCTGGCGAAAATATGATTTTTGTTTTGTTTACCAGCGATAAGAGGGAAAACACGTGAAACCCGCTGATTTTCACACGTGACGTGGTGGGTCTTTAAGAAAATGTATAAAACATAATTAAAAATCATAAGTGTGGAAAACCTATCCAAAGCTAAATGTGGCCTAATAAAATAATGCCATATTGTGTTGCCCTCACAGCGTTTCTATAGAACCCTTTCTAACTTTTTGTTGTTTTTGTTTTGTTTTGGGGGGGGGATCTTAAAATAATTGAACAATGAGAGGCACTCAAAACATTGGTCCAAATAAGTTAACAGCATAACGTCCTGTATGGTAAAGCAGACAAAGTTGCCATGAAAAAGTAACGACAAAACAAACAACAACATGACCTCTCTTACGGGGTTTATCTCATCAAAGATTTATAAGTACGCACATGAAAGTGCAGATGTTTGCATGCGCACATAGACCTGCGTGCGTACATAGATACGTAAGCATTTTTTTTTATAAACTTCTGGCAGGTGCGCGCGCGCACACACGTACACACGTACACACACACACACACACACACACACACACACACAACACACACACACAGAGAGAGACGCAGAGAGAGAGAGAGAGAGAGAGAGAGAGAGGAGGGAGGTGCATGAAATGTTGGGAACGGGAAGGGACCCATAATATGTGAAAGCGTGGGGTGACTTGGAGAGGGTGAGGGTTTGGGGGTAGGGTGGGGGTGAACAAATGAATGCGATAATAGAAATGGTGGGAAAGAGGGCATTTCTTGATGTTTTGATAGTCGCTTGTATTGACTCTAATTATGTTCATGTTTTTGCGAAGCATGATTTGTCATTCATTTTTCCTTAGTTTTGTTTCCATTTTTCATGCATGCAAATGTGTTTCTTTGATTGTATTGTGCTTGTACGAGACCACACTGTAATTTCACCTAACGTGATAATAAAGTATTTTTGACTTTGACTTTGACTTTAACACACACACACACACACACACACACACACACACACACACACACACACACACACGCACGCGCGCGCGCACACACAATACACACACACACACGCCCGCACCAAGCAAATCAAAGTGCACAACTCAAAACTTTCATCATCACGGAAGTTCCCTAAATTAAGGGTGCCAACAGTTTATTTCTGATGTTGATTTTTCGTGGATTGAACGGTTATATGTCTACATGTCCACGTGTCTATATATCCGCGTGTCTATATGTCCACGTGCCTGTAAGAAGTATTAGCATTGCACAATGTAGATGACCAGTTGTCAGTGACAATGACCATTGGTCACTTCGACCTAAAAATTCAATGTTTTGATTCTTAACAGCTTATTGGAATGGAACAAGACAATGAATTACACTCACGACACACTAACAAGCTGCTAAACAGTGAACATGTGGAATTTACGTCAAAGTGACCAGTGGTCAGTGGCACTGAACACTGGTCATCTGCATTATACAATTTCATGAATTATTTGGTGACAGGAAAATAAGCTGTTAAGAGTCAAAATAGAATTGTTTAAGTCAAAGTGACTACTGGTCATTTGTCACTGACCACTGGTCATCTCCA
Organism: Phymorhynchus buccinoides; assembly: GCA_017654935.2. Lineage (NCBI taxonomy): Eukaryota > Metazoa > Mollusca > Gastropoda > Neogastropoda > Raphitomidae > Phymorhynchus > Phymorhynchus buccinoides. Next base: position 50,167,730 of record CM065698.1, on the reverse strand, counting down.
CTGTACTACGGTAAGCATCTGATAGACACGTGGACATATAGACACGCGGACATATAGACACGCGGACATATAGGCACGTGGGTATATAGGACATGTCTATACGTCCTCGTGTCTATATTATGTCCATGTGCTTGGACATTATAAACACGCGGGCACTTAGACACGTGGACATATAGACATGACCCAATTGTACAAAGGCAACTTCTCAGCCTTGAGGACAGTCAGGGATGAAGTTCATGACGTCCAGTTGTGTGTAGTAGTCCATGTTGTCCACGTTGCCATCACATTTAGAGGCAAGGTCGTTTCCGAGTTCGTCCAGAGCGTCCGTTGCACTGGGCGCTTGACCACTAGCGTACCGGCCAAAGATGTCCAGGACGTTGCCGTAATTTGGATTCGAATACGTGGTGTACAGAGCGACGTATCTGGAGAGAGAGAGAGAGAGAGAGAGAGAGAGAGAGAGAGAGAGAGATGAGAGAGAGAGATGAGAGAGAGAGAGAGAGAGAACGAGAGAGAGAGACGAGAGAGGAGAGAGAGAGAAACTTGAAAACTTGAACTTTATTTTTCAAGGATAAAGATTTTAGGCAACGCCTAGTCTTCCAATCTGTCCTTGGTACATATACGAACATAGAATACAAACATGGCAAGGCATGATATTACACATACATATTTGAACATAAAGGTAGCACCTTTGTACATATACGAACATAGAATACAAACATGGCAAGGCATAAAATTACACATACATAATTGAACATAAAGGTAGCAAAGCAGGTATTATGATAAAGACAGGTTGAAATACGAATTTATAGAATGACGTACGCACAGGTATAATTGTTAATACTTGTGCGGGCATACATGCGTGTAACCATACACGCACACACCTGCACGTGCGCGCGGCACACGCAAGAATACATGCACATACACACAGAGATATGTTGAAGCACGTATAAAAGAACTATACATTTTAGAACAGGGCAAACTAATGCAGCCTATGGTATGAAACCGGTAGCAATTAGCAATAAAGTGCGGACAATTTAAACATTGATTTTAGCACATTGTTGGAGAATAGTAAACAGAGTGATGTGAATACATGACATCGTAATTAGCAATATAGCGTATCGGGATATATGAAGAAAAGAAGAGAGGAAAAAAAAATCAAACAAAAATCATGGAGGGTCGAATGTAAGTGTCTCTCGGAGACTCGTTTTGAAAGTTGAGATAGAGGAGCATAATCTAATGTCGGACTGAAGGGAATTCCATATGGAGGAACCCGAGAAAGTAAAACTTGACTTAAATGTATCTATTCTTGTGTGTGGTAGAATATAGTTACTTGAACCATAGCGATGTGAGGCTTGTGTAAGTAGATTTTTCAGGTATTGTGGAGCTAAGTCATAGTGTACTTTGTACATGAGAATGGCTTTATTATAGCTAAGCTGTGATTGCAGTGGAAGTATGTTTAACTGGGCTTGTTTTTCTGATGTACTGAGTTCAGGATCAGGAAGGATTATTTTAGCTCCCCTTTTGTGCATAGAATTGAGTTTTAATAGGTGACAATTAGCAGCAGAGTCCCAGACTACAGATGCGTAATTAATGTGGGAGAGACAGTGGGCATGAAAAAACATCGTGCGTGCGTCTATATCTATGAAGGGTGTAAGTTTTTTTTAGTAGGAATAGGCTGCGTGCAAGTTTATGTGTCATCTTTTCAATATGGAGTTGCCATTTTAGTTCGTCGTCTATTATCACTCCCAGGACTCGGTGCTCGCGTACTTGGTCTATGGCATTGTCATTAATATGAACATTTAAAATTAGAGGTTCTATTTGATGTTTTTGTCTTGAGGTAATTAACATGCTTTTGGTTTTTTTAGGATTGAGGACCATAAGGTTTTGGTAACACCAATCAGAAACATCATGCAAAGCTGACTGAAGAGAGGTTTGAATCGAAGACAGGTTTGATGCACTAGAATGGAGAGAGGTGTCATCAGCAAAGAGATCACACGAGACAGAGTCAGCCGATATTGATAAAGGTAGATCATTAATGAATAGGCAGAATAGAAGAGGCCCTAAGACAGATCCTTGGGGTACACCAGCCTTTATGATCTCAGTGCACGAGTTTGTGCCATTACTAAAAACAAACTGTGTTCTATTAGTAAGATAAGATGCAAAGAAAGAGATCGTGTTTTCGTCTCGTAAATATAGCGCCAGTTTTTTTAAGTAGTATTTCATGATTCACAAAATCAAACGCTTTCTTAAAGTCTAGGAATACAGAGCCTGTCATTTTGCCTTGGTTGATTGCTGAAAGCCATGTGTCACATAGGTGGACTAGGGCAGTTTGACAGGAATGGTGATGTCGAAAGCCAGATTGTAAGGGGTGAAACAAATTATTATCTTCTAAATATTGCATTAGATGTTTATGAATATGTTTTTCTAGTGGTTTAGACAGAACTGAAAGAAGAGAGATTGGCCTAAAATTATTCAAGTCAGAAATATCTTTACTTTTAGGCAATGGTATAACTTTTGCTGATTTAAGATCAGGTGGAACAATGTTCTGGTCTAGACATGCGTTGTATATAAAGGTAAGAGGTTCTATTATGTAGGGAAGTGAAAGTTTTAAGAGAGAACTACTTATTTTATCAGGTCCCATTGATTTAGTATTTTTTAGATTTGAGAGAGAGAGATAGATAGATAGAGAGAGCGAGAGAGAGAGATAGAGAGAGAGAGAGAGAGAGAGAGAGAGAGAGGAGTACATTGAAGAGAGAGAGAGAGAGAGAGAGAGAGAGAGAGAGAGAGAGAGAGAGAGAGAGACTCAAAGCCTCAAAAACTTTTAATTGCAAAGGCCACCGACCTATCTGCAAGGAGGTCAAAGAACAAAATATAGAATCACACACACACACACACACACACGCGCGCGCGCGCGCACACGCACACACACACACAACACACACACACACACACACACACACACACACACACACGCACACACATGCGCGCGCACACACATTTTGCATTAGCAAAGAAAACGTGTGCATCAAAATATACAGGGAAAATGATACATACATAGGCATGCATTTGACATTTAACCGGCGATTGAACTATTTGATAATATACAACAGTTCTCTTTTCTTCATAGCAAAGACTATAAACATTGCGACTGAGCGGGTTACTTCCCTTTGATCATTTTGAAGGAAAAGCGAAAGTGATGATCTGTGATCAATTCGGAAAAAAAAAGTTAGAATGTACTTTTCTCTCAGATCTTCATATAATTGACAATCAGGAAGGAAATGCATTTCATTGTCAGTTACATTACAAAATGGACACATGTTTTAACCATGTTTATATCTTTGATGTACTTTAAGATCGCTAATTCCAAGTCGAAATCTTACAAATGTATTACGAAATCTAGGAATGGTAATATCAATCAAGTATATTTTCCTATTCTAACAATGATTGAAATGATCGGTAAGTTGAATATCCATCACTGTTACACACTCTGCTATAGCCTACCCATTTTGCTTGTAGAAAGCAGCCATGTGCTGTCTTAATTCATACAAAACATTTTGTTTCATTTCCTACCCCTCCCTCTACCCAAACAAAAGAGAAACCAAACATGTCTAGACAATGCTTAACATAACTAACCCAGTTTCTTTCTATTAATTAATTATCACTATGTATTGTCAGTGTTGCCTTCAACATTTCATAAGCCTGTTTTTGTAGTCTTGTTGTCCTTTGCCGATCTACGATCGCAAAGGAGTATGTTTTCGTTCGAGTTTGTTTCTTTCTTTTTAGTCCCCGAGCCGAAGGTTCGGGGAACTATTGTTTATGTCTGCGCAAAAACATGTGCCGTCCTGACCTTGACCTTGGCGTATGACCTTGAAAACCGAAACCCTTTAAGGGGCCATAACTTCCACATCGTTGGTCTTAGAGTCTTCAAATTTGGGATGTAGGTACTTTGGCTTATGCCCGTTCTGACGATGGCATACCAATCAAGGTCAATGTCAAGGTCCGGGAGATCGGTAGGCCTTGAAAGTGGTAGGGGTCTACAAATTGGGTTTTAAGCCATATTTTCCACATTTGTACTTAACAGAAGCGCTTCAGATTGTGTGTGGTACTGTATAGCCTAGAGTAGAAAACATCCGAGCATACATTATCGCCATGCTGACCTTAACCTTGAAGTGTGACCTTGAAAACCGAAATTTCCTTCTTTGCGCTTTATATTTCTTGTTCAAGCTGTATCTCGTTAACTAGAAGACATGTCATAATCCCTTCCAATTTTGTGTCAGGATGTGACACTAAGAGTATAACACATTCGTACATAAATTATCCCTCGGAAATAGAATGTCGCCGAGCGGCAGACATGTTTCCGTTTTTCTTCACCATCTCGTGAAATACTGTATAGAATCACTCCAAATTTTGTGGGGTGTGTAAAAAGAAGATTAGAAGACATTGCCGTACAAATTATGCCACGTGGGATTTCAATGTCGCCGAGCGGCAGACATGTCTCTGAGTTAAGGGTGTACACCCCACTAATTAAGGGTGTACATCCCGGTAAAGGAGGGGGTCTAATACTAAACGTAAAAGACATCCTAGCACAAAATGTGCCACGTGGGGCTTAAATGTCGCCGAGTGGCAGACATGTCTCAGTGTTAAGGGTGTGCACCCCACCAATTAACGGTGTGCATCCCAAAAAACGATTTGCACCCAGTCAAGGGTGTGTAGGTGCATCACCCAAAGGTCACAAGGAGGACGGGGACCTAAGATGTGAGGGGGAAGGGAGGTACAGGGCGGGGCATGTACCGGCAAAGGACATATCTGCCGCTCGGCGATGCCCTTGTTATAGCCATTCTTTGCAGTTTTAGCCAATACCTTACTGCTCTTAAACTACTTTCGATAGACAAGGGATATCTTCCCAATTCTCCATAGATTGGGGTATTTGGAGACACATTTAAGAACCGTACACATGCAAATAAGTGAGGTAATTCGATAACAAGAAAAGGAAATAAACCCCATATTTCTGCAGCATATAATAACATGGATTTCACTCGGGCATCAAATAGTTTAAAAAATACAGAAGTGTCCGAAGTTTCCAAACTCCACATAGTTTTCATAATTCCAACTTTTTCTTTTCTTTTAGCTCTTCCAGAATATTCCTCAAGGGCAACATCATATCGAGGGGTGAATGCCAGAACTGCCTATCTGTGTTCGTTATTCCTTTTGAGATAGATAAATTGAAGACACATAATATTAATTACACCAGAACAACAAAAAAAAGTCCTTACCAAAGGGTCAATTGCGCGACCGTGGCATATACCAATTGCGCGACCGTGGCATATACCAATTGCGCGACCGTGGCATATACCAATTGCGCGACCCATCGTAAACTTTGCCTTACACATACACGATTATTTGGTGACCCTTGTGTTACTGAA
>CM065698.1:50139807-50149807 GCA_017654935.2 Phymorhynchus buccinoides | reverse complement strand
GATGGGAAGTGTGTATGAAAGCGTTGAAAAAAGGCAGAATGACTCAGTCTAATACACAACCGCCCGCATATTTTGCCAGTAATTGCGGTGGACTCTTATATTTAAGGTCGTAAATGCCTATGCTTCAAGCAAACTGAAAATCAATACGCAAAACAAAGATCAAAGTGTCTGCACTTACAACACACTGAAAATAAATATCAAACAAATATTTTTTTTTATAAACTGAAATATATGCGCTTCCAACAGACTGAAAATAAATGTGCGAAATTTAAAAAAAAGAAATCTGTGCTCACAACAAACTGATAATGTGCGACGTGAGAAAAATGTTTGTACTTACAACAGACTGAAATTCAACGCGTGAAATAAAATGTTTGTACTTACAACAGACTGATAACCAACGTGCTAAATCAGATTTGAAATATAATATTATGTAGGCTATGTTGTAACAACAAACTGATAATATGCAAAACAGAACTTGAAAAGGCTGTACTTACAACAGATTGATTATCAGTGTGCGAAATAAAAATAAAACAAGTATTTACAACAGGCTGATAATTCATGTGCGAAATTAAAAACAAAGACCACTCTGTACTTACAACAGACTGAAAATCAATGTGCGAATGAAACAAGCAAACGTCTGATGCAACAGATACAAACAACCAAGCAATAAGGTGCGCAATTCAACTGAACGACTTACAACAGACCGGGCATGGTAAAACAAACACTGAACAAGAAACAGAGAAATTATCACCTAGCTGATTGTGTCTTGTTCTTGAAAGATTTGACAATAATGATGAAGACAGTATCGGCCAGTGGAAACAATGATCTTACTTCTCATTGATCGGAACACAGCCCACACCTGACTAGCTGATTTATACCTTTCCTACTTTGTCCTGAACACGTCAGCAATAAGCATCGCGTGGGGGCCAGCTGGGACTAATCTTTTTCAAACATAGGGGGCGTGTTACAACGCGCTATGTCATAATGTTGCGAATTGCAATACACTCTAATATTATATTCAGACGTCATTTTATGCATATATGAGCTTGGCAAGTGACGTGTGTGGAGGTGTTTTCAGGTGTTCGGAAGTGCGTCGCACATGTGTTCGTCAGTGTGTGCGTCATGCATAGGTGTATGCAAACATCTTTTAAAGTTTGAGGAGGGGAAAATAACACCCCAGCCAGTATGATGTTTATTTTTTTCTCATATTTTTTACTACATTTGTCCATATTTTGTATACTATTACAATGTGCTTGTGTAATATATGTGTATTATTCCCATATTTATTGATGGCGGCTTGATTTTTTCTCCAGATTTCGTTGTTTATCTTATTTGCTTCAGCTGTGCTTCTTGTTTATTTATGACGACAGGATGAAAAAACGCTTTGTTTAGCTTATTCCTTTATTTGTCAATAAAGATCATTTTGACTTGATTTGACTTGACTTTTATTTATCACCACCCCCACATCTCATTTTCTTTTTGCTACTGCCTGCTGCGTGTGTGCGTGTGTGTGTGTGCGCACGCGCACGCGTGTGTGCAAGTACGCGTGTCCATAAGTATATACATGGGGATCTTCCCCAATGCCAGTTGTCCTCCAATCCCTTTGGCCGAGAGAGTGGGGATGTACCCTGGGCAAGGGATCTCCACTATGAACAAATTCTCGCCCAGCCCGCCAGATTAGTATCTGCCCCCTCTGCTATATGGTAGTCATAGTCGGAAACGAATGACTAGCATAATTATATAGGCCTACATATAGCAAGCATACCCCCAATTAAAATGATTCACGCGAATTGTAATAACAATGCTGTGATCGCAACGCGGGTTGTAATAATTGGATTACAATTCGCTATTTTGTTGCGATCACATCATTTTGATTACAATTCGCGTGAATAATTTTTTAAAAGATGAAAAAAAAAACCCATCATACTGGCTGGGGTGTTATTTTCCCCTCCTCAAACTTTAAAAGATGTTTGCATACACCTATGCATGACGCACACACTGACGAACACATGTGCGACTCACTTCCGAACACCTGAAAACACCTCCCCACACGTCACTTGCCAAGCTCATATATGCATAAAATGACGTCTGAATATAATATTAGAGTGTATTACAATTCGCAACTTTATTACAAAACGCGTTGTACGCGAAATGCAATAAACTGATGTGATCGCAACGCGTTTTGTAATAATTTTATTACAATTCGCTACTTTATTACAAAACGCGTTGTGACAGGGGCGGCTGAGAGAGAGAGAGAGAGGGACAGAGAGAGAGAGAGAGAGAGAGAGAGAGAGAGAGAGAGAGAGAGAGAGAGAGAGAGAGAGAGAGAGAGAGAGAGAGAGAGAGAGAGAACGAACGAACGAACGAAATTTTATTTATACAGGGTAATGAGATAAGTATACATACTTATTTTACATCCAGCCTTGTGGCAAATGAAAATATCGAATAAACAACAATAGCAAAAACATGCAATGAAAGAAAAAAAAAACCACAATAAAATGTAAAAGGTGAAAACGTTGAGGGGGAGAGAATACGAATACGAATACGAATGTTTAATGAGGGTGAACGGATAAGCTCAAGCTTCTTTACACCATGCCCTCGAGGGGAAAAAGAAAAGCCAAATAACAAGAAAAGGAAAACAAAAAGAAAGTATAAAAATAATAATGGATAAAAATAATAGAAAATAACAACAGGCATGTTCACAGTAAACTGAAGAACATGCGAAAACATTCAAGCTCAAACGAACAGCTCGTTTACGTACTCGCACACACAAAAACATACAGTATACCCTATAACTATACCAAGACATGCATACCTAGTGTCTTGTGGTGTGTGCGAACACACAGATGCAAATACGCTCATGATCCAATGATACAATACAATACACTAATAACCCCACGTTATAGAGAAACATTATATTTACAGGTCAGGTCAGAGAATGAGGACAACTAGGCCTCACGGCCTCTTAATGTATCCTTTCTGATTATTTGTATTATTTTTCATGATTGGCATGACTAGGACGCTTTTAGATGGATGTGAGAGAGAAAAGTAGAGTTTTTACGCCTTCTGGGCCAAAGGGCCATTTGGGGCATTTGAAATTTAGATGGATGTGTTAATCATATACACATTTCAATTGTTGATTCTTGGGGTCTTTATCGAGGAGGTTTTTGAACTGATTAAGGTTAGGTGCCAATTTAATATGTGCTGGAAGAGAATTCCAGTATTTAGTGACTCTGCTACTACAGAAATTCTTTCTAATGTTAGTTCCGCTGTATTGGGTTACTAGTTTAAAATCATTATTCCTAGTTTTTGAGTAGTTAGAAAGTTGTAACAAATGTTTGTTAGTATTATCAGAACTGTGAATTTTTGAAAAAAACATTTATCAAATCACCACGTAGTCACCGATATTTTAGGGATGGGTAAATTCAGTTTATCTAACCTGTCACCATAATCTAAATGTTGTAATGCTTTTACTAGTTTGGTTGCTCTCCTTTGAACACGTTCGATAGCCTGAGACTGTCTTTTTAGGAAAGGATTTCAACTTAAGTTGCCATATTCCAAATGGGGTCTCACCAAACTTTTATACAGATTTACAAACACCTCTCCATTTAGTCCTATAAAAGTCCTCCTTATTAATCCTAACATTTTGTTTGCTTTATTAATTGCGGATGTTATATGCTTATCAAATGTCAGTTTGGGATCAAAAATCACTCCAACATCCTTTTCTTCTACACAAGATTCCAAAACGTGTCCGTCGTTACCATGTGTTATTTCGTACCTCAAACAGGGCCAAATGCATGACTCTACACTTGTTTGCGTTGAAGCAAAGATTCCACTTTGCAGACCAGTCAATAAGCTTATTAATGTCATTTTGTAATTTGTTAGAATTTTTAGATGAGTTGTATATTTTGGTGTCGTCTGCAAAGATATTACAGACACTGTACTTCGTCAGGTAGGTCGTTAATAAAAACTGTAAAAGGAATCGTGTGTGTGTGTGTGTGGGGTGGGGGGGGGGGGGGGGGGGGTAGGCGATTGTGTGTGTACGAGTGCATGGTGTGTGTGTGTGCCATGTGTGTGTTACATTCGCATAGACATAAAACACAACAGACTGAAGCAGCAACAAGCGAAGCCTATAGCGTGCTCAGTTAGAAAATGTACACAGCAATATTGGCGGAATTAAACGTGGAAAACAAATGTACGAAACAGAACAAAAAATAATGAAAATGAAAGACTACGATGTTCCGTTCTGGCGTTGGGGACACGAAATCCACGGGAGTGGTTTATGGCCTGTCTTTCTAAGATGTTGGTTGTTTTGAACCCCTCAAATCTAGTTGGCTTTACCCTGCGACGATTTGTGATGGCCGGCGTGAGGAATTTATCTGCTGGAAGAGCTGGGAGGAGGCCTTCGGCTATCTTATAAAAGAGGCTGAGGCGTTGGTGCCTGCGTCTCTCCTCCAGGGGAGGCAGGTCTAGAGTCTTGAGCATGCCACTTACGCATCCCAGACTTCTGGATCTGTAATCCCCAGTGATAAGGCGTGCTGCTTGGCGTTGCACTCTCTCCAGCCTTTCCGTGTCCTGGCTCTGATATGGATCCCACACCGTAGCACTGTACTCCAGCTTGGATCGGACTAAGACAATGGACGCCAGGCGTCTGCATCCTCTTATGTTATGTTGTTTTTTCGATTTTTTTTAATTTTGATTTTTTTTTATTAAACCCTCCACTGTCCCCGCCTTTGCTTCATATTTATTCTTTCTTTCTTTTTTTTTCTTTTTTTTTTGGCGGCTCATTCTTTTCTTTTTTCTTTTTTTTCCTCTCTTTTTTTTTCCCCAACATGTTTTCCCTCTCTCACACTTACTCGCATTTACATGTGGGTTTGTATGAATTACTACAATGTACAATTGTTACTAACGTTTAATGTTTTTCATGGTACACAAGTGTCTGGGTTTTTGTCGGTCCTAATGCATTATGACTCGTTCGTCCCATGCGTGCGACTGTGTGGAGTAGAATATTAAAAAAAAAAGAAAAAAGTATGGGACACAAACTTATACATTCTTCCCAACGGTCACCACCCCGTTCGCTGTCCCCTGCTCCCAAAACGAAAAATTAAAGGGAACAAGGGAAGCAGAGGGCGTGACGGAAAGGGAGACAATCATGCTGCATTGAGAATGCGCTTGTATGTTTGTGTGTATCTGCGTGTTAGAACCTTTATGTGTGCGTGCCTGTCCGTGTAGGTGCTTGTGTGTGTATATGTGTACATGTCTGTGTGCTGGAATAGTTTTGTCGTCTGTGCATTTAACATAATAATCTTATACTACTTTGGACATTTAACAATTATACAAAGATCTTATTCTAATATTGTTATCAAATATTTCCCTTATAGGCAGCTTCGAATTAGTCTTTTTAAATATGCTTATGCTCATTTTACCGATAAGCAGAATATGATTAACCTGTTTAACTTTAGTTTGCTTTACACTGGGGTTAGTAACTCCAAACAAAACAATCTTTGTATCTAGTTTTATGCGAAAGTCCAAATATGTAAAAATATAACTTTCAATATACTTCCAAAACCCAGTGACTTTTGGGCACTCGTAAAAGAAATGCTCAATAACATCCAGTACATCTGTACAGTAACTACAGTTACTGTCATCCCTAATTTTCATTTTGTGTAACAAAATATTAGTGGCATATATGTTATGCATGATCTTCCAATGTAAGACTTGAAGTCGGATCTCCTGAGTTGAAAGTTTAGCTAACGACCAAACGTCTGAGGTTATATCAATATTAAACTTATATATGTTTCCAGAAAGCAACACAACATGGCTGCACACATTTTTGTTTGTGGCTCAAGCCACAAACCTATAACTCACTTTGTCGGTCGGTCGGTCTGTCGTTCCAAAATTGTCGCACTTCAAATCGAGGCTACACTTCAAAATTAATTGAGGCCGCTCTTTAAAATGATGTATTTTAAAAGCGTACAAAATAATAAACATACGTAATACAGACACTACAACAGACACGACGAGTATGCGGTGCTTCTTTTGATGAGTAAAAGTAGGATACATAGTTTTAAATTTTTTCCAAAAGATATAAAAAGTTACGAAAGGGTGCAGAGATAACATTCTGGTTTACAGATTAAAATTATTGAAAAGCCAGGGGAGATGACTCCTGATTGGAGTGGTAAAAATAGACCGCGCGCCACAAACTATTGCGATTTTGCGCTTGTTTTTCCATTAGCTGCTTTCTAAATTCTTTAACTGTGATTACTTTTTTACCACAAAACCAAGGTGTATCCATGCTATGACTATCTATTGCATTTTCGTACTGATAAGCAGATAGATAGGCATTAACAGCTGAGCATACTACATTGTATTCTAACTGACGGCTGGGGAAATCTCCCACCTTAGTGCATATTGCATTAAAAGATAAACATACACCGTGGTCATTTAATACGTCCTGAACAACACGTATATCAGCCTTAACCCAATTAAGGAAGAACAATACATTTCCCCGATAAGTTATGGACTTGTTATTCCACAGACAATTAGAAAATTGCTCTGCCGGCAACATATTGTTATCTAACCAAGAAGCCAGCACAAAATACCAAAACTTTGATTTTACTGTCTCCAAACCTTTAAATAGCTTACGAGAGACCTCTTTTTACGAGAGATGTTTTTTCGAGTTTGCTGGCACATCACACATGCATGCACACACACGCAATAATTGGGAGTCTCGCATGCTTCGTGCTAACCGTGTCATATCCAGAAATGCAGGTGAGCAAAGTTCAGAGTAGCCGGCCTTGATTAATAAGCTAGGCAGGAGAGAATCAGGTTCTTGATCTTGATCTTGATGATGTTCATCGGCAGAATCCAATTTTGGATATAAACGCCAACGTGGGGAAAAACTGGGGAGAGCACCTAAACCTATTGATCCCTAACTAAAAAAACTAAAAACAAAAACAAAGTGTGTGTGTGTGTGTGTGTGTGTGTGTGTGGGGGGGGTTATGATCGGCAGGCTACAACGTTCCACTTTTCATCCAGCTGAAAAAAACAGCTGGACCAGCCGACCCCTAGCACCATCTAGCATGGTAGCTGGGGCCCCCTCCTACAGTTCATTATGGTGGTTTCTGGCTGTGCCTGAAACCAGACACAGCCGTCCTGAACTGGCTGACCGATGACAGTGTGACTATTTCGTCTGGAAGGCTGTTCCACTCAGGTGTTGTCCATGGACAGAATGTGTTCCGGAAGACTGTGGTACTAGATCTTTCGACCACGAAGCAATTGGTGTTGTTTCTTGCCATCGTTGATACCACACTGGTTGTAATGTGGTCCTTTTCTTGACGGGGCACAATTCTCCGTTTTGACCGGGCAACTGGTGTAAGGAACTGTTCTGATGGAAGGGCCGATATCTCACCCCTGACAACTTTAAAGAACATTGTCAGGCGATGTTCGTTCCTCCTTTCTTGCAGTGGGGGCAGATGCTGCTGTTCAAGCATGGCTGTGATGCTTGTCTTTAAAATTCTGGGTGATGAAGCGAGCCGCACGCCTCTGGATGCTTTCCAGCCTGCCAATATCTTTCTGGAGGTGCGGGTCTCAAACTGACGCACTTCTTTCGACTCTTCGCCGTCCACCACTACCTTCATAAGCCTTCTGGTTAGGAAATGGTCCAACCAACTGTGCAGAGGCCCAGAGATGCCGTAACTTCTAAGTTTATAAAGAAGCTTGGAGTGGGGGACTGTATCGAAGGCTTTTGAAAAGTCAAGTATGGCCATGTCCGTCTGTCTGCCAAGGTCAAAATTTCTGCCGAGGTCGTGTAGGGTCGCTATAAGCTGAGTCTCGCAGGAGAACCCAGTTCTAAAGCCGTGGATTAGGTTTGTCAGAATGTTTTCTTTCTCCAGATGGTCTAAGAGATGCCTACAAATAATGTGTTCCAGTAGCTTGCATGGCACAGATGTTAAGGACACTGGCCGATAGTTTTCTGGTTGATGCTTGTCTCCCTCTTTGAAGACTGGGGTGATGTTAGCTTTTCTCCAGTCGGCAGGGAGAGTTCCTGTATCCACAGACCTCTGAAACATCCTCGTCAGGCCAGGTGCTAGTTCGGCTGCACACTCCTTCAGTACTCTGTTGGGAAGCTGATCCGGTCCAGGGGCCTTTGAAATTTGAATATTACGGAGTAATTTCTCAACTCCCTCTCTCCCAATTTTCAAATCGGCGATAGGCCTATGCTGGGGTAGGTTGGGTAGTGTAGACTGGGATGTGTCGTGGGAAAAGACTGATGATAACTGTTTAAGGAGAGTTTCTGCCTTGGACTTGGCATCGCTGTAGAGTGTACCTCTGGATTTCAATGGAGCAATGCCGATGTTGTCCCTCTTCTTTGACTTAATGTAGCTCCAGAAGGGCTTAGAGTTGTTCTGTGACAGCCCCTCCTCGATGGTGTTCCTGAGAAAAGCCCACTCTGCTTGCCTGAACTGTTTTCGACATTGTTTTTGAATGAAGTGGTAGTTGGTCCAGTTCTTAGTTCTTCTGGCTTGCCTGTACAGTCGCTTCTTTTTCTTCAGCAGCTTTTGCAGACGTCGGTTTAGCCAGGGCAGTCGGCGTCGAGTTCTTGTGGTTGAAGATGGAATGTGGGTTTCTATGGCTGTTGTCAACTCTTTCTTGAAGGTGTTCCACAAGGTTTCTGTATCACTCGTGTTGTCCATCGATAAGATCTTGGCAGATATTTTCTCGGCATCTTGCTTGAGGGCCTCCCAGTTTGCTTTGCTGTAGTGATAAAGCTTCCTAGGTTTCTGTCTTGCTCGAAATGGTTCTAGGCAGATGTCTGTTACTACAGCTGAGTGGTCTGATAGTCCTGGGATGTTGCTGGAAGGCTTCACTAGTGATGGGTTGGTGGTAAAAACCAAGTGAAGGTGACTCTCCCTGCGGGTTGGCTGATCGTGTACTTGGGTCATGTGGATCTTGTTGGCTATATCCACAAGCCTTTCCTGCACTGCCCTGTCACTGGCACATGGGGGAACTGATCCTGATTCCCAATCGATATCTGGGCAGTTGAAGTCCCCGCACACAATTATTTCTTTGTCTTTGTCGCCAACGTTTTGCAGCGATGCCTCATCTAGGTGATGTTTTTCCCTGTGAGGCATATAGTAGGAGGCAATGTGTGTATTTCGTTTTCCTTTTATTTTGATTTTAGCCCAGTTGACTTCGCATTCCGTGACAAATTCGGGGTGCTCTGTCGAGACAAGGCCCTCGTGAATAAGTACAAAGACTCCTCCACCTAGGGTGCCTCGGTCATTTCTGTAGGCCTTGTAGTTGGGTGGAAAGACCTCAGAGTCAAAAATTGCATCCTTTGACGGGGGCTTGCCGGGATGTACTCCTGTCAGACACGACTCGGTGGCGCACACCACGTCCGGTTTCACGTAGTCCAGGATTGTGCTGAACTCAGAGGTTTTGTTTTTGAGACTTTCTAGATTGATCGTTAGGATTCGCAGATTGTTTCTATCCTTCTTGAGAGGTGTGTCACTGGAGCTGGAACCTGACATTTTGCTTTGCTGTGTTGAATTTATATCTTTCTGAACAGGGCTTGGATAGCTTGTTTCTTTTTGATTTGGAGTAGTGGGAGTCTTTGGATTTGAAATTGGGCTGCTAGCTTGAAGAGGATTGAATGGTCCATGATAGGAGTCTGCTGAGATATTTTCTTCTGATATAGGGTCGTAATAACTCGGGCAGATTTCATAACTTCTATATGAGAATGATGAGATGTTCAAAGTTTCACACTTGCAGCAGTACCATTGCACATTCGAGCGGTTCAGGATACTAAAGTCTTTGGTGCACATTTCGATGCATGAACGATGATGCCAGATGTCACACTCATCGCAGCAAACCCCATCGTTTGACCAGGTCACTGGGCATTCGCACATTCCACAAGGATAGACAGAAGAGCCTGGGTTCGGATGGATATCTCCCGAAGCGAGGAGCATTGTCAATATCACACATGTTGATAGAGGTA
>CM065698.1:50127307-50134807 GCA_017654935.2 Phymorhynchus buccinoides | reverse complement strand
TTGTGTGTGTGCATTCGTGTGTACATGTAATTGTGTGTGTTTTGGGGGGTGTTGTGTACCAATCAATTGTCAATCAAACACTCGCTCACCTGCTTGTGGACTTCTTTGAAAGAATCTTTCTGACGGGTTTAGAACTTGCCTACCTCTCCATAATACTATATTCTCTATTTGTACATTCAATGTTGATTACTGTTTCCCCGGCTAAGGGATTAGGCTTATTGATGTTTTGCGTGCTTTATGTGTGGGGTAGGGTGAGGGCTGTGTCCCTGTCATTGTGAGTTCAAGGCATCGCGTTCACTCCTAATTCAATAGCACTTGTTTTAAAGGTGGACCCTGACGGATGAGGTTTTTTTTGCAAGAAACACGTCGAGATCACCAGACAGACAGCCTTTTCAAGGATCAGAACACCCACTTTGCTCTGGTTTCCTAGGAATTAAACCGTCAAAACGGCGATTCCTCCTTGGCGGATATTTCACTCATTGTGGTTGAAGCGTTTTCTTTAGTGCAGTTTAAAAAAATGAGCTATTTCCTTTGTTTTGAGCGAAACTGCTTTGGATAATGGACTGTATAAAATTTTAAAAAATAGAAATCACAAAATGCCTTGCTCTTTGGCTTGTATTGCGAAACTGTAGATTTCGTGCAAACGATTTGGCGGTCATTAGAAAATATGCTCTTTGGCACACGCCTTCTCTTTGGGTGAAATAATTTGACTTCCAGCACCTCCGCCAAGGAGGAATCGCCGATTTGACGGTTTGATTTCTAGGAAACCAGAGCAAAGTGAGTGCTCTTTGGTTTCACTTGGTTGTATCATTTCTGTAAAGGGTGTTTTCCTGGTGATCTCGACGTGTTTCTTACAAAAACACATCCGTCAGGGTGCCCCTTTAAAGAAATTGATATTGTGGAAACCGACAGAGTTGAGAGACACAGACACAGAGAGGTATTGTTCACAAATGCATGCCTTGCTCTTTGGTTTCACTTGACCCACACACATTCACAACCGGGACAGTCATTTTACACTAGCACTGGACTGTAGAGGGGAAGTATTGTCCACAAATGCATGCCTTGCTCTTTGGTTTCACTTGGTTGTATCATTTACGCACTGGACCACAAATGCCTGCCTTGCTCTTTGGTTTCACTTGGTTGTATCATTTACGCATTGGACATTATCACTTGGTTGTATCATTTACGCATTGGACTGTAGAGGGGAGTATTGAGGCCTACTCTCTTCTTCTTCTTCTTCTTCTTCTTCTTAGAGGGGAAGATCGCTCAGACAGTTTCCTGTCAATTATGAGCGCAGATGCGTCATGCTGATGTTATGCGCCTAACTATAGAAAAGTATAGGCCCCCCCCATCAAAGCCCGACTTCGGCTAGAGAACATGCTCTTTGGTTTTTTTGTATCATTTACGCAAGTATTTTTTGAAAAAAGGCAGGAGAATGGACCGGTTTACTTGGTTGTATCATTTAAGACTGTAGAGGGGAAAAGAGAAAAGGCTGACTCAAAAAGAGTAACCGATTAGAGTAAGTTACCACTGGAAGCACAGAACTTCCAGAAGGTGGGGGAGCTATTTATGCAAATGTGAGAGGGTGAAGCTAAAGGTTTATGTTAATTGTGCATAACTAGAACAATAATTATATTCATAAGTTTGATGTGTTGTCAAGTTGGCCCAGCTATAGGGGAAGTATAAGAAATCTAGCTTGGTTCTTCTTTAAAGCTTTTAAACTTGGAGAGCAAAAACTAACAAATAAATCTTTGTAATTATTGAACTGTGGCCAACAATCTAAACCCTTTTTCCCCTCTGCACACCCCTACTCCACGCCCAACTGACCCTTGTTTCCAACTTCTGCCATTTATGATTGCGTACTCACTGTCCCCAACCTCTCTCATCTCAAAACTTTGGTTTTTTTTTTTCTTTCTTTTCTGCCTTTCCCTTTTCCCTGTAGAGGGGAAGTTGTGTCCACAAATGCCTGCCTTGCTCTTTGGTTTCACTTGGTTGTATCATTTACGCATTGGACTGTAGAGGGGAAGTATTGTCCACAAATGCATGCCTTGCTCTTTGGTTTCACTTGGTTGTATCATTTACGCATTGGACTGTAGAGGGGAAGTATTGTCCACAAATGCATGCCTTGCTCTTTGGTTTCAACTTGGTTGTATCATTTACGCATTGGACTGTAGAGGGGAAGTATTGTTCACAAATGCCTGCCTTGCTCTTTGGTTTAACTTGGTTGTATCATTTACGCATTGGACTGTAGAGGGGAAGTATTGTTCACAAATGCATGCCTTGCTCTTTGGTTTCACTTGGTTGTATCATTTACGCATTGGACTGTAGAGGGGAAGTATTGTCCACAAATGCATGCCTTGCTCTTTGGTTTCACTTGGTTGTATCATTTACGCACTGGACTGTAGAGGGGAAGTATTGTCCACAAATGCCTGCCTTGCTCTTTGGTTTCACTTGGTTGTATCATTTACGCACTGGACTGTAGAGGGGAAGTATTGTTCACAAATGCATGCCTTGCTCTTTGGTTTCACTTGGTTGTATCATTTACGCACTGGACTGTAGAGGGGAAGTATTGTTCACAAATGCATGCCTTGCTCTTTGGTTTCAATGTTGTATCATTTACGCATTGGACTTGCCTTGCTCTTTGGTTTCACTTGGTTGTATCATTTACGCACTGGACTGTAGAGGGGAAGTATTGTCCACAAATGCCTGCCTTGCTCTTTGGTTTCACTTGGTTGTATCATTTACGCATTGGACTGTAGAGGGGAAGTATTGTCCACAAATGCATGCCTTGCTCTTTGGTTTCACTTGGTTGTATCATTTACGCATTGGACTGTAGAGGGGAAGTATTGTCCACAAATGCCTGCCTTGCTCTTTGGTTTCACTTGGTTGTATCATTTACGCATTGGACTGTAGAGGGGAAGTATTGTCCACAAATGCATGCCTTGCTCTTTGGTTTCACTTGGTTGTATCATTTACGCATTGGACTGTAGAGGGGAAGTATTGTCCACAAATGCATGCCTTGCTCTTTGGTTTCACTTGGTTGTATCATTTACGCACTGGACTGTAGAGGGGAAGTATTGTCCACAAATGCCTGCCTTGCTCTTTGGTTTCACTTGGTTGTATCATTTACGCTCTTTGGACTGTAGAGGGGAAGTATTGTCCACAAATGCATGCCTTGCTCTTTGGTTTCACTTGGTTGTATCATTTACGCACTGGACTGTAGAGGGGAAGTATTGTCCACAAATGCATGCCTTGCTCTTTGGTTTCACTTGGTTGTATCATTTACGCACTGGACTGTAGAGGGGAAGTATTGTCCACAAATGCATGCCTTGCTCTTTGGTTTCACTTGGTTGTATCATTTACGCATTGGACTGTAGAGGGGAAGTATTGTCCACAAATGCATGCCTTGCTCTTTGGTTTCACTTGGTTGTATCATTTACGCACTGGACTGTAGAGGGGAAGTATTGTCCACAAATGCCTGCCTTGCTCTTTGGTTTCACTTGGTTGTATCATTTACGCATTGGACTGTAGAGGGGAAGTATTGTCCACAAATGCATGCCTTGCTCTTTGGTTTCACTTGGTTGTATCATTTACGCATGCCTTGCTTGTTTCACTTGGTTGTATCATTTACGCATTTGACTGTAGAGGGGAAGTATTGTCCACAAATGCCTGCCTTGCTCTTTGGTTTCAACTTGGTTGTATCATTTACGCATTGGACTGTAGAGGGGAAGTATTGTCCACAAATGCATGCCTTGCTCTTTGGTTTCAACTTGGTTGTATCATTTACGCATTGGACTGTAGAGGGGAAGTATTGTCCACAAATGCCTTTGCCTTGCTCTTTAGAGGGGAAGTTTCACTTGGTTGTATCACTTTACGCATTTGGACTGTAGAGGGGAAGTATTGTCCACAAATGCCTGCCTTGCTCTTTGGTTTCACTTGGTTGTATCATTTACGCATTGGACTGTAGAGGGGAAGTATTGTCCACAAATGCCTGCTTGCCTTGCTCTTTGGTTTCACTTGGTTGTATCATTTACGCATTGGACTGTAGAGGGGAAGTATTGTCCACAAATGCATGCCTTGCTCTTTGGTTTCACTTGGTTGTATCATTTACGCATTGGACTGTAGAGGGGAAGTATTGTCCACAAATGCATGCCTTGCTCTTTGGTTTCACTTGGTTGTATCATTTACGCATTGGACTGTAGAGGGGAAGTATTGTCCACAAATGCATGCCTTGCTCTTTGGTTTCACTTGGTTGTATCATTTACGCATTTGGACTGTAGAGGGGAAGTATTGTCCACAAATGCATGCCTTGCTCTTTGGTTTCAACTTGGTTGTATCATTTACGCATTGGACTGTAGAGGGGAAGTATTGTCCACAAATGCCTGCCTTGCTCTTTGGTTTCACTTGGTTGTATCATTTACGCATTGGACTGTAGAGGGGAAGTATTGTCCACAAATGCATGCCTTGCTCTTTGGTTTCACTTGGTTGTATCATTTACGCATTGGACTGTAGAGGGGAAGTATTGTCCACAAATGCATGCCTTGCTCTTTGGTTTCACTTGGTTGTATCATTTACGCATTGGACTGTAGAGGGGAAGTATTGTCCACAAATGCATGCCTTGCTCTTTGGTTTCAACTTGGTTGTATCATTTACGCATTGGACTGTAGAGGGGAAGTATTGTCCACAAATGCATGCCTTGCTCTTTGGTTTCACTTGGTTGTATCATTTACGCACTGGACTGTAGAGGGGAAGTATTGTCCACAAATGCATGCCTTGCTCTTTGGTTTCACTTGGTTGTATCATTTACGCATTGGACTGTAGAGGGGAAGTATTGTCCACAAATGCATGCCTTGCTCTTTGGTTTCAACTTGGTTGTATCATTTACGCATGCATGCCTTGCTCTTTGGTTTTGGACTGTAGAGGGGAAGTATTGTCCACAAATGCATGCCTTGCTCTTTGGTTTCACTTGGTTGTATCATTTACGCATTGGACTGTAGAGGGGAAGTATTGTCCACAAATGCCTGCCTTGCTCTTTGGTTTCACTTGGTTGTATCATTTACGCACTGGACTGTAGAGGGGAAGTATTGTCCACAAATGCATGCCTTGCTCTTTGGTTTCACTTGGTTGTATCATTTACGCACTGGACTGTAGAGGGGAAGTATTGTCCACAAATGCATGCCTTGCTCTTTGGTTTCACTTGGTTGTATCATTTACGCATTGGACTGTAGAGGGGAAGTATTGTCCACAACTGCATGCCTTGCTCTTTGGTTTCAACTTGGTTGTATCATTTACGCATTGGACTGTAGAGGGGAAGTATTGTCCACAAATGCATGCCTTGCTCTTTGGTTTCACTTGGTTGTATCATTTACGCATTGGACTGTAGAGGGGAAGTATTGTCCACAAATGCCTGCCTTGCTCTTTGGTTTCACTTGGTTGTATCATTTACGCATTGGACTGTAGAGGGGAAGTATTGTCCACAAATGCATGCCTTGCTCTTTGGTTTCACTTGGTTGTATCATTTACGCATTGGACTGTAGAGGGGAAGTATTGTCCACAAATGCATGCCTTGCTCTTTGGTTTCAACTTGGTTGTATCATTTACGCACTGGACTGTAGAGGGGAAGTATTGTCCACAAATGCATGCCTTGCTCTTTGGTTTCACTTGGTTGTATCATTTACGCATTGGACTGTAGAGGGGAAGTATTGTCCACAAATGCCTGCCTTGCTCTTTGGTTTCACTTGGTTGTATCATTTACGCATTGGACTGTAGAGGGGAAGTATTGTCCACAAATGCATGCCTTGCTCTTTGGTTTCACTTGGTTGTATCATTTACGCATTGGACTGTAGAGGGGAAGTATTGTCCACAAATGCATGCCTTGCTCTTTGGTTTCACTTGGTTGTATCATTTACGCATTGGACTGTAGAGGGGAAGTATTGTCCACAAATGCCTGCCTTGCTCTTTGGTTTCACTTGGTTGTATCATTTACGCATTGGACTGTAGAGGGGAAGTATTGTCCACAAATGCCTGCCTTGCTCTTTGGTTTCACTTGGTTGTATCATTTACGCACTGGACTGTAGAGGGGAAGTATTGTCCACAAATGCATGCCTTGCTCTTTGGTTTCACTTGGTTGTATCATTTACGCATTGGACTGTAGAGGGGAAGTATTGTCCACAAATGCATGCCTTGCTCTTTGGTTTCACTTGGTTGTATCATTTACGCATTTGGACTGTAGAGGGGAAGTATTGTCCACAAATGCCTGCCTTGCTCTTTGGTTTCACTTGGTTGTATCATTTACGCATTGGACTGTAGAGGGGAAGTATTGTCCACAAATGCATGCCTTGCTCTTTGGTTTCACTTGGTTGTATCATTTACGCATTGGACTGTAGAGGGGAAGTATTGTCCACAAATGCATGCCTTGCTCTTTGGTTTCACTTGGTTGTATCATTTACGCACTGGACTGTAGAGGGGAAGTATTGTCCACAAATGCATGCCTTGCTCTTTGGTTTCACTTGGTTGTATCATTTACGCACTGGACTGTAGAGGGGAAGTATTGTCCACAAATGCATGCCTTGCTCTTTGGTTTCACTTGGTTGTATCATTTACGCATTGGACTGTAGAGGGGAAGTATTGTCCACAAATGCATGCCTTGCTCTTTGGTTTCACTTGGTTGTATCATTTACGCATTGGACTGTAGAGGGGAAGTATTGTCCACAAATGCCTGCCTTGCTCTTTGGTTTAACTTGGTTGTATCATTTACGCATTGGACTGTAGAGGGGAAGTATTGGTGGTTTTTTAATCTTGTTGATTTTTTGCTCCTTTTGTTGCCTGCTTTTTGCTCCTTTAGCTATATTTGCTGTTTGCTGTTTAATTGTTTGTCTATGTTGATAAAGGCGCATTCGCCGAAATATCCAGTAGTTTTGTTTTGTCTCTTGTGAATAAAATAACGTCACTTTACACTTGTCGTGTAGTCTTCTAGTTATATAGTGGTGTAGAGCGGCACAGAGGTAACGCGTTCGCCTCGTGCACGATGAACCCGAGTTCGAACCTGGGTACAGGGGATTTTCCTCTCAATCTGCTCTTGGCCTTATGTTCAGAATGTGGAGTTTTGCGGATGAGACGATAAACCGAGCGTCCCGTGTGCCCATGCACTTAGCACATGTTAAACCCAGTGGCAACGAAAAGTGTTCATATGGTAAAAAAAATACCCTCCTTTCTTTCCTCATCAGTCACACAAAAATCGCATATAAAAAAAAGGGGGTGCGCCTGTGGCTGCGATGCGCTCTCCATGTGGGAGCAACCCGAATTTCACAGATCCGCCTCTGTGATTATAAAATACCAAATACCAACGGTATTATTTTCATGCTCAGTTCTACCCTTGGACATTTGCTTGCATTCTAAGTTCTACCTATGGGACATTTAGTTCTACCCACGGGGCATGTGTTTCCCTCTTCAATTCTACCCTCGGGCATATATTTTCCTCTCCAATTCTACCCTCGGGGC
>CM065698.1:50097307-50122307 GCA_017654935.2 Phymorhynchus buccinoides | reverse complement strand
GTGTGTGTGTGTGTGTGTGTATGTGTGTGTGTGTTTGTGTGTGTGTGTGTGTGTGTGTGTGTGTGTGTGTGTGTGTGTGTGTGTGTGTGTGTGTGTGTGTGTGTGTGTGTGTGTGTGTGTGTGTGTGACAGAAACGTTATTCCACTTCACAGCGCCTAAACTACTTATCCGATCTTAACGACACTTGGCAGAATGGTTCTTTGGGCATTTTAGGTGTCAGATTTACCAAATGACAAGCCATAGCTACGTAATCCAAGGTTTTAAAATTTGAATATTACAAAAACGTCCAGGATTACTTCAAATATATCGCATGAATTTAAACCAATAGTGAAACAAGGTTTCACGTAATCATTTTGTTGTAAAATATTTTATATATCAGTATAGCCATATCCATACAGGAACTCATTTTAATAAAAAGAAGCACACACAGACACAATGACCCTAGAGTTAGGGCACATACACATTAGACGTGAAAACCTCATGCGTTTATCCGTAAAACTATTAAGTAAAAGAAAGAAAAAGGCGTATGGGTTTCCGTGCAGAAACGCATGCGCTTATTTGTTTCCCTTCTTTATTTGTTTTCTTATTTACGGAGGTTTCCGGGTCTGATGTGTGTGTGCCCTAAATAAATAAAAAAGCTCTCTTGGCAAGAGATATAATTGTGCGGAGTATACAATTTATTTCCCTTTTTTATAATTTCCATTATAAACTATGAAACATTGTGTTCATTTGTTTTCTTTTTGTTGTGATTTTTAACTTGAACCTGTAAAGGTCAAGATGTGCCACCCCCCTGCATTTCTCGGTTAATTGTATTTTCCCCTTTTTGCCTTTCTTACCATACATAAAGCTGTATTTTAGGAACAGTTTTAGCTAATAACCTTTTGGGAATACTAACCCTATCCCTAACCCTATCCCTAACCCTAACCCTACCCCCTACTATGTACTGCAGTACACCGCGATTTGTCACAGTTGTGGTTCGTTGCGTGTTGCCGTCTCATGTGTGTGTGTGTGTGTGTGTAGGGTTAGGGTAAAATCGCGTAAAATCGTACGGGGATGCGAAGCGATTGGGTTGAGGGTCACGTGAATGATGATTCGCGTGAAATACTTCCGTCTAAAAATAATTCTGCCATTTACGCTCACTATACTCAAGTAGACCCAATACACGAATTTCACGTGAACCATGATTCACATCGTCCAAATCGCATCGCATTCATATCCGATTTGTATATGTGTATGACCGCCCATGTGGCGGGGCCCTCTAAAATCAGCCATACACGTAATCTTCCCACCCAAGGCCATGCGAAATGTTCACATGGCACTGGGTGTGCCCCCAGACTGTTTAAGCTGGGGAACGAAAACAACAACAACAACAACAACAACATCGTGAGATAAACACTACTTAGTAACCCAGCGATCGGCTTCATCTCCAGGGGAAATGAAGCAGGTCTAAGTATTAGCAAACAACAGTGAAGAGAACAATGCAGTGTCTCCTCCAGTGAGTTGTATCGGGATGGCTGGAAATGGATTGCTTTCTATATATAGACTGTCAGTGTTGGGGCTATGCTTGAGGCATCCTGTGTGTGCGCGTGTGCTCTTCATTGTGCAAAGCGAGGTGCAAACCTCCACATCAAAAAAGCAACAAAACATCGGAGAGTGTGTGAATATTGTGAAGGTTCTAAACTGTTTAAAAAACGTCTAGTTCGTTATAAACGTCTACGTTTTAATCCTTTGTTTGTAGTTGATAAACAGTTTGCATTCATGAAGGGAAAATTAAAAGAGTAACTGTCTACAAATTGCCATCAAAATATGTTCAGAAGTGTTATAATACGCCTCCAAATAATATGTTCACAAAGGTTTTCAATTATGGTTTGAAGTATCAACAAGAGGCAAAGCCTGCAAGGCTCACGTCTGATTTTTATTACTATAGCAGGCATGGGAATTCCCATGACAATTTCCATGCCTGTATAGAGAGAATACTGTTATGTAGACACTTGTGCATCTGAAAACAGAATTAATTTTTATTTTACTGTGTAAATTAAAATTATTTCTATGCACCCCTACCCCTTTCTTTAAAATTTAATTATATGTATGCGCATGTAACAGTGGAGCCCTATTTTTATTTTTGGCAAACAAGTAAAATTGAAAAGCATATTGACCAAGCTTTCAGAAAAAACATAGTGACCAATCCCCCCCCCCGCCGGGGTAAGGGGGGTCTACGGACACCTGTAGTAGGCCTAGTCTTTGCCTGTGGGTCTAAGCCTCTTACTCTTAGAAAATTAATAATTGAAGTTGCGTGATCTGTTACTGTTTTAAACTGATCGTTCATGCGATGAAAACTTGTTCCACATCATCTACATTTCTGTAAGATATTTTATATTAGTCCTAATATTTTATTTTCGTTTCGTTAATTCTCCCCCCCCCCCCCTCTCTGCCACAAAGCAAAGGTCAAGGTCACAGCCAGCAAGCTCATCCATGTTTATCTTCCCCTGTACAGTCTTTGCTCGTGGTGATCAATCGTCTAGGACTAACAAAGGATTCGTACGTCGAAGGCAGTGAAATCGACGAACCCTGGATTTTCCGTATATTTTTTTTCAAGACTGAAATGAATGTGGGCTAAATGTTAAGTACGTCGTCTTGATTATGAGGTAAGGCATGGACTCTAGGCCTAGGCCTTGTTGCCGGAAGTGCAGTAGGCTAAGTTGTGCGCAGAGATGATGGGCAAATGAACACGAACAACCGTTACTCAAAGGCGCAAATAAAAGCTAAACAACCGGGCCGTCAACGCACACACTCGGTACATCCATTTGTTACAGAAAATATAAGTTGACGACGTTAAAATGTACCTATTTGTACACACCTGAAGTCTTGTGTTTCTTTTTAAAGAGCGTTTTTGTATATCTAATGGAGAGTCTTCTTTCCAGTATGTATCTCCTACTCGGTACAACACAACAGTTACAACAAATGATTTTCTTCCTTTTGTTCCTTACCGATGTATCTGACTGCTTTGATCGTCATGACTTGAAGGCTCACGTCAAAATCAAGTATCCTGCTAACTTTAACCCTCTATCATCTTATGTTTTTTTGAGAAAATGACAACGTTAAAGTTTCAGTGGAGAGTGAGAGTCTTCTTTAGTTTGAAGAGTGTGACTGAGTCAAGGTTCAAGGTTGCACAACCTTATCTTTATTTTGTTCTTTATCAATGTATCTGACTGCTTTGATCGTCGTGACTTGAAGGCTCACGTCAAAATCAAGTATCCTGCTAACTTTAACCCTCTAACGCCTTATATGTTTAGAGAAAATGACAACGTTAAGGTTTGAGTTAAGGTTAAAGGTCGGGGCCACGGACGCAACACACACACACACACACACACACACACACACACACACACACACACACACACACACACACAGACACACAACCGAACATGTACGATACTATAGACTCACTTTGTTTTAAAAAACGACGTGAGCCAAAAACGGTGTCTGACATTCTTGCGTTTCTTTCTTAAGTCAGTATATCTACAGACCCACTGCCCCAGCAAAATTAAGTCCCTTGATTTTTTTTTTCTGACCAGGTGTGACCCACACATAAATGTCCCCAAAATCAAAACGAGGCTGCTCTGCAAAGGGATGTTTCGCTTTGAATTTCGTGTAATTTGTATGGGGGTCACACCTGGCGAAAATATGATTTTTGTTTTGTTTACCAGCGATAAGAGGGAAAACACGTGAACACGCTGATCTTCACACGTGACGTGGTGGGTCTTTAAGAAAATGTATAAAACATAATCAACAAGAGGCAAAGCCTGCAAGGCTCACGTCTGATTTTTATTACTATAGCAGGCATGGGAATTCCCATGACAATTCCCATGCCTGTATAGAGAGAATACTGTTATGTAGACACTTGTGCATCTGAAAACAGAATTAATTTTTATTTTACTGTGTAAATTAAAATTATTTCTATGCACCCCTACCCCTTTCTTTAAAATTTAATTATATGTATGCGCATGTAACAGTGGAGCCCTATTTTTATTTTTGGCAAACAAGTAAAATTGAAAAGCATATTGACCAAGCTTTCAGAAAAAACATAGTGACCAATCCCCCCCCCCGCCGGGGTAAGGGGGGTCTACGGACACCTGTAGTAGGCCTAGTCTTTGCCTGTGGGTCTAAGCCTCTTACTCTTAGAAAATTAATAATTGAAGTTGCGTGATCTGTTACTGTTTTAAACTGATCGTTCATGCGATGAAAACTTGTTCCACATCATCTACATTTCTGTAAGATATTTTATATTAGTCCTAATATTTTATTTTCGTTTCGTTAATTCTGGGGCCCCCCCCCCCCCCCCCTCTGCCACAAAGCAAAGGTCAAGGTCACAGCCAGCAAGCTCATCCATGTTTATCTTCCCCTGTACAGTCTGCTCGTGGTGATCAATCGTCTAGGACTAACAAAGGATTCGTACGTCGAAGGCAGTAAAATCGACGAACCCTGGATTTTCCGTATATTTTTTTTCAAGACTGAAATGAATGTGGGCTAAATGTTAAGTACGTCGTCTTGATTATGAGGTAAGGCATGGACTCTTGGCCTAGGCCTTGTTGCCGGAAGTGCAGTAGGCTAAGTTGTGCGCAGAGATGATGGGCAAATGAACACGAACAACCGTTACTCAAACTCAAAGGCGCAAATAAAAGCTAAACAACCGGGCCGTCAACGCACACACTCGGTACATCCATTTGTTACAGAAAATATAAGTTGACGACGTTAAAATGTACCTATTTGTACACACCTGAAGTCTTGTGTTTCTTTTTAAAGAGCGTTTTTGTATATCTAATGGAGAGTCTTCTTTCCAGTATGTATCTCCTACTCGGTACAACACAACAGTTACAACAAATGATTTTCTTTCTTTTGTTCCTTACCGATGTATCTGACAGCTTTGATCGTCATGACTTGAAGGCTCACGTCAAAATCAAGTATCCTGCTAACTTTAACCCTCTATCATCTTATGTTTTTTTGAGAAAATGACAACGTTAAAGTTTCAGTGGAGAGTGAGAGTCTTCTTTAGTTTGAAGAGTGTGACTGAGTCAAGGTTCAAGGTTGCACAACCTTATCTTTATTTTGTTCTTTATCAATGTATCTGACTGCTTTGATCGTCGTGACTTGAAGGCTCACGTCAAAATCAAGTATCCTGCTAACTTTAACCCTCTAACGCCTTATATGTTTAGAGAAAATGACAACGTTAAGGTTTGAGATAAGGTTAAAGGTCGGGGCCACGGACGCAACACACACACACACACACACACACACACACACACACACACACACACACACACACACATACACACAGACACACAACCGAACATGTACGATACTATAGACTCACTTTGTTTTAAAAAACGACGTGAGCCAAAAAGCCTAATTGCGGAAAGCCTATCCAAATCTAAATGTGGCCTAATAAAATAATGCCATATTGTGTTGCCCTCACAGCATTTCTATAGAGCCCTTTCTAACTGTTTTTTGCGCACATACACACACACACGCGCCCGCACCAAGCAAATCAAAGTGCACAACTCAAAACTTTCATCATCACGGAAGTTCCCTAAATTAAGGGTGCCAACAGTTTATTTCTGATGTTGATTTTTCGTGGATTGAACGGTTACATGTCTATATGTCCACGTGTCTATATATATCCGCGTGTCTATATGTTCACGTGCCTGTAAGAAGTTTTAGCATTGCACAATGTAGATGACCAGTTGTCAGTGACAATGACCAGTGGTCACTTCCACTTAAAAATTCAAATTTTGATTCCTAACAGCTTATTTCATGGAACAAGAAAATTTATGACACTCACAACACAATAATAAGCTGTTAAACAGTGAAAATGTGGAATTTACGTCAAAGTGACAAGTGGTCAGTGGCAGTGACCACTGGTCATCTGCATTATACAATTTCATTAACTATTTGGTGACAGGAAATAAGCTGTTAAGAGTCAAAATTAGAATGTTTAAGTCAAAGTGACCACTGGTCATCTGCACTGTACAGGGGTAAGCATATGATAGACACGTGGACATATAGACACATGGACATATAGACACGCGGACATATGGACACGCGGACATATAGGCACGTGGGTATATAGGTCATGTCTATACGTCCTCGTGTCTATATTATGTCCATGTGCTTGGACATTATAAACACGCGGGCACATAGACACGTGGACATATATACATGACCCAATTGTACAAAGGCAACTTCTCAGCCTTGAGTACAGCCAGGGATGAAGTCCATGACGTCGAATTGTGTGTAGTAGTCCATGTTGTCCACGTTGCCATCACATGCAGAGGCAAGGTCGTTTCCGAGTTCGTTTAGGGCGTCCGTTGCATTGGGCGCTTGACCATTAATATACCGGCCAAAGATGTCCACGCTGTAGTTGTAAGCTGGATTCGACAACGTGGTGTACAGAGCGACGTATCTGAGAGAGAGAGAGAGAGAGAGAGAGAGAGAGAGAGAGAGAGAGAGAGAGAGAGAGAGAGAGAGAGAGAGAGAGAGAGAGAGAGAGAGAGAGAGAGAGAGAGAGAGAGAGAGAGAGAGAGAGAGAGAGAGAGAGAGAGAGGTGAGAGAGAGAGAGAGAGAGAGAGAGAGAGAGAGAGAGAGAGAGAGAGAGAGAGAGAGAGAGAGAGAGAGAGAGAGAGCAGTGGAATTAATGCTGAACTGAAGATTAACTAACCGGCTCTCTCATTTAACGTGGTGACAGCCCTGGCGTGGCCTTATATAGTTGTTGACTGGGCTATTATTTATGATTTTTACCTTAATTTCAATCTCTCTGTCTCTCTCCGTCTCTCTCTCTCTCTCTCTCTTCTCTCTCTCTCTCTCTCTCTCTCTCTCTCTCTCTCTCTCTCTCTCTCTCTCTCTCTCTCTCTCTCTCTCTCTCTCTCTCTCTCTCTCTCTCTTTATCTCGCACATTCACACACACACACAACAGTGCGCGCACACTAACATATACACACATACACACACACGAGCGTACACACACACAAACACACACACACACACACACACACACACACACACACACACACACACACACACACACACACACACACGCAAGCACGCGCGCGCGCAAGTGTCTGCAAATTATTATTTTTTTAAACATAGTTTTAAGGCTTAATATACATTTTTCAGTATCGGTCTCCTTGGAGGCCGATGTGACAGTTTCGGTTTGTTCTAAAGATGTTTTTAACATAAAACGTCACCTCGAGATAGGGTAGACCTTATGCGAGTTTTAGCTTTTTTTACTTTATTTTAAAAAGGTGGTCCTGGAAAGTGTAATCAGAATAACGCCCTTGGAGCAAACATGAAACTTTTATATCTAAAAATCAAGGCTAGCTTGCTAGTTTTTAAACACAGTCGATAGTCGAGTCATGACATCAAAATAAAACTTTAAATACAACTTAATAGAAAAACCAACTTTATTAAAAATAATACTTTTTCTTTTCCACTATATAACGTTGCACATTAGAAATGTCCCATATGATCTCTTATGATCGGAGGACGTAAAGCATGAAATTTCGTTCGAAAGCCTCACTAATAACACGCTTCTACTTTAAGTGATGGTATAACAAAACCTGCCCCATTGTTTGACGTGTCTAAGACTGAACCATCCGTGAATTTTTTAGATGATTTGAATATTTTGAATATAAATGGAGTTGAACGTCAGAAACTAAAAGATTAGCCTCTTCATCTTTGTTGTAACTGGTATATTCTATATCAAAGGTTGCCTTTCTTTGTTCCCATGGTGGCATTAGTGGTATAATAGGCATGACAGAGATATTATGGATATTTACCTTACTCATAATGTCTTCAATATAATTGTTGATTGGCTGAAGAGATGTTATATGTTTTTCCTCTTTTCGGAAAATCTGTCTCTGAATTCAAGAATGTTTCATCCTCTGTATTAGGTCTTAGGTCTTGGCCCCATCCCCAGGTTTGTCCCCGCTCTTCCCCACCTACACCTACACCTTCCCCACCTACGCGTGTTTTACCCCCCTGGGTTTGCCCCTTGCCATGAGAGAGAGAGAGAGAGAGAGAGAGAGAGAGAGAGAGAGAGAGAGAGAGAGAGAGAGAGAGAGAGAGAGAGAGAGAGAGAGAGAGAGAGAGAGAACGAACGAACGAACGAAACTTTTTTATTGAGGGAAAAAGAGTAAGCACACAATGGGCTTTTTTACATCTTGCTCTCAAACAAACATGCAAGAAAATCAATATATTCAACACAAAAATAATGAAGCATGCAAACTTAATCATTAAACAATAATCCATGAAGAAGAAAAAATAGATGCGACAACAAAACCGTCAATCCCCCCCCCCCTCTCACGCACACACACAAAAGGAGAGAGAGAGAGAGAGAGAGAGAGAGAGAGACAAACATGCAAGAAAATCAATATAGTCAACACAAACAATAATGAAGTATGCAAAATTAATCATCAAACAATTATCCATGAAGAAGAAAAAATAGATGCGACAACAAAACCGTCAATCTCCCCCCTCACACACACACAAAAGGAGAGAGAGAGTGAGAGAGAGAGAGAGAGAGAGAGAGAGAGGGAGATAGAGAGAGAGAAAGAGTGAGAGAGAGGAAACACATGAAATAGGGTAAATACAGAACTTGTTAATAATTAAACAATAACAAAGTAGATAATATGCATACATGTCAACATATGAAAAGTGGAAACATTTGAAACTAAGAATTGGGTTAAACAACATTGCTTGTATGTTTCAACAAAATATACTTATGGTACTCTTTTTTATGCCCGAGTACACATTAAAGGAAGATGATATTGCATTCCATAAACAGCCACCTGAATATACAAGACTAGATTTAAAAAGGTCGACTCTTGGAAGAGGCATTGTTACGTACAAGGTTAATTTCAAATGTATTTTTTAATGTTGGAGGAGCATTATCGGACATTAATCTAAACAAAACCGTTGCTTTGTTGTACACAGGCTTCCACTTTAGAGGCAGAACTTCTACACTCTGATAATCAGTAAGTGTAAGGGAAGAGGATTTCAGGAGGATCAATGTCAATGCACGTCTATGCAAACTGCATACTGGTTTTACATTTTTCTCACTTGCCAGATCCCAAATTGTAGAGGCATAGTTGATGTGTGACTGGATATAAGCATTGAAAAAAAGTTTACGACTCTCTAAATCAAGAAAATGATTTATCCTGGAAAGTTGATAGACTCTTTTTAATACTTGCTTACAAACCATACATATTTGATGGGACCATGAAAGGTTGTGATCAACAATAAGTCCCACACTTTTATGATAGTCAACCTCTTCCATTATTTCACCATTGCTATAGAGGGATTGCGAACCAAGGGTAAGATGTTGACGCTTTTGTCTGTTGGTGATAAGTAAGTATTTACATTTCTTGGGGTGTAGCTGCATGTGGTTAAATTCGGACCATTCTATTAGTTTGTTGATGTTGTCTTGTAAAGAAATAAAAACGTTTTCAAATTTAATGTCACAGGAGTGTACTGTAGTATCGTCTGTAAACATTTCACATGAAGTCGTTTGATATAATGGTAAGTCGTTAATATATATTGAGAATAATATAGGACCAAGGATGGAGCCTTGGGGAATACCATAGTTGACAGTCATAGAAGAAGAGTCGCATTCATTTAAATAAACTCGCTGCTTTCGGTCTGATAAAAATGATGTTAGGAGTTCTATGGTATTGTTAGTAATGCCATTGTCACGTGGCAGACGCTATAGCGAGAAAAGCTAACGCTCTGCAACGTTATGGCTTCAGAAACCAACCCTCCTCCTGTTGTCACTTTCTCTTCTGCACGAAATGTGTGATCTATGCGTGATCTATGCGTGTCAGTTTCCTGCTTTAGATTGATAGTGTGCGACAGAATATTCTCGTGTGCATGCGTGTGCTCTGTACGTGTATGTCGTGCTACCCGTTTTCTTTTTCTTTAAATATTTTTCTTCCTTTTTCTTTATAATAAATTTGTGAACACTGTTTCAATTTGTTCTGTGTGTCGCTTGTTGGATTGGAATTGTTTGACAGAAAGCTGTTGATTTTTCTCTTGTAAGGGTCGCACCCTTACATGTATGGTGGATCGCCTCCACGTTAGTAGCAGCCCCGCCTGCTTTATTCACTAGTGCTGTCGTACAGCAAGGAGACCCTGAGTCGTTCTGGGTGCTCGGAGAACGCGGTTCCAGCTTGTCCTTCTTCGTTGAAGTTACGCCGGGCCGTTGTTGTAAATAGCGTCTTCACTGGGGTAGTGGTTAGTATCGTATTGTAAACTTGTTTAATTTACTTGTTTGAATTTATAGATTAACAGAATCGTTTCTGTGTTCATTTATTGACCTGTTTATTCGTCGTGTATTCAGTTTAGCCTTTGGAGTTATCGTTCTCGCTTTTTGTTTTCCACTTTCCTACTTCACTTTTATTTACTCCAAAGGGGAATAATTTATTGGCCATACTGCAGCTATACGCTATCTTGCCTTGCCCTGTTCTGGTCGTACCATTGGGGCCACAATTTGTGTTTTGTGTAAAAGATGTGTTAATGTATTTCGTAATGCAATGATATTTGTGCCTGTGCATGTCGCGTTTTCGTTTAATCACTTTTTGCTTGTAGCTGAATATTTGGTGTGGCATGACATGGTTGCGCGCGCATTGAATGATATGGTATGGTTACGTGTACATTGAAGGGTGAGTGATGCGAGCGTCGTGAGTGCGTATGCTTGCGTGTGAATATATTTGTTAGGATTGGCTTTAGTAAAATGATTGCGTTGCATGTAGAGAGGGGCACCACTCGTACTTTAATTTTTGGTCCTAATATAATGAATTGTGAGCGAAGGACCAATTTTATTCCCAATTTTAAGAAAATATAATTCCAGTCGAAATTTACTATCAGCATTTTAATTTGTACATTTATTCACAAAGTCAAGACAAATTGACTTCATGTTCATAAATTTGTCAGTAGTGAAATTGTTAAAGTTTGAACACTTTAATTTTTCGCAATTTCACTTTTCAAATTCATTACTTTTTCTTCTATGCCTTTTTGGCATTCAAATTTCCTTGGTGCCTTGAGGGACATGTAAACACAATTGTTTGCCGCCGTGGTGAATAGTTGACTGATCCTGGTTGGGTCCAGGCCTTTCTTTTCTTTTTCTCTTCTTTTTCCTCATCTTTTTGGTGGCGTGTCATGGATGGCTTCGCCTGAACGATGTGTGTGACCTGTGGCTCAACGCTAACCCCCCTCTTCACTGAGGGATTGAGGAGCGGCCTGGGCGGCCCAAGAGAGCTGCCGGTTGCAGTCTGAAGACGACCTCTGAGCGGACTTCTTGGTTCAGTCCTTTACTTTTCTTCAGGAGATCAGCTTCTTCGTTGTGCGCTGATGTGCCAAAGCTACGTACTGTAATAAATTAAGGAATGTGACAATAATTCTGAAAAAAAGAACTCGTGTAAAGTACATTTTCTACCCACCTTGGACCGGACTGCCAAGGGTAGATAAATCAGGATTCCGAGAATCCCAGAACAGGGAGAGACACTGCCAGCAACATCCTTTTATGCTACCAAGGAAAATATAAAGACAAAATTAAATTTCCCTTCATTCGTTTCTTTTACTACTTAAGTTAGTGTTCATTCTTCTAGTTTATTTGAAGTTTGTGCATAAAATGAATTTGTTCTTAGTTGTCTTGCAATTGTGAAAGTGGTGCATACAAGTGCTTGTCTTGACCAATGGGGTCACGAGAAGAAGTAGTAAGACAACTGAATCTAAGTTGCCTTGAGCGATTAGTTAAAGCCCAAGTGTTAGTTATTGCGTTTGATATTTGAATATAACCGGGTTTTTTTAAAATTGTTTTGATTGGTATTGTCTGTTTACAAAATAAATGTCCCTTTGTATTGTAATCTTGACTGGAGTGGTCTGGTGTGAGTTCCTTCCAGAGAGTTCCTCGAATCTCAGATCACAGTCTACCTCCTCAGAACCTTTCTCACTTGTGGAGCTCTGCGTAAAACTGCGAGCACACTTGACATAATGGGGGCCAAGCCGGGATTGGTTCTGTGTGAGGTTCTGTAGAATCTTCTCCGGGGAACCCCCGCCTTTCTGCTTCAGTCTTTTGTTAGCGGGAGGTTGGAGGGTGTAGGATCTTAGAGTGGAAGGAGATCCTTTGTGGCCCGTAAACGACCAGAGTAGGGGGAGTCAAGGCTTGTGTGGCAACAGTTGGCCTGTTCCCTTCGTTTTTAGTCGTTTAGGAGTTGTGTTGTTTTTCTGTCTTTTGTTTTCGCTTTATTTTTCTCTCTGCTTTTGCTTCAGTTAATCCTCTTCCCTTCGTCAGTGGGTTTGAGAATTGGTTATTATTATTTAGGCAATATTATTAGGCATTAGGGGCATAGTGTGATTAATAAGTTAAGTTAGTTTTCTTTGCAGGGGCCCAAATTGGGTCTGACTTGTCTTCAGAACCAGTGCTTGTTCTGGTTTAGGTATTTGCCAGCCTTCGGATTAGTAAAGGTACTTAGGTAGGCTAGTTTAAAATTTCGGTATTTTCCGTTGCGTTTTTCGAAATCGCACATCGCGTTTCGCGTAAAAGGGTGCAAACCCATCGGAGGATAGGTTAATTGTTTTTGTTATTGGTTAATTGCTAGTTTAGAGATTGTGGTAAATTGTATTACTGTAAATGTAAACAAGTTCTTTTTCAAAATAATTTAAAACATTTCCATTTTTCAAAGTTTACTATTCATTTTATATTTCTTTAGTGTTTCAGTAATGTGTTGCTGATTGCGAATAAACATTTGAGAGTCTGAGTGTGAGTGTTTGGGTCGTTATGTAGTTGACTGGTCATGAAGATAACATTTATTTGTTTACTCTGTACTTAGAGGATAAATTTTGTTTAGCTTTAGAGTCTGACTTTTTAGTATAATTATTTGTGCACTCGTGTGCATAAAGAGACTTTGTTCGCGGGTCCGTCCGCGCGTTTGGAATCGTTAATTCCATTTTGTTGTTCTCGTAGGGCTTCAGAGGCTTTATCTAGTTGTCGCCAGTCGCATCGTTTGCGGATTTCCCTGGTCCACCTGTTTCGTGCAATTGCTCGTTGGAAGTTGTCGCGCGTCATTCTCGGTTCGCGTTCGTGCTTCATGTCGACTAAAGTGAGGAGTCACTGCTTTGTTGCAATAAGAAAGCACGTATTTTGTATTTGTTAAATCTTCTTAACAAATTTGGGTGATACATTTTGGTTTCATTCGTGGCTTAGCGTGCTGCAACGGTATTCATTTGCTAGTGTTTCATTTCCAGCCGGTGAATTTGATCGTTACGAGTTGCCGGTTTGTAATTAAGTTTTCCTCTCGGAGTCATATTAAATTGTTTTGTACAAAATTTCTTTCTTCCCCATTTGCGTTTAGACATTTTTCCTTATGGTTGTAAATACCTTTTTCTTTCTGCGTAATCGCTGAAAGCTTTTGATATTTGGTGGCATCGCGAGAGCCGAGAGATTTGAGGGAAGAATTGATTTAGTCTAGTGGAGTAGCTAGTCTGCATCGTTAAAATGGATTCAAGAGCTGATGCAGGAGAGCCCCCAACCATGAGATATCAGACTCGGTCGCAGACAGCAGGAGTTCTTCCTGGAATGCAACAGACACCCTTGCAGCGCACTCCAACTACGACCACAACGGTTGTGACAACGAGTAAGGTTGTTTGGTCAACGGTACCTGTTGCTGTGGATGTGTCCACTCCCGTGTCAGCTCTTCTTCCTGGTAGATTTCCACATACCAATCCTGGATATCCGAACAGTGGGGGATACGAGATGAGACTACCCAGGATGCCGCCACCTCCTGGATACATGGCTCAACCACCCCAAAAGGAGACTTCTACGCCGATGCGAATGCCTTTTCCCCAAGACCCAATGCTCATGTGGATGCATAGGAAGGAAGAAAGGGCAGAACGAGAGCGCAGAGAGAGGAGAGAAGAAGAACGCTGGAGAGCGGAAAGGGAGGAGAGAGAGTACAAAGAAGCTTTGAAGGAGAAAGTTAGGAAGGAAGAGATGGAAGAAAGAGAAAATCAGGAAGGAAGAGCGGGAAGAGAGGATGAAACACTTTGAGAAAGAAGAAAGTATCAGGAGTCGGGCCTTTGCAGAAGCTAGAGCCGTTGAGGCTCAATCTCTGATACTAGGGTCAACTCACCCTGTCAGAACACCCACTGATGTTACACATCGGGAAGTCCTGAATGATACTGAGGATAATTGGGAGCCGGTGTTGGATCCTCCTCGGTTGAGTTTGCCGAAATACATGCCTGGTGAGGACATAGACTCATTCCTTGAACATTTCGACACCGTAGCCAATGCCTATGCTCTCTCAGATCGGAAGAAAGCTCTTTACTTGATGAGCAACCTCACAGGGAAGGCTCGCGAAGCATTTGTTAACCTACCTCCCCGAGCGAGTTATGAGGAACTCCGTGCAGCTTTGAGGAAGCGTCTGCATATGACAGCGGAAACATACAGGCATAAATTCAGGACGATTGCCAAGGAACCCCTGCAAACCTTTGAGCAGTTTGGGGAGAAACTCCAGCGCAACCTGGATTACTGGGTGGAATCATCCGGAGTCAGCTTACGCGACTGTGTTCTCATTGAACAGTTGTCAGCCTTCGTATCTACCGATCTACGTCTCAAGATGGGAGAGTTGAAGCCCAAGACCTTTGATGAAGCTATACAAATAGCTGAAGCCCACGCCGATGCTCAGCAGATGAACCGAGCCATATCTGTGTCAGAGGGTAGTCGGCGAAACTCGAAACAGGACAGGGCAGAAGGAATCAAAGAGGAAAGAAAGGAAGAGCCATCTTCTACACCCAAGAGGGAAGGGGGACCACCCGCTTGTCATAACTGTGGCCGAACCAATCATTTTTGGAGAAATTGTCCTTCCCTGAGCAATAGTCAATCCATGAGACAGTCGACCGGACGCGGTCAAAGGTTCCAGGCCAACGTGTCATTTGGTACCACACAACCAGCTAGCCCATCCTACCCAACATTTGCTTCTGTTGTAGAGGGCAAGATTGTAGACGCGATCCGCGACTCTGGTACCACGTCTATCTTCATAGACAGCAAGTTGGTTCCCGAATTTGCTCCAAGGAGGGAGAATTGTCATGTCACAGGAATCGAGTCGCATTTTGCCACCAACCGTCCTACCGTGCTTGTGGATATGTCTACCCCGTTCTTCAGTGGAAAAGTTTGGGTTGTGGCTCTTGAGAACCCCATCTACTCTCTACTAATTGGCAACACAGTCCGCTTCGGGACAGGTGAAGAGATGGAGATCTCTGTACAGCATCCACCACAGGTGAGGTGTGCTGCTGTCACACGGTCACAGGCACAGCAGGAGAGGCAGGCACTCAAGCCCACTCGACAACCTGTACCAGCAAGCGTGGCACTGAAGGTTGAACCTGAGGAGATTAAAGAGATGCAGAGGAAGGATGCAACCTTGGGGAAACTGTGGGGGCCACAGCATCAACCAACCAAGATCACCCGAAAGGGACAGACACGTTTCCACTTCAGGAAAGGAATACATCGGGAGTACACAACTTCTAACGCCAAGTATAGGCAGCTTGTTGTACCAACCTGTCTACGTGAGAGTGTTCTACGCACGGGACATGACAATTCCATGGCGGAACATTTAGGAGTGAAACGCACTCTGAAGAGAGTGCAACGCGATTTCTATTGGCCAGGTATTGGAGCTGATGTCAAAAAGTACTGCCGTTCGTGCGATGTGTCAGGGAACAGAACGACGAGGATACAACACAAGAGTCCCTCTTGGCTCTGTACCATTAGTAACCACCCCATTTGCAAAACACACGTCGGTGTTGAGAGCGGTTTTGACGCGGCTCAGGAGGTCCAGTTATCAGCACGGCCCACCAAGTGTCAGCTAGGAGAAGCAAAGGTCAAACTTTTGGGTCACGTGTTGGAGCCTGGCCGCATCATGCCTGAAGAAGAGAAATTCGACTATTTGAGCCGCATGACCACGTAGTAGTTGGTTTCTGGCGTGTAACTTCAGGCGTTATCACGCTTTGAGGGGAGGGTGTGTCACGTGGCAGACGCTATAGCGAGAAAAGCTAACGCTCTGCAACGTTATGGCTTCAGAAACCAACCCTCCTCCTGTTGTCACTTTCTCTTCTGCACGAAATGTGTGATCTATGCGTGATCTATGCGTGTCAGTTTCCTGCTTTAGATTGATAGTGTGCGACAGAATATTCTCGTGTGCATGCGTGTGCTCTGTACGTGTATGTCGTGCTACCCGTTTTCTTTTTCTTTAAATATTTTTCTTCCTTTTTCTTTATAATAGGTTAAAAAACATGAACACGCCCAGCCTCTCCTACAGAACCTTCACTGGCTTCCCATTTCTGCTCGAGTCGATCACAAAATATCTACACTCTGTTTCAAATCTGTCACCGATCCTTATTTTCCTGCCTATCTCTCTGATCTTCTGCACATCTACTCTCCTACCAGACTACTCCGCTCCTCTTCAGACAATCGAACTTTCACTCTTCCTCGACCCAAAACAAAGACCTATGGCAACCGCACTTTCTCTTTCACCGCACCGAAAACATGGAATCAGCTCCCATTCACCACTCGCAACTCAGAAACACTTCCACGCTTCAAAACCGCTCTAAAAACCCACTATTTCCGCCAGTCCCACAACCTCGATTAAAATATGTCTGCTGTCTCCCTTATGTCTTTCCGTCTGTTGGTCTGTTTGTCTGCCCCCCCCCCCCCTCTCTCTCTCTCTCTCTCTCTCTCTCTCTCTCTCTCTCTCTCTCTCTCTCCCTCTCTCTCTGTGTCAACGTGTCTGTCACTCTGTATGCCTGTCCATCTGTCCCCCCTCTCCACCCCCTTGCTCTTTTTCTTAACTTCTCCCCCCCCCCCCTCCCCACTTTGTCTACTCGTCTCTCACTCTTTGTCTCTCCGTTTTCTATCTGTCTTACTCTCTGCTCCTCTCTATCCCCGTCTCTATCCCCAACTCCTTCCTTCTTTTACGCTCCCTCTTCTGCTTTTCTGCATTACCTTCCATTTTGTCCATTTTCTTCTTTCTGCTTCTGCTCTCTGCCGCTACGGTCAATGATGCACAATGGATGAGTGCATGTGAGCGCGTGCGTGTGTGTACATGCGCGCATGTGTGCGTGTGTGTGCGTGCGTGTGTGTGTGTGTGTGTGTGTGTGTGTGTGTGTGTGTGTGTGCGTGCGCAATGTGTGTGCGTGTGTGTGTGTGTGTGTGTGCGTGCGTGCGTGCGTGCGTGCGTGTGTGTGTGTGTGTGTGTGTGTGTGTGTGTGTGTGTGTGTGTGTGTGTGTGTGTGTGTGTGAAAGGATGGGCTGGATGGGTGTATTTTAATATTGTGAACATTTTATGTACTTGTGTATTTTTATTTATTTATCCATTTTGTCTCACTGTTTTAAAATGATTTTACGTTATAAGTGTTTTAAAATGCTATTTTATTAGTATGTGTGTGAGTGTCATTCATTTAATGTTTTTTTCCACTAATCGTGTGTGTGTCTGTGTGTGTTTGTGTGTGTGCGCGTGTGTGTGCGTGTGTGCGTGTCGGTGTGTGTGTGTGTGTGTGTGTGTGTGTGTGTGTGTGTGTGTGTGTGTGTGTGTGTGTGTGTGTGTGTGTGTGTGTGTGTAGGTGTGTGTGTGTGTGTGTGTGTGTGTGTGTGTGTGTGTGTGTGAATGTTTATTAATATTGAATATAATGTGCCTTTTTTGTGACTATTGTATGTACAAATTATAGTAAGTTGTTATTTTATGATGCATGCAACTGTATTTCAGTCCTATATATCTCTGTCTCTGTTTGTGTGTCTCTCTCTTCTCTCTTTCTCTGTCTGTCCCTCTGTCTGACTCTGTGTGTCTCCGTCTCTGTCTTTCTCTGTCTGTCTGTCTGTCTGTCTGTCTCTCTTCTCTTTCTCTCTCTCGTTCTCTTTCTCTCTCTATCGTTATAAGTGTGGGTGTGAGTGTGATTTGTTAATAGTGTGGCCTGGGCGTCTTTAAGTGTCCATCAGTGTGAGTGTTTCAAGTTGGTTGCGAAAGTGTACTGTAGATTATGTCATTCATTATTTGGGCGTGATTGAGAAATTGACTGAGGGATCAGGGAAGGGGGGTGTTGGTCAATGTTTGATGTATACTTTTTGTTCATTGTGTTTACTATTCATTTTAGTGATTTCTGTAAAGCGCTTAGAGCTTAAAGATTAGGCGCTATAAAAGTTGTCTTAATAAATAAATAAATAAATAAATTGTTTGACAGAAAGCTGTTGATTTTTCTCCTGTAAGGGTCACACCCTTACATGTATGGTGGATCGCCTCCACGTTAGTAGCAGCCCCGCCTGCTTTATTCACTAGTGCTGTCGTACAGCAAGGAGACCCTGAGTCGTTCTGGGTGCTCAAGGAACGCGGTTCCAGCTTGTCCTTCTTCGTTGAAGTTACGCCGGGCCGTTGTTGTAAATAGCGTCTTCACTGGGGTAGTGGTTAGTATCGTATTGTAAACTTGTTTAATTTACTTGTTTGAATTTATAGATTAACAGAATCATTTCTGTGTTCATTTATTGACCTGTTTATTCGTCATGTATTCAGTTTAGCCTTTGGAGTTATCGTTCTCGCTTTTTGTTTTCCACTTTCCTACTTCACTTTTATTTACTCCAAAGGGGAATAATTTATTGGCCATACTGCAGCATACGCTATCTTGCCTCGCCCTGTTCTGGTCGTACCATTGGGGCCACAATTTGTGTTTTGTGTAAAAGATGTGTTAATGTATTTCGTAATGCAATGATATTTGTGCCTGTGCATGTCGCGTTTTCGTTTAATCACTTTTTGCTTGTAGCTGAATATTTGGTGTGGCATAACATGGTTGCGCGCGCATTGAATGATATGGTATGGTTACGTGTACATTGAAGGGTGAGTGATGCGAGCGTCGTGAGTGCGTATGCTTGCGTGTGAATATATTTGTTAGGATTGGCTTTAGTAAAATGATTGTGTTGCATGTAGAGAGGGGCACCACTCGTACTTTCATTTTTGGTCCTAATATAATGAATTGTGAGCGAAGGACCAATTTTATTCCCAATTTTAAGAAAATATAATTCCAGTCGAAATTTACTATCAGCATTTTAATTTGTACATTTATTCACAAAGTCAAGACAAATTGACTTCCATGTTCATAAATTTGTCAGTAGTGAAATTGTTAAAGTTTGAACACTTTAATTTTTTGCAATTTCACTTTTCAAATTCATTACTTTTTCTTCTATGCCTTTTTGGCATTCAAATTTCCTTGGTGCCTTGAGGGACATGTAAACACAATTGTTTGCCGCCGTGGTGAATAGTTGACTGATCCTGGTTGGGTCCAGGCCTTTCTTTTCTTTTTCTCTTCTTTTTCCTCATCTTTTCGGTGGCGTGTCATGGATGGCTTCGCCTGGACGATGTGTGTGACCTGTGGCTCAACGCTAACCCCCCTCTTCACTGAGGGATTGAGGAGCGGCCTGGGCGGCCCAAGAGAGCTGCCGGTTGCAGTCTGAAGACGACCTCTGAGCGGACTTCTTGGTTCAGTCCTCTACTTTTCTTCAGGAGATCAGCTTCTTCGTTGTGCGCTGATGTGTCAACTCTAAGTACTGTAATAAATTATGGTTTTTGTTTGTTTAATTCCCTGACTAACCATCATAACAGTATGCAGTCTGCTTGTCGCAGAAGTTCTTGCCAGGTCCTTCCCCGCAGTGTTCATTGCAGGTTCATGCCACATTGTGTCCCGTATTCTCCTGCTTCACACTCACTGACTCCATCAGGCACTGGGCAGAGACAGTGTACGCATCAGATGTTACACGGCAGGTTAACAGACAAACATTGTGTCCCGTATTCTCCTGCTTCACACTCACTGACTCCATCAGATGTTACACGGCAGGTTAACAGACAAACAAGGAATCAAATACACAAGTTTACATATTAGGATTTGCAAACAGCGAAAAATCCACTCAAACATCTGACATGTATAGGCCTACTGAAGATAACATTCATGTTGTACAAGTATATTTTTGGAATAAAATAATTGCTATTTTTAACATGAAAACAAAGATGAACCGGTGGGCTAGAAAAGGAAAGAACAAAGGAAGAGGTATTGGAAGTCGAGAAATGCACTCACAAGCCGAAATCGTTAATTTGTTTTACATAAGTAAGCTAACATTTTTGTTCATGGTTATTAAACAAATCAATGCATAAAAGGTGAGTAAGCATTGTTTTGCAAGATATTTGGGAGAGTTCCAGAAAATAACATTTCCATGGTAACCCATGATCAGAAACATCGTTTCTTAAAATATTTTTATTTATTTTATTTAAGCATCTTAGGAAGAACAAAAGGCAAAGCCTGCAAGGCTCGCGTCTGATTTTTATTACTATAGCAGGCATGGGAATTCCCATATTCCCATT
Source organism: Phymorhynchus buccinoides (assembly GCA_017654935.2). Classification (NCBI taxonomy): domain Eukaryota; kingdom Metazoa; phylum Mollusca; class Gastropoda; order Neogastropoda; family Raphitomidae; genus Phymorhynchus; species Phymorhynchus buccinoides. The sequence continues at coordinate 50,101,869 of CM065698.1, read as the reverse complement.
ATAGAGAGAATACTGTTATGTAGACACTTGTGCATCTGAAAACAGAATTAATTTTTATTTTACTGTGTAAATTAAAATTATTTCTATGCACCCCTACCCCTTTCTTTAAAATTTAATTATATGTATGCGCATGTAACAGTGGAGCCCTATTTTTATTTTTGGCATTAGTAAAATTGAAAAGGCATATTGATCAAGCTTTCAGAAAAAAACATAGTGACCAGAAATTTTATTTTACTGTGTATACAGGCATGGGAATTGTCATGGGAATTCCTATGCCTGCTATAGTAATAAAAATCAGACGTGAGCCTTGCAGGCTTTGCCTAAATTGTTTTAATTATTTTTATTTATCAATCGATGTAAAGATATAGATTTCTACAGATATATAATGTGCAGTGGTTAATAACACCATTTAATCCCTTCACTGCCGAGCCCGTTTCCGGTTCCGGGGCAACTATTTGCCAAGCCGTTTTAGGTTGCGGAGTCTATCGCAAAGCATTCTGAAGTAGTGCATATAACCTATGCTTTTCTGAAAGGGAATTGAATATGCTATCATTTGAGAACACTCTCACATGCATTCGAACATACTGCGGAAAGCATATGGATAGAAAAAGGGAAACGCTTAGAATAACCCTATGATGGATATTTATTTATTTATTTATTTATTAAGACAACTTTTATATCTCCTAATCTTTAAGCTCTAAGCGCTTTACAGAAATCACTAAAATGAATAGTAAACACAATGAACAAAATGTATACATTAAACATTGACCAACACCCCCCTTCCCTGATCCCTCAGTCAATTTCTCAATCACGCCCAAATAATGAATGACATAATCTACAGTACACTTTCGCAACCAACTTGAAACACTCACACTGATGGACACTTAAAACAAAAAAGGCACATATATATTCAATATTAATAAACATTCACACACCCACACACACACACACACACACACACACACACACTGAACACACACAAAGAATACACACAAACACACACACCCACACACACACACTTTACACACACACACCACACACACACACACAACACACTGACACGCAAGCACGCACGCGCACACACACACACACCCGATTAGTGGGGGGGGGGGGGGAACAGACAAAAACATTAAACAAAAAACATTAAATGATTGACACTCACACACATACTAATAAAATAGCATTTTAAAACACTTATAACGTAAAATCATTTTAAAACAGTGAGACAAAATGGATAAAGAAAATAAAAATACACAAGTACATAAAATGTTCACAATATTAAAATACACCCATCCAGCCCATCCTTTTCACACACACACACACAACCCACACACACACACACACACGCACAACGCACGCACACACACGCCACGCACGCACACAACACGCACGCACACACGCACACACGCACAAACGCACACACACACGAACGCAACACACAACACACACACACACACACACGCACGCACACGCAACACATGCACGCATGTACACACACACGCACGCGCACACATGCACTCATCCATTGTGCATCAATGACCGTAGCGGACAGAGAGCAGTAGCAGAAAGAAGAAAATGGACAAAATGGAAAGTAATGCAGAAAAGGAGAAGAGGGAGCGTAAAAGAAGGAAGGAGTTGGGGATAGAGACGGGGATAGAGAGGAGCAGAGAGTAAGACAGATAGAAAACGGAGAGACAAAGAGTGAGAGACGAGTAGACAAATGTGGGACGGGGGGGGGTGGGAGAAAGTTAAGAAAAAGAGCAACGCAGACGGGTGGGGAGGGGGGGACGAGATGGACAGGCATTTACAGATGTGACGGCACGTTGACACACATGAGAGAGAGAGAGGTCGTGCGTGTGAGGGACTTCCTGTAGTTATTAGGGGGTGGGGTGGGGCTCCCAAGACAGACAAACAAGACCAAAAGACGGAAAGACATAAGGGAGACAGTAGACCGATTTAAATCGAGGTTGTGGGACTGGCGGAAAAAGTGGGGTTTTAGAGCGGTTTTGAAGCTTGGAATTGTTTCCGAGTTGCGAGTGGCGAATGGGAGCTGATTCCATGTTTTCGGTGCGGTAAAAAAGAACGTGCGGTTGCCATAGGTCTATGTTTTGGGGCGAGGAAGAGTGAAAGTTCAATTGTCGGAAGAGGAGCGGAGTAGTCTGGCAGGAGAGTAGATGTGCAGAAGATCAGAGAGATAGGCAGGAAAGAAGGGATCGGTGACAGACTTGAAACATAGTGTAGATATTTTGTGATCGACTCGACAGAAATGGGAAGCCAGTGAAGGTTCTGTAGGAGAGGCTGGGCGTGTTCATGTTTTTTAACTTTGAATACTAGTCGGGCTGTAGAGTTTTGGACCTTTTGGAGTTTGTCAAGAAGATAGTGTGGGATGCCAGAGAGGAAGGAGTTGCAATAATCGAACTTGGACAGAACAAGAGAACAGACAAGCGTTTTGGCTGCATGGAAGGTAAGAAGGTGGCGAATGCTGCTGATTTCCCTGAGTTCGTGGTATGCAGAGCGACAGATGTTTGAGACGTGTTGTGTCATGGAAAGAGTGTTCCAATCCAACCAAGCGACACACAGAACAAATTGAAACCGTGTTCACAAATTTATTATAAAAGAAAAAGGAGAAAATATTTAAGAAAAAGAAAACGGATAGTCACGACATACACGTAACAGAGCACACGCTATGCACACGAGAAATTCTGTCGCACACATCATCTAAAGCAGGAAACTGACACGCATAGATCCGCATAGATCACACATTTCGTGCAGAAGAAAGAAAAAAAGTGACAACAGGATGAGGGTTGGTTTCTGAAGCCATAACGTTGCCTGCGCGTTTACGTTTCTCGCTATAGCGTCCTGCCACGTGACACACCCTCCTCAAAGCGTGAAACGCCTGAGTTACACGCCAGAAACCAACTACTACGTTGGTCATGCGGCTCAAATAGTCGAATTTCTCTTTCTTCATGCTGATCGGCCAGGCTCCCCAACCACGTGACCCAAAGTTTTGACCTTTGCTTCTCCTGCTGACACTTGGTGGGCCGTGCTGATAACTGAACCTCCTGAGCTGCGTCAAAACCGCTTCTCAAACAAACGACGTGTGTTTTGGCAAATTGGGTGGTTTACTAATGGTACAGAGCCAAGAGGGACTCTTGTTTTGTATCCTCGTGTTCTGTTCCCTGACACATCGCACGAACGCAGTAATTTTTGACATCAGCTTCCAATACCTGGCCAATAGAAATCGCGTTGCACTCTCTTCGAGTGCGTTCACTCCTAAATGTTTTCCGCCATGGAATTGTCATTCCTCGTGCGTAGAAACACTCACTAGACAGGTTGGTACAACAAGCTGCCTATACTTGTGCGTTAGAAAGTTGTGTACTCCGAATGTATTCCTTTCTGAGTGGAAACTGTCTGTCCTTTCGGTGATCTTGGTGGTTGATGGCTGTGGCCCCCACAGTTTCCCCACGGTTGCATCTTCCTCTGCATCTCTTTATCTCCTCAGGTTTCAAGCCTCCAGTGCCACGCTTGCTGGTACAGGTTGTCTAGTGGCTTGAGTGCCTGCCGCTCCTGCTGTGCCTTGACCGTGTGACAGCAGCACACCTCACCTGTGGTGATGCGGAAATAGCAGAGATCTCCATCTCTTCACCCTTCCCAAAGCGGACTGTGTTGCCAATTATTAGAGAGTAGATGGGGTTCTCAGAGCCACAACCCAAACTTTTCCACTGAAGAACGGGTAGACATATCCACAAGCAACGGTAGGAAACGGTTTGTGGCAAAATGCAATCTATTCCTGCGACATGACAAATTCTCCCTCCTTGGAGCAAATTCGGGAACAACTTGCTGTCTATGAAGATAGACGTGTACAGAGTCCGCGGATCGCGTCTACAATCTTGCCCTCTACAACAGAACAATGTTGGGTAGGATGGGCTAGCTGGTTGTGGTGGTACCAAATGACACGTTGGCCTGGAACCTTTTGACCGCGTCCGGTCGCTGTCTCATGATTGACTAAGTGCTCAGGGAAGGACACTTTCTCCAAAATGATTGGTTCGGCCACTAGTTATGACAATCGGGTGGTCCCCTTCCTCTTGGGTGTAGAAGATGGCTTTCTTCCTTTCTTTCCTCTTTGATTCTTCTGCCCTGTCTGTTCGAGTTTTTTCGCCGACTACCTCTGACACAGATATGGCTCGGTTCATCTGCTGAGCATCGGCGTGGGCTTCAGCTTATTGTATAGCTTCATCAAGGTCTTGGGCTTCACTCTCGCCCATCTTGAGACGTAGATCGGTAGATACGAAGCTGACAACTGTTCATGAGAACACAGTCGCGGTAAGCTGACTCCACACGGATGATTCCACCCAGTAATCCAGGTTGCGCGATTTTCTCCCCAAACTGCCAAAGGTTTGCAGGGGTTCCTTGGCATCGTCCTGAATTTTAATGCCTGTTATGTTTCCGCTGTCATCTGGCAGACGCTTCCTCCAAAGCTTGCCAGCGTTCCTCATACTCGCTCGGGGAGGTAGGTTAACAATGCTTCGCGAGCCTTCCCTGTGAGGTTTGCTCCATCAGTA
>CM065698.1:50079447-50086947 GCA_017654935.2 Phymorhynchus buccinoides | reverse complement strand
CATGCGTACGTGTGTGTTTGTATGCATGTATGTTTTGTGTAGCGCCGAGTACTTGGTGTGGTGTGTTGTTGTATGTATGTTGATTTTGTGTATCTCTGCGTGCATGTGTAGTTTGTATGCATATATTTTTTGTGTACAAATTGATGTGTGTGTTGTGTGTGTGTATGTATGTGTGTTTTTTGCATATCCACGCGTATGCGTGGTGTTTGTATGTATGCATGTTTTTGTGTAACCACGCGTACGTGTGTGTTTGTAGGCATGTATGCTTTTCGTTTATCCACGCTTGCGTGTGTGTTTGTATATATGTATGTTTTTTGTGTATCCCCGCGTATGTGTTTCATGTATGTATGTTTTTGTGTATCCACGCGTACGTGTATGGTTGTAAGTATGTAGGCTTTTTGTTTATCCATGCGTACGGTGGTGTTTATTTGTATGTAGGTATGTTTTTGTTGTGTGTATCCCGCGTAACGTGCTGTTTGTATGTAGGTATGTATGGTTATATGTTGCGTATCCTATGCGTGCGTGCATGTGCACGCCCATGTGTGTTGCAACGTGGTATCACCCCGAACTCTCCATTCCTGACAATCATACCAATCAATTTTGTTACACGACTTCTGGCAAGATGTATTTTACTTCCTCCCCCCTCAGCTTTACGGTCCTCAATCTTAAAGTCGGCTTCTTTCTTTTTCTTCTTCTTGTTCTTCTCTTGTTCTTCTTCTGTTCTTCTTGTTCTTCTTTGTTCTTCTCTTCTTCTTCGCTTCTTCTTCTTCTGTGTTTTCCAGACCATATAGCCCATAATGGGTAAGGTACTATGTTGTTTCGGCTTTCATTTTCACTGGGCCCCACCCGCTGCGTAGAGCCGACACATTCAGAATTCGGAGGATCTCAAGGACAACATTATTTGGAGTAATATTGTTTTTTAAGGCACAAGAAGAATGGGCCAATAATTCAGAAACAGAACTGACGATAGGAAACAAAGGGAAAAGGCGAGCAAGAGAGTGGCAAATTAGAGTTACAAGCACAGAAACTTCCAGAAAGGTGGGATACTTTTTTTACGGAAGACAACCCCCCCCCCCCACGGTATCCCCACGGTTTGAGGCCTCTTTCAATTTAAGGACAATAATTCATAGGCTGGAATCTTAGCCCTATACTTTTCCCACAAGCACAGAAAATGTCGGATGTGTTTCTCATGAACATTTTTTCAATGCCAAAATGTAAGGGTGGAGGGGTGGGGTGGTTTAAATCTTGGTCGCCTCCACTTTAGCGTTGGGTAGGGTATCACGTGACTTTTGCCTGTGAATGGTCACGTGAATTTGGGCCAGTTTCCATGTCTATGGGGAGCACGTGACCTAGCTGGTCGCATCAAAGAGTTGTCCCTTCCCTTTGTCATGAAGTTGTCTGCCCTTTTTAATTGAGCTGCGACTCTGTGCGGTCATTGAGAACCTCATGATATGCATCCAGCCTAACAGAATGGTGACCTGCTGACATGTGAGCCTACAGATTTAGCTGTGACTGCGTCTCTCTCTCTCTCTCTTCTTCCAAGCCTCTCTCATCGTCTCTCTCTCTCTCATACTCGTCTGTCTCTCTCTCTCTGTCTCTCTCTGTTTCTTTGTCTCTGCCGTGCACGGCTTCCATTTTTGTTCCAACATACTATCTCTTTTGTCTCTGCTTTCCCTGTCTTTCCTGCCCTCTCTATCCCTGCTCTCTTCTCTGTTGTCGTCCTCTGTCTGTCTGTCTCTGTCTGTCTGTCTCTGTCTGTCCTGATTGTCTGTCTGTCTCTCTCTCTCTGTCCTCTCTACTCTGTCTGTCTCTCTCTCTCTCTCGTCTCCCTCTCGATACTCCTCTCTCCTTCTCTCTCTCTCTCTCTCTCTCTCGTAAAAAAAAAATCTTTCTTTCTCTCTCTCTCTCAACAATGGTCTTCACCTGTCTCTTAAAATAAGCTTTTCTGCTTGACTCAGTTTATCCTCATTAAAGATTTCGTTCGAGTTCGAGTTCTTCCTCAGCTTCTTTTTATTATTTCATTACACAGAAACAGACTCTCCCCGCCCTTCCCCCTTGGTGTGTGCATGTGTCAGCAGACTTGATTCTGTTTTACATGCCCTCAGTCCTGGTGTAGGGCTAGAGGGTTTTTAGGTAAATAGTTCAAGCACAGAAAAAGTGAAAATTTGTGGTTGTCCGCAATACAGACTCTATAGTAGTGACTGCAATCTTGTCGCTCGCGCATCTGCAGCTCACTACTAGGAGAGTCTGTATTTGCGACAACCACAAATTTCACTTTTTTCTGTGCTGAACTATGTACTAACCCTCTAGCCTACACAGACTGGAGGCTTGTAAAACCATGAATCAAGTCTGCTGACACATGCACACACCAGGGGGAAGGGCGGGGGAGAGTTCTGTTTATGTGTAGATGACATAAATAAAAATGAAGCTGAGAGAGAACTCGAAGTCGAACCTCGAAATCTTTAATGAAGGATAACTGAGTACAGAAATAGCTATTAAGAGACAGGGGGAGACATTGTTGAGAGAGAGAGAGAAAGAAAGTAGAGAGAGAGAGAGAGAGAGAGAGAAGAGGAGAAGAGAGAGAGAGAGCAAGAGAGGAGAGAGACAGACAGAAGAGAGGACAGAGAGAGAGAGACGACAACATCAGACCAGACAGAGACAGGACAGCAGACAGGACAACAGACAGAGACGACAGACAGAGACAGAGAGCAGGGAGGAGGCAGGTACAAGACAGGGCAAAAGACAGAGACAAAAAGAGATTAGTATGTGAAACAAAATTGGAAGCCGTAGAAGGCAAGGAACGAAACAGAGAGAGACAGATAGGAAGAGACAGAGGAGGAGAGAGAGAGAGATATGAGAGAGAGGAGAGGAGAGAGAGGACGCAGTCACAGCCTAACTCTGTAGGCTAACATGTTCTGGTCACCAGTCTGTTAACTTCATTTCATGAAGTTCTCAATGATCCACCAGCGCGTCGCACCCATGAACCTACATTACATGTAGAGTCGCACGCTCAATTAAAAAGGGCAGACAATTTCCACGACAAAGGGAAGACAACTCTGATGCGCCCAGCAGGTCACGTGCTCATCCATGGACTATGGAGCTGGCTCAAATCATGTGACCATTCACAGGCAAAAGTCATGTGATGCCCTACCCGATACTAAAGAGGAGGCTGCCAAGATTTAACAGCCTCCAATAAGGCGATGCTTTTTTTTTTTTTTTTCCTGAAACTTTATAATGTGACTGAACAATATAGTAAGAACATATTCTAACCCGGTAATAACAAAGTCTAGGGCTTTGGTGTTAAATTTGGGGGGTGCGTCCTTACATTGGAAAGAGGCCTCAAGTTCGATAAGATACGGGGGGGGGGGGGGGTGTCTTTCGATAAAAATAGTTCTCCAACCTTCTGGTAGTTCTGTCCTTGTAATTTCTCTAAACCTGCCACTCTCATTGACTCTTGCCTTTTCCCTTTGCTTTCTATCATCTTAGTTATTCTTGTTTCTGACTTTTTGGCCCATTCTCCTGCCTTTTTTTTAAAACAAAATCTTCCAAATAATTGTTGTCCTTTGAGCTCCTCCGAAATTATGAATGTGTCGGCTCTACGACAGAGGTGGTGGGCACCAGATTTGGGGGGGTGGGGGTTGTGGAAGTGAGAAAACCTAAAAAGCCGGACACCGTATACCTTACCCATTATGGCTATCTGGTTCTGGAAACACAGAAGAAGAAGAATAAATAGAGAGAAAAGAAGAGAAGAACAAATAGGAAGAAAAAGAAGAAGAAGAAGAAGAAAGAAGAAGCAAGAAGAAGAAGAAGAAATAGAACAAGAAGAACAAGAAAGAAGAAGAAAAAAAGAAAGAAAGAAGCCGACTTTTTTTAAGATTGAGGACCGTAAGCATGAGGGGGTTCGGAGGAAGTAAAGCAAAGGGTGGTTACATCTTTGCCATAGAAGTCTTGTACAAAAGAATGATTGTGTATTGATTGTCAGGAATGGGGGAGAGTTCGGGGTGATACCACTGTTGCAACACACATGCGTGCACACGCACGCACGCATAGATACGCAAATACATACATACATACATACAAACAAGCACGTACGCGTGGATACACAAAAACATACCTACATACAAATACACACACGTACGCATGGATACACAAAAGCATACATACTTACAAACATACACGTACGCGTGGATACACAAAAACATACATACATGCACACACACGTACGCGTGGATACACAAAAACATACATATATACAAACACACACGCACGCGTGGATAAACGAAAATCATACATGCATACAAACACACACGTACGCGTGGGTACACAAAAACATGCATACATACAAACACACGCATACGCGTGGATATGCAAAAACACACATACATACAAACACCACACACACACACTCATTTGTACACAAAAACATATATGCATACAAACACACATGCACGCATAGATACACAAAATCATACATACATACAAAACACACCCACACACGTACTCGTGGATACACAAAACATACATGCATACAAACACACACGTACGCATGGATACATAAACACATGCATACATACATACACACACACACCTTGTTGCCTGGCCCCTTAATAGCACTGGCAGGGAAACAAATTTTGTGGTGACAACACAAGAGGCAAGAGATAGAGAGAGAGAGAGAGGAGAGAGAGAGAGAGAGAGACCACAGAGTACACACACCCAGAGAGACACAGAGAAGTGGGGGGGGCAGAGAGAGATTGACAGAGAGAGAAAGGGAGAGAGAGAAGAGAGAGACAGAGAGGGATGAGGGAGAGAGAGCGAGAGAATGGACGAGGGATAACATAATGTAGAAATTATAATATATATATATTATTATGGCCTAGAGCCCAGATAGGGAGAATTTATTAGTAGTATGTATTAAATCTGCGAGTAAATACTGAGACCTTAGTTTTTCAGTTACTTTACAATGAAAACAAGAAGAAGAAGAAAAGAGAGAGAGAGAGAGAGAGAGAGAGAGAGAGAGAGAGAGAGAGAGAGAGAGAGAGAGAGAGAGAGAGAGAGAGAGAGAGAGAGAGAGAGAGAACACTGAACACTGAACACTGAAATTGTTGATTGTACTTTGGCCATGGGCCCTTATACAAACAAACAGTTATAAATCTATAATAGCATTACTACGTTCGAAATATGCAAAACCCATTTTGCACAAAGTATTATATGTCATTTCTAGTTCGTTGTATTAGGGAGGAAATCAGAGAGAGAGAGAGAGAGAGAGAGAGAGAGAGAGAGAGAGAGAGAGAGAGAGAGAGAGAGAGAGAGAGAGAGAGAGAGAGAGAGATTTACATTGTACTTGCTCTATGTGTTCAGGGCTATACCGACTGTTCCCCTCCATCATCACAGTAGACGATGTGACCTGTGCCAGTGGTATCACCGCACCATCTTCAGGCAGAAAGAAAAGTGTGACGTGTTCTGAGGTCATGTATGGACGGAGAGTTCGGCTCACCCTGGATGGAACGGAAGAGCCACTAAATCTGTGTGAAATCCAGATATTAGGTGAGTACTCATATTCCATCATCTTGGGTGTGCGTTTTGTTGCTCTTAGTCTCAGCTACAGGGTGACTACAAAAGTGCAACCCACACACAATATTGGTAATAAAGAGTTTAATAATCAAGCTATCATTTTGATTTTTCGGGTGTTTAAAGAAGATTCAATGCATTGCAGATTACAACAATTTGCTTTTCCTAGATGTGTTTGTGTGCTCCAGAAATTAACTGTATCCATGGTAAGCCATTTTTAGAAAGTGCCTTTATTTTTTAGGTCCAAGAACGCTTTCGCAATTTCAATGTCATCGTTTGCAATGGGAGACTTAGTGGGAGTTTTTTCACGCCAGGTGGCGTGACACTCGAGAGGGGCTTATCACGCTATATTCTTAGTTGGGCGTAGTGAGAGAGAGAGAGAGAGAGAGAGAGAGAGAGAGAGAGAGAGAGAGAGAGAGAGAGAGAGAGAGAGAGAGAGAGAGAGAGAGAGAGAGAGAGAGAGAGCTGGACTCCTCTCTATCTCTCGCTCTCTCTTTATCCCCAACTAAGAATATAGAGGGGATTAGCCCCACTCGAGTGTCACGCCATCTGGCGTGAAAAAAATCCCACTAAGTCTCCCATTGCAATTTCTACGGTATCCGGACAAAATTCTTATTCGTATGTGGGCTCAAAATGTTGGGATATGTTGTACGGTTTTGCATATTTTAATTTGTATGGCCCAAACCACAGTCATGTTTTGATACAAAGACCGTTTTCAGACAATAGGCATTTTCTGCAAAAATGTTTTTGCCCCTGAAAGGGGAACTTTTCTAAATTGGGTTACTGCGGAAACTGTTAATTTCTGAAGCTCTCTGGGGCATCTTGAAAAAGAAAATTGTTGCAGCCTTTCTTTATAAATTGGAGAACATTGAAACGATAGCTTTAATATTATAAACTTTATTAACGATTGTTTGTGGGTTGCATCTTTTTAGTCACCCTATATCATCTATATGTTTGAATTATTGTACAGATCTTAGCATTGACAAAAAGTGGAACAATCATTTATATTATGTACTCCTGCCAAAGGCACATATTAGGAGAAAAGCGCCAGGCTCTGTGCCTGTTGACTGTGTGGAACTAGGGCATTTCCAATGGAGCGGTCATACTGTAGAGCATAGACTAGATTAGTGTCTGACAACACCTTTGCCCGTAAGGTTTGCCCGTTATGAACTCTAGTATCTAAAATCTTAAATTAATTTCCAGGTCGCTCTCACGCAGCAAATGGTCTATTGAACCGGTGTTATTCTTGATAAGGGCTCTGAATCTTTTAATTAACACTGCCCCATCACGGATATTTCCGTCAACTTCCGGTAACCTATAAACTGCCCCGTCACGGAAATATCCATCATAGGGTTATTCTAAGAGTTTCCCTTTTTCTATCCATATGCTTTCCGCAGTATGCTTGAATGCATGTGAGAGTGTTCTCAAATGATAGCATATTCAATTCCCTTTCAGAAAAGCATAGGTTATATGCACTTCATAATGTTTTGCGATAGACTCCGCAACCTAAAACGGCTTGGCAAATAGTTGCCCCGGAACCGGAAACGGGCTCGACAGTGAAGGGATTAAATGGTGTTATTAACCACTGCACATTATGTATCTGTAGAAATCTATATCTTTACATCGATTGATAAATAAAAATAATTTAAAAAATGCTTTCGGTTAAACTTTGGGTTTGATTACATAGATTAATAAAAGACTTTTTTTTCAATACTAAGATTTGGAAATGAAAATATTTAAGGTTAACATAGTTCCAATTTATAAAACGCATATGCCTTTTTTCTTCCTAAGATGCTTAAATAAAATAAATAAAAATATGTTAAGAAACGATGTTTCTGATCATGGGTTACCATGGAAATGTTATTTTCTGGAACTCTCCCAAACATCTTGCAAACAATGCTTACTCACCTTTTATGCATTGATTTCTTTTAA
>CM065698.1:50064447-50066947 GCA_017654935.2 Phymorhynchus buccinoides | reverse complement strand
TTCTTCTTCTTCTTCTTTCTTCTTCTTCTTCTTCTTCTTCTTCTTCTTCTTCTTCTTCTTCTTCTTCTTCTTCTTCTCTCTCTTCTTCTTCTCTTCTTCTTCTTCTTCTTCTTCTTCTTCTTCTTCTTCTTCTTCTTCTTCTTCTCTTCTTCTTCTTCATCTTCTTCTTCTTCTTCTTCTTCTTCTTCTCTTCTTCTTCTTCTTCTTCTTCTTCTTCTTCTTCTTCTTCTTCTTCTTCTTCTCTTCTTTCTTCTTCTTCTTCTTCTTCTTCTTCTTCTTCTTCTTCTTCTTCTCTTCTTCTTCTTCTTCTTCTTCTTCTTCTTCTTCTTCTTCTCTTCTTCTTCTTCTCTTCTTCTTCTTCTTCTTCTTCTTCTTCTTCTTCTTCTTCTTCTTCTTTTTCTTTTTCTTCTTCTTCTGCGTTCCCCAGTCCATATGGCCATAATGGGTGAGGTACGTATGTGTCCGGTTTGTAGTTTTCACTGGTCTCCCCGCTGCAGTACAGCCGACACATTCCGATTTCGGAGGAGCTCAAAGGAGAAACATTAAGGAAGATTTTGTTTTAAAAAAAGGCATGAGAATTGGCCAATAAGTCAGAAAGATAGTAGATGATAGGAAGGAAAGGGAAAAGGCAGAGTCAAAGAGAGTGACAGATTAGAGGAAGTTACAAGCACAGAACTTCCAGAAGGTGGGGGAGCTATTTTTTACAAAAAGGTCCCCCGGTATCCCCACGGGAGAGACTGTATGACAATAATTTCCCATGTATGATCCTCTTCTTTTTCTTTTTCTTTTTTTTCATTTACTATTACAATGCCCAATGTTGCTCTCTAAATACGAATGTTCAATATGGACTTTTTTTCATAAGCATAATAATATCAAGGATGTCTTAAGTGACGCAGAAATTGACTTTTCTTTAATTGCTAAATTAGTGCTGTCCACGCCTATTGGAAGCTTACTGTAGTTGTTTTTCTTTGTGTTTCGTAACTTTTTTTCTTTTTTTTAAAAATTGGTTCAATTTCTGCATGTTGTCTAAAATCACTGTCCATGTGAAAAGACATTAAATTAAAGATTCATTCATTCATTCTTCTTCTTTTTGTATTGGAATAAACAGCATCTTCATTTGTGTAGTTTACTTCACAGCTGTTTCGGGAGGAACATTTAGTTTATCTATATTTTCAGAAGTTGTTTCAAGCCAACTTTAGTTTACCATAAGTTGCTTTTCATAAATTACAATCACGAATATGTTGTAGTATGTGACTAAAGTACTTATATTCAGTGGGTATTGCTAGATGTTCACTCATGGGCAATTTTATTTATGTTTGTGTATTATTCAAGAACATTTTCTACTTAATATATTGTATGATACTGCTCAACAAAAATACAATGAAGAACTTACAGCCCAAATATTTTTACAAGCGAAAGCTTGGTGCAGTTTTTATCTAAGATTTCTAAATTCAGTCTTTTAACTAAATAACTTGATTTTGTATGGGGTGGAACAGCTGTGACTTAGGGTGGGGGACATGAGAACAAGGATGTGTAAGGTTTTTGTATTGTTTTGTTGGTGGGTATTTTGGGGGTGGTTTTTTGTTGTTGTTTCTTTTGCCAGCGTGATTACCACCCTTATGTGGATGCGTTTTTTGTTTTGTTTTGTCTGTTTGTCTGTCTGGTCTGTCTGCCTGCCCCACAGCTGTTCCACCCCATACAAAATCAAGCTATTTAGTTAAAAGACTGAATTTAGAAATCTTAGATAAAAACTGCACCAAGCTTTCGCTTGTAAACATATTTGGGCTGTATGTTCTTCATTGTATTTTTAATATATTTCTTCCATCAGATTTATGGTAAAAACTTATTTTTGTTGAGCAGTATCATACAACATATTTAGTAGAAAATGTTCTTGAATAATACACAAACATAAATAAAATTGCCCATGAGTGAACATCTAGCAATATCCACTGAATATAAGTAATTTAGTCACATACTACAACATATTCGTGATTGTAATTTATGAAAAGCAACTTATGGTAAACTAAAGTTGGCTTGAAAAAAACTTCTGAAAATATAGATAAACTAAATGTTCCTCCCGAAACAGCTGTGGCCCGCTTGGTCTGTCATGTTTTTGAAAGAATGCATCCCATTAATGTTAGAAATCACCCCGTGTCCATACCTGTCAAAGAGAAAAGTAAGATCATAATAATAATAATAATAATAATAATAATAATAATAATAATAATAATAAATCTTCTATAGCGCTGTTCTGCTGACACAGCAGGACTCACCGCGCTTTACATGAGAAGAAAAAAAAAGTAAGTTTGCCCCATGCACACAAACGATATTCAAAATACATGTACTTAAAATTATTTAGAAAAAAAAATCACTTTATCGCACTCACACAACTCGCATTTAAAATACCTACATACAACACGAATTATTTATAAGATTCGCATCATAACCCGTTCATAATAACTTTTTTTTGTAATGTGCTTATTCACTCCTCGCAACCTTC
>CM065698.1:50012800-50061447 GCA_017654935.2 Phymorhynchus buccinoides | reverse complement strand
CTTACCCTGGGTTTTAATGGTTTCATGGTTAAACTTTTTTTTTTTTCGAAACTGTCCTTTAAAGACCTGTGATGATGCATATAAACTGCTTCTATGGGCCAGTACAAGCTCATTCTGTGTGCAACTGAACAGGCTTGACTTTTCTGTCGCAACTCCCCTTATTAAGACCTTATAAATCAATCACTGAGGTCGTAGGAGGGGTCCTTGTGAGGGAGTAATTTTCTAATTACCAAAGAGGGGCAATGTCTCAGAGGAAATTAGGTCTTATGTGGAAGGGAGTCTTATATGGGAATTCTTATAGGAGGTTCCATGGTAGAATGTCCTTTCAATGGTTTCATAGGAGTCCATGAATAATCCCCTAACTGTATACCTTTTTCGAGATTGCCTTCATCTACCATTGCAGATAGACACGATACATAGGGACGTCGTCTCCGACACCCGGTTTAGGTAGAAGTAAACAGACTTGTCTCGTGTCTTTCCCCATGGAACAACTTCGTGTAAAAGTTATCAAACAATAGCGCTAATGTACTGTGTGTGTTACGGTTTGTATCATATATGTTGTATTTGTAACTGTTTTGTGTCATGTCCACAGAGAACCACGAGCTCCGTGGCAGAAAAGAGCAGGGACTGCATGGCAGTTCCTACTGTGTAAGAAAAACTACACCTGTCGATGAACCGAGGGGGGCGTCTCCAGCATCAGGGGGCATCTGCGGTAGGTTTCGCCTAATACATACTTAATATGCCTCGGAAGAGAGTCCCAGACTGGTCTTGTGATCTATCTTCTAGAGTCAGGGCAAACAGAGGAAGGAACACGTGACTGTGGGGGTCTGTGGTTTCTCTTGGTCTTCTTCACCTTTTGGGTGTTTCTTTTTTTTCAGGTGGGAAATCATATGTGAATCTGCAGTTTTTGTAACTCTACAGAACTCATTCGTAATTTTCCAGTCTTCACTGCCTTGTACAGTAACTCCCTTTCAAGTCCTTTCCGGTCTTTGATATATTGTACAGTGCTCCATTCTTGAATAGTCCCTTCCTCATTTCTGGTGGCAATGCTCCTTCCTGAGAGTTCCTTCATCCATTTCCTGGTGCAATCTCCATTCTGATAGTCCTCATCTTGTCTTGTGGCAATGCTTCCATTCTTATAGGTCCCTTCTCATTGTCTGGTGCATGTTTTTCCATTCTGAGAGTCCCTTCATCTTGTCTGGTGTCATATGCTCCATTCTGAGAGTCCCTTCATCAGGTCTGGTGCAATGCTCCATTCTGAGAGTCCCCTTCATCATTGTCTGGTGTCAGCTCCTTCTGAGAGTCCCCGCTTCATCATTGTCCTGGTGCAGTGCTCCAATTCTGGGCAGGGTCCCTTCTCATTAGTTCTGGTGCAATGCTCCATTCTGAGAGTCCCTTCATCATTTGTCTTGCGCAATGCTCCATTCTGAGAGTCCACCTTTCATCCCATTGTCTGGTGCATTCCCATTCGATAGTCCCCTTCTCTTGTCTGGTGCATTGCTCGCTGCTGTCGAGTTCCCTTCATTCATTGTCTGGTGCAGTGCTCCATTCTGAGAGTCCCTCATCTTGTCCTTGTTGCAATGCTCCCATTCTGAGGGTCCCCTTCATCTTGTCGTGTGGGTGCGGTCTGGGTGTCGCTCCATCTGATAGTCCCCTTCATCATTGGGTCTTTTTTGGAATGTCGTTCCCGGTTCGGGAGTAGTCCCGTCCATTGTCTGTGCAATGCGCCCATTCTGGGTCCCTTCATCATTGTCCTTGTTGCATGCTCGCCCATTCTGGTCTGGGAGGTCCTTTCATTCATTGGCTTGTGCAGTGCTTCTCCATTCTGAGAGTCCCTTCTCATTGTCTGGTGCATGCCTCCATTTCTGAGAGTCCCTTCATCATTGTCTTGTACACGCGTCCCTTGAGGGTCCCTTCAATCATGTCTATTTGCAATGCCTCCCTTCTGATATTCCCCCTTCATCCTTGTCCTTGTAACCTCCATGGGGTCACTTCTACATTGTCTTGGTGCAACGCTCCTATGGAGGTCCCTTCATCATTGTCTGGTACAACGCTCCTGGAGGGTCCCTTCAATCATTGTCTTGGTTCAATGCTCCTTCTGAGAGTACTCTTCATCATTTGTCTGGTGCAACGCTCCATGGAGGTTCCCTTCATCTTGTCTTGTGCAACGCTCCATGGAGGTCCCTTCATCATTGTCCTGGTGCAAGCTCCTGGAGGGTCCACTTCATCATTTGTCCTGGTGCAAGCTCCATGGAGGGTCCCCTTTCATCATTGTCCTGGTGCAACGCTCCATGGAGGGTCCCCTTCACCATTTGTCTGTGCAACGCTCCATGGAGGGTCCCTTCATCATTGTCCTTTTGGCAACGCTCCATGGATGTCCCTTCATCATTGTCTTGTTGCAACGCTTCCTGGAGGGTTACCCTCATCATTGTCTGGTGCACGCTCCATGGAGGGTCCCCTTCATTTGTCTTGTGCATGCTCCATTCTGAGAGTTCCCTTCCTCAATTGTCCTTGTCACGCTGCCATGGAGGGTCCCCTTCATCATTGTCTGGTGGCATGCTCCATTCTGAGAGTCCTTCTCATTGTCTTTGTACAACGCTCCATGGGAGGGTCCCTTTCATTCATTGTCTGGTGCACGCTCCATGGAGGGTCCCTTTCATCCGGTGTCTTTACAAACGCTCCATGGAGGGTCCCTTCATCATTGCTGGTGCAATGCCTTCCATTCTGTATAGTCCCTTCATCATGGTCTTTGCAGACGCTTCCATTTAGGGTCCGTTCATCTTGTCCCTTGTGCTCGCTCCCTGTAGGTCCGTCATCATTGTCTGGTGCCCGCTTCCATGGAGAGTCCCCCTTCATCATTGTCTTGTGCAACGCTCCATGAGGTTCCCTGCAATCATTGTTTGGTGCAACGCTCCATGGAGGGTCTTCATCAGTTTCCTGGTGCACCGCTCCATGGAGGGTCCCTTATCATCAATTGTCTTGTGCAACGCTCCTGGAGGTTCCCTTCATCATTGTCCTTGTGCAACGCTCATGGAGGGTCCCTTCATCATGTCTGGTGGCAACGCTCCATGGAGGGTCCCTTCATCATTGTCTTGCACAACGCTCACAATCTATGTCATTTCCATATTTTCTAGGTACAGCACACTGCTTAAGCCCTTTCGCTCCTCCATTGTCTTACATCCAAATCATAATTACAGAGACAATTTTTAGTATAACGACATACACGTTTTAAAAACAAACATGTATGACTAAAATAATTTAAGGGCTTTTTTTTTTTTTGTTTCAAGGCTCACTCGAAACAGGCACTGTGGAATGCGTGTGTGTGAAAATGAAACTAATCGTTAATGGAGACACTAAAGAAAGAAACAAACAAAAAGTGCCCTTTCTGAGAATGGAGCCCCGGAACCTTCGCGTGAGAAGACAACGCCATCTACGCCATGACTGTCGAGGCTTTCGCCGGGATCTAGGGTGTGTTGTTCGGGGTTGGGGGTGGGGAGGTTAGCCAACCAAGATATCCTTCCACCAGGCCGGATATCCCACTGCCCGTCGAACTTTTGTTTAGCGTGGTGTGTGTTAACGAACAGCATTTTAATACATTTCACGGTCTACCTTTCCAGCACAACACCTATCGCTGGGCCCGCTGTGGGCCTACCGCCCAAACATACTTGGGTACGGGTGGTGTGTTTGGGGGTCGGGAAACTCCTTTCACAGCTCTAAACCTTGCCTTCAAACACTCAAGACAAACCCTTTACCCCCAATCCCTAGATCCGCCCCTTCCGTTACTTGGGGTCTAATACTTTCAATACGATTTTAAGACACTGCCTGAAGCTGTCACGTAACTGAACTTGTTTTATATCCTTTAATAACCAAAATCGTATATGGAAAACCAAATTGTCCACATTACAGACGGTATGAGCAAATCTTCTTCTTGTTGTGAGTGCAGTTCCCAATGAGGGCAATTGGGCGGCGTGGCCGGAACCCAGTGTTGACGCCCGCTTGCCAGCCGACTGCAGAAGGATTGGAAGTGTCAGTGCACTGAGGGATTGGTGGGAGTATACCACCCGCGACTCTGACCTGTTGGTGGGGGAGAAGGAAGAAGAGAGAGAGAGAGAGAGAGAGAAGAGAGAGAGAGAGAGAGAGAGGGCGCGAGGGAGGAGAATACGAATACGAAATGTTTACGAAATACGAATGTTTTATTTGAGGGTAAAAAGGATAACGTACAATATCTTCCTTTACCTGGGCCCTCAAGTACACATCAACACCTCCCACATGCTTCAGGCAATGAAAAATTGACATAAAAACAATCAGTCAAGAAGATGAAACAAAAATTGGCACTATGAAATAAATACAGAGGAAAAGAAAAATTTTTCAACATTGGCATTTAAACGATATCGCGAGAGACATAACAAAATTTACAAAGATATCTTGGCATAAGTTGAAATTGCAGTAAAAACTCATTACATACTTGGTGGACAAGATTGTCAT
This sequence comes from Phymorhynchus buccinoides, assembly GCA_017654935.2. NCBI lineage: Eukaryota > Metazoa > Mollusca > Gastropoda > Neogastropoda > Raphitomidae > Phymorhynchus > Phymorhynchus buccinoides. The sequence continues at coordinate 50,056,962 of CM065698.1, read as the reverse complement.
TATGTACTTTGTATAAGATTTGCGAAGGAAGATCGCTAGTATTTTTTTTTTTGAAATATCATGGATGAGTCCGTTTTCACGAGTTTAACCACCTATTATGTAGGGATGCTTTATAATGAATCTGTTCTGGGCGGGCATTATTAATATTGGTTTTGCTTTCGAATTGCATTAATTTAAATTTAGTAATAAATTTGGGTACTAAACTTATTTATGATCTTGTACATAAGGTACCTTGTGTTTTAGTCGACATTTCAAGCAAATGGTAGAATGTTAATTTCCTTATATTCCAATGGTTTTTCAGGAGAACGATTTACGGAGTATTCGTTTAATGAGAACGTTTTTATATAATCCTTTTCAAACCGTGTTTTTGAGTGTGTTTTTACTAGCTGAATCCCACATTTTGATGCATAATCAATGTCAGCTGAATATAATGCATGAAAAATTTTACGGGTATGTTTTTTGATCCAAAAAGTGCTTTTCTATAAGCCTGGAATACTTTTTTTGATATTTTTCTTTGCCGTAGTTGCATGTGTTTTGACCATATAAGTTGTTGTCAATGTTATAGGGCCCGAGTAATTTGTGTGAAGTAACTTCCTTCTAGAGACTTTTTCATAGATGTTTGGTGTACTTAATTGATTTTTAAGAGTTTTGCCTCTTTTGTCTTGTTGTGATTAACATGAATTTAGAATTTTTTTTTGGTGTTGACCTATTGATTTATGCTCTGACCAGTCCACTACTAAATTAATTAAATGTCCACTCTGCAATTCAGACAGATTGAGTCCGCTTATAACCGTTTTTTTATGGATTGTGGTGTCCCTCTGCAAAGTTCAATTGTGGTGAAAGTAAGATGAAGCGGGAGGGTCATTTATATCAAATGGTGAGAGCCTAGGTCCTAATACAGAGCCTTTGGGGAGCTCCAATACTAGTCTGGATTGCACTGAATATGTAATATATCTTTGGAAACGGTTTTGTCGTCTGTCAGATAGGAAAGGACGAAACGAGGGCGATAGAATCTTGGGTTTAAACTCGTAAATGACAGTTGTTTTTAATAGAAGGAGCATGGTCATAACATCAAGGCTTTAAGCAAAGTCACGAAAATAACACCGTTGAGAAGGTCATTGTTAATATTAGAATGCCACTGTGTTCGACTAGATTTCGTGGGAGTGACTGTTTGGCAGAATGATTAATTCTCTAGAAGCCACTTTGGTTACAATTGGAAAAGATCTGTGTAGTAAGTATGTCTGGAGATTACGCTTTAAAGTGCTTTTCTAGAGGTTTGGCGAGGTTATACCAAATAGATAAGGTCGGTAGTTTAGATACGGGTCTTGGGGTCCCCAGATTTTTATATATGGTATCACCTTCGCGTCTTTAAATAAGTGGGGATACATCCCCGTTCTCAATGCAAGGTTATATTATAGTAGACATCCGTGATAATTAGGCGCAGTACCTTTAGATATAATTATCAATATGATTCTAATCCACACATTTAGAATGCTTGAGTGAAGTGCATTCATTGTACAACCTCATGTAAACAGCCATATCCTTGAAAACTTAGTTTAGATGGCACTAGTTTTTTGGATCACCAGTTACTCCTTCAGTAGCAAAGATCGTTAGAACTAGTGTCGGTTCAGTCTAGTTAGTTTGCTATCGGCTAATGGTAGCAGAAATGATTAGTTGGTTCTTCTACAGAGAGATCGTTAGCCAAGGCGCGCTATGAGTTAATATTTACTAGTGATACTTGGTTAATTGCTTTCCATAGTATTTTGAGTCCTTTTTTAGATTGTATAAGATCACCAAAATACTTTTTCTTGCAACTCGCTAAATAATTGTTTTTTGTATTCGCTGCTTTTTGAAAAGCCTCGTCCTTGATACCCGTTTTTTGTAGCTACATTTTTCACGAGTCTGTTTTCCGCATTTATATTATCGTTTTAAAACCAGGGGGGGTTACACTTCAGGCTTGACAACGTTTTGTTTTAGAAAAGGGGCATGTTTTATCATAATTGGATGAAGGTAGTATACCATTTTTCAAGGCTTTATTGGGGTCAGTGTACTGAAACACCATGGGACAGTCGGTCGTACAGAGATTCGTATAAGAAATGGCTCAGGGTTAACGGATTTATACTACGAAATGATACACACCTATGAGAGTCATTTAAGGGAATTTTGGACGCCTTTTTTTGACCGATGTTAAAACCTATAGGGAGTTACGCTTAAGCCGAAGACCAGGAACAGAAAGGTTTCCCCCACAATGTGCTTTGGATTAGTACGTCTATGATCAATGAGGGGGGGGTGTTTGAGTCCCTGTAGTGTATTCTGGTGGGATTATTAAGAGTTGTGATAAATTGTAAGATTCATAGATATGTTTTCCAGTTCTCCATGGGAGTTTTGAGTAATTCAAAGTTTAACTCCCCAGCCTATGATATCATCTAGATACGGAAAACATTGTCCATCAGAGATGAAACGATTTAAAAACCACTCCTCTCTTTTCATACGGGGATTTTCTATATAAATCCCACAATATTGGTGGTGAACCCTTTTATGCTATTTACTCCAGATAACCTTCTAGTGTTGTACCTAGCGTGGTCATGTACCTTTCTATATGTTCACTGATTTGTGGATTTAATGCCACCATGGCCTGTGTGTAGCTTTACTTGAGCATCTTTTTCTAATAACATTATACCCAGGCACGAATTAAGATTGTCAACACAAACTCAGAGAACCTAGACCGGCACAAAGCGCAACATGAAAAAATATTCGAGTTTAGACCAATATAGAAGCAACATCAGAAACCGATTTTGGTTTAAACATATGGCCATGCATTTAAATAACCGATTTTAAAAACCCGTTTTCGATAACCATTTTGGATTATTGCTTACATTATCCATGTGTAACACAATACCTAAAAAACAAACACACTCACCAACACGAGATAAAAACAACAATCACTAACGACAGTAAAACACAATCCCAACCACTCTATAAACAACAATCAACCAACAACAGAAGATAAAACAACAAATCAACCACCACAAAATAAAACAAGACAATCACCCACACAGTAAAACAACAATCACTAAACACATATAAAACAACAATCAACCACAAGGGCAAAAGAATAAACAACAATCACTACAACAGATAAAACAAAACAATCACTAACAAAGTAAAACAACAATCACTAACACAGATAAAAACAACAATCATAACAAACAGTAAAACAACAATCACCAACAACAGAAAAACAACCATCACCACAACAGACTAAAACAACAATCACCAACAACAGATAAACAACAATACCGACCACCAGATAAACACAATCACGGTCAAAGATAAACAACAAGCACTAACAAAGATAAAACACAATCACCAACAACAAGATAAAACAACATCACCAACACCAGATAAATAACAACAATCACTAAACAAATATAAAACACAATCACTAACAAATATAAAACAACAATCCCACAACATATAAACAAGACACACTAACAACTAAAAAACAACAATCACTAACGACCGATAAAACAACAACCCCAACGACAGATAAAACACAATTCACAAACAACAATAAAACAACCAATCACCAACAACAGATAAAAAACAATCCCAACCAACAGATGAAACAATCCCAACCAAGAGGAACAACATCACCAACACAGATAAAAACACCAAATCACTATCAAAGATGAACGCCAATTCACTACAACAGATAAAACCACAATCCCTAACAACAAGTTAAACAACAATCACCACACGATAAACACCAATCACTAACAAAGATAAAACAACAACACATAAACAGATAAAACAACAATCACTAAAACAAAAGATAAAACAATCCATCACTAACAAAAGATAAACACAATCACTACAAAGATAAAACAACCTCACTAACAAAGATAAAACAACAATCACCAACCCAAAAGATAAAACAACACATCACCGACAAAAGATAAAACACATCCACCAACAACAATAAACAACAATCAATAACAACAGATAAAACCAATCATCAAAGGATAAACAACATCACAACAAACAATAAACACCATCAGCAAAAGATGAAAACCAACAATCACCAACAAACAGAATAAAACACATCACTAACAACAGATAAACAACCATCACTACAACATATAAAACAACAATCACCACAACACGATATTAAACCAACAATCACCACAACAAGATAAAAACACCAATCCCAACAAAATATAAAAACCCATCACTACAACAGATACAACAAAAATCTCAAAATATAAGCACAACCCTCACTACACAAAGATAAAAACAACAATTCACCAACACAGATCAAACAACATCACCAAACACATATAAAACACAATCACCAACAAAAATAAACAACAATCACCAACACAGATTAAAACAACATCACTAACAACAGATAAACACAATCCCAAACACAGTAAAACAACAATCACAGCAACACAGATAAACAACAATCACCACACAATAAACACAATCACCAACACGTAAACAACAATCACCAACAGGATAAAACAAAATCACCAACACAGATAAAACCATCAATAACAAAGATAAAACACAATCACTAACAACAGATAAAACAAACAATCACTACAAACAGATAACACACATCACCAACAACAGAAAACACAATCACTAACAAAGATAAACCAACAATCACCTACAAAATAAACAACCATCACTAACAAAAGTAAAACCACATCAACCTGACGAAAGATAAACCAACCATCACTAACAAAAGATAAAAACAACAATCACTAACAAAAGATAAACAAACAATCACCAACAAAGATAAAACACAATCACCAACAAAGATAAAACAACAATCACCAACAACATATAAAACAACAATCACATAACAACAGATAAAACAACATTCATCAAAAGATAAAACAACAATCACTAACACGATAACACAACAATCATCAAAGATAAAACCAAACAATCACCAACAGCAGTTATAAACAACAATCACTAACACAGATTAACACAACATCATAACAACATATTAAAACACAATCACCAACTAACCAGATAAACAACAATCACCAACAACAATTAAAACCACAACACCAACAAAAAGGATAAAACCACATCACTAACAACATATAAACAACAGCTCAGCAAAGATAAAACCAACAAATCACTAACACCAGATAAAACAACAATCCCAACAAAGAATAAAACCAACTCACCAACAACAGATAAAAACAACAATCACCACAAAAGATAACAACAATCACTAAAAAAGAATAGAACAACAATCCCTAACAAAAGATAAAACACATCACCAACAACAGATAAAAACAACAAGTCACCAACACAATAAACAACAGCACTAACAACAGATAAAACAAACAATCACCAACAACAGATAAAACCACACTCACTAACATAAAGGATAAAACACATCACCAACAACGAATAAAACAACAATCCCAACACAGATAAAACACAATCACCAACACAGATACAACAACATTCCACTAACGAAGTGTAAAACAAAATCACCAACCACAGTGAAACACAATCACTAACAAAAGATAAACAACAACACCACAACGATAAAACACAATCCCTACAAATATAAACCACAATCACTACCAACAGATAAAACAACAATCACCCAACAAAGGATAAGACCACAATATGAAAAGAAAAAGCCATAATAATATTTTTAACAAATCTATTAAAAATAAGTAATTTGTGTGGATGAAATTAACGGAGAAAACCAGTGAACAACTGAACAAAAACAAAACGTGTTCAAATTAATCATGATGGTAAACTTAAGCGATGTAATCATAAAAGGTAGAGCTAGAAAAGGTAATTAAAACAATAAAATTGAAAAATAAAAATAAATCAGAGCCTAAAGCGTCCCTATTTGTGTTCCACAAATCAGGAACCACAATACAGGTCCCAAGACGCTTAAGCTGCCACAAGGAATACACTAACAGATCAGGTCAGGCAGCACATGTTTTTCCTGTTATATGTAACACAACTGCCTGCAAGCCCATAAGTCAGAATCGTTCAAATTAGGTAGAAAGCTTCAGCAAGGCAGGCAAGCCGCAGGAGAAATAGTGGTTACGTCAAGATCCCAAACACACTGTTTTTGATATCAACGACGATCCGATAGCCTGTAATATACAGTTTCAAGCACAGTTTTTTATGGCAGCGCAAAATCATATTGTCGCAACCAACGGTATACAGTCCCTACCGACGCATATTTGATTGATCTTCACATCATTCTTAGCACGCAGCTGGAGAACACAACACTGCAAATCACAACAGATTTCACTGACGAGAGTTGAAGAGAGAGAGAGAGTAACAGAGAGCGAAACATAGAGAGAATGAATGATCTGAATGATGAATTACGTCTATTGCTGTTGAACCTTTACCGCAGTATCCAAAGCCAAAATTTCGACATCCAACAAAAAGCCAAAATTTCGAATCCACCAAAACACAACTTAAGATATTAATGAGAGAGGCAGACAGACAAAGACATGTGGCCACTGCAACTAGGGTTTTATTAATGGCGCCTTGATAGCAAGAGTTAAAACCCGTGTTGCGTCAGTATTCCAAAAGGGCATTACTCTTGCAAAAGGCAGCCATTCATTGGCCTCAATAGGTTATTGGCGATAGTTATTCCCGTTGTTTTGTCAGTACTCGAGCAATCTACCAAGGGCATCACTCTTGCAAAGGTGGTCGTTCAAGTGGCCATATCACTCTGCTACTTTTACTTTGTGTTGTTAGTCCACATCATGGTCAGCCTTGTGACCATACCAAGGACAATCACAAAGTTGTGTATCGACCTCATTCTGTGATCCATCGGACAACCTCTGTCCGTGAGTGGTATAATGCCCTATTGACATACTAGTTATAAAACAATGCACATAATGCAGCTGTGGGATTACATACTAATGTTTTTTTTACGAAGATAGAAATAGCTATTTATGTGAGGTAATGGAGGTTACTGTTAGCAAGATACGGACACGCTTGCGAGAATACTGTTGGTTTGTTACAAAGAGACAAGAGTATTCCTTTAGATTGCTATAGTTTGTTACAAAGACCAGATAATGCTTTAGATTACTAAATCGATATAAACACACGATTCAGAGATACTTTTAGATTAATGGGTGTTGGATTTACAGACAAACATACATAATAGGACTTTACAATTAGTGTTTTGGTTTTGCCTATGCATAATGCTTGAGATTACTGTGAAATGGTCACAAAGACACAGGTATGCTTTAAAATTATTGTGTGGTGTTGCAACGATAACGACATGCTTCAAATTAAACATTTAAAAAAGATTGGTAAGGTAAAAGAGGTTCCCTCATCCCCTCATTTCTTTTCTTCGTTATTGTATTTTTTCCCGTTTTTGCGTAATTTAGGAACATTTTTTAGCTAATAACCTTTTTTGGAATACTAACCCTTTCCCTAACCCCCTAAAGCCCTAAACCCTAAACCCTAAAACCTCCACTATGGACTGCCGTACACCGCTAATTTGGGTCAGTTGTGGGTTCGTTGCGTTTTTTCCGTCTTATAGTGTGGGGGCAGATTAAGTGCTAGGGGCTGTCAGATTAGTAATGGGTGTTACAAAGATATATGCGTGCTGCATATTTTGAAGTTGTTATTTGCCATATGTTTTTACACTCTTCCGACACGTAGTACTGTTCTAGCTCTGTTCCCGGAGCCCCCCGTGGGGGCGAGGTGTGGGGGAACAACACTGCATTCTTCTGTGTCTCTGGCTCTTGTGTGTGACCTGGGGCCTTGGTCTCAGTAATTGAGTCTCTGTCTCTCCCTGGAAGGTACACACACACACCACACCAAAACGCACTGCACGCACGCACTCACGCCACAGACACACACAGAAAAACACGCACCGCGCACACGCGCACACACACCACCAAACACCACATCACAATCACTCACTCACACACCAAACACACCACAATACTCCTCCTACTCTCTCACACACACACACCACACTCTCTCTCTCTCCTCTCTCGTCTCTCGACTCCCTCCCTCCTCATCTCTCTCTCTCTCTCACACCACACGTACACACACACACCACACACACACACACACTCAATCACTTGACACCAAACCCCATCACCGCGTGCGCGCATCACCGACACCAGGCATGCAATATACGCATGAACATAAAAAAACTTATACAGAAAGAGATGAGATAGAGTTTTATTGAGGGAAAAAGATAAGCGACACAATGGGCTGTTTTTTTTTTTTATACATCTTGCCCTCCACAAACTCGCACAAAATGTCAAATATTCAACACACAGTAATAACATGCAACATTAGGTATCGAAAATTATCCATGAAGAAAAAAATATACGCGACACACTCCTCTCCTCTCCCTCCCCCTCGTATCCCTCCCCCCTCCCCCACCCCGCTATTTTCTCTCCCTCAAACACACACACAGAAGAGAGAGCGAGAGAGGGGGGGGGGGAGATGAGTATTCCTGAGTGGTACTTCAGCAAATTCTTCTCTCTCCGAATGCATAGACATTGGCTGTAGAGAAATAAAATTTCAAAATGTGTTGACCCAACGTCTGCTCCTCCCCCTGTCCCAAACCTTACAGCTACAAAACGGCCTCAGAGACCCACAAGAAGGGCCGGGCCGGAACACCTCCACGCGACATGAGGCTGCGCCAAAAGAATGGCCCTCGCGTGGGTGAGCAGGCTTGAGTGAATGGCCCAGACAGACGGCAGCTGAGGGGTCTTGTTTGGCGTCACTTGCCTCTGGGGCAGGCGAAACTGACTGAACGGAACAACGTAATGCTACAGAGCAGAAGTCTGCACACTGGATATAGTGACATAATAATAGATAAAATAATATAATAGTGAATCATTTATATAGCGCATTCATCCCCCATATTAGCCTCTATATGCGCTTCACAACAACCAATATTAAAGAATGCAAACAATTCCACACAAACGCCATAATCGCTCACGCATCAATGCAAATAAGCATCCCTACACACCCCCCCACACATACACGCCGTACGCACTCACACACACACACACACACAACAACACACACACACCAACGCACGCAACAGCACGCACACAGCACCACGCACACACACCACACACACTTTTTACCATCACCACCACTCACCCACCACCCAAAAACACAATACAAACTACAGATCATTTGAACAAAGCATCACCACAGCACACACTCTCTCTTTCTCTCTCCTCTCTCTCTCTCTCATCTCATCTCTCTCTCTCTCATCTCTCTCATCGCTTTCTCTCATTCTCTCTCTCCTCTCGCTCTCTCTCTCGCAACAAAGCTGAACCGTACACCCTTTCCTGTTTTATTATAACTGTGGCTGCCCCCCTAGAGGTAGGGTCGAAGGGGTGTTTACTTTTCATAATCATAGAGAAACAGACAGACGGACGAGACAGACAGACAGACGGACGTCTGAATGAGATCAAACCTGTGTCTCTTTGTGCGTATACTTTCAGAACTACAGCTTATAACGGGAACTGCAGCGGTTAACTACACAATTCCTGTGAGAGCAAGCTCTACTAGCGATTGGCGGGGGCCGCTGCATTGAGTAGGGAAACTCCCCCTATCTTTTCACTACCTCCTTTTGGAGTGGTGGGTTGGGGAGGATAATGTCCCTGAAACGTGTTTTTATTTCATGTGTTTGGGTTCTTTTGTGTTGGTTTATCTCTTTTCGCATGTTTTCACACTTTTAACTAGATCTATCGATTGATCCTCATCATAAATCAACATCAATCTATCAACGTTATTCTTCTGTCCTCTCCTAAAAGATCATTTGAAGGCTTGGAGTCAAACGGACTATCTTTCGATAGTCAATTGACAAGGCGAGGCAAGGAAAATTTGTTATTTTCATACCACTTTGGGCACCGAAATATAAACAAATTATTGACTTTTATACGATACCACAAATAATAACTTGTATCAAGCAATGACTGCCAGAATATAAAAAGGGTTTGTGTTGCTTTTTATATTTTCAGCAGTCTTTTTTTATACAAGTTTATTATTTTTTCCTATAAGTTTCACTTACTAGGTCCAATGACTTTTTTGACTCCAACCCTCCAATGTCGCGGTTCATGTAACCAGAGAAGAGCTAGTGCATACTGTACAGAATTCATACAATGGAACCTCCCTTAAGACCTTGAATCCAAGTCGAACTAAAGTGTTAGTTGGAGGGAAGTTGTGCTGTATTAGGGGGGGTATTTTGCTGCTTCAAACAGGCATGTGTCTCCGAGAAGTAGGTCTTAAGTGGGAAGGTCTTTAAGAAGGGAGAGGTAGGTTTATAAGAGGGGTTTTTCCACGGTAACCTGTTTTTACACACTGTTGCGCTGCTTGAAACTGTCCTCACCGTCCTTTGGAGTGACTCTAAGCTCGTTGAACCTGACCTATTTTTGACGTTTTGATTCTGAAATTGCTGGAAGGGCTTAAAGACAGACGATCTGTTTGATGTCCTCTTGGCCCCACCCAGTTATCTTTATTGTAATGATATTGATACGTACATGAGGGTGGAGGATTTCTATGGAACAAATTACCCTCCAATTAAAGAAACAAACATAGCCAAAGAAGAACTAGTTTCAAGACAAAAATGAAAATTTGTATATATTTTAACGAACATAATCTCTTTTTATTTTCGTCTTATTTGAAATGAGGGTCAAAAGAGCGAAAATAAAGTACATATTTATGTTGATTTTATCAATTACGAATCGTGTATAGATAATTGTTATATAGTGTACATAATATGTTATTTTCCCACTCCCCACCCTCGTTCCCTGGTTTGGTAACTTGTCATGTGTCCTTGTTTTATTTTTTTACCCTCTTTTCCCCCTTTTTATTTTAAATTGCTTACCAACTTTGCATCTTTAGTTCCCTTGTTGTTTTTTGTTAATTTTTTTTTATTTTATGATGGCTTCTTGAAAAAAAAGTCATATTATTTGCGTATTTTCAATGTTCCGATCTGGAAATAACAGTGTGTGTGTGTGTGTGTGTGAGTGGTGGATGCGTGCTTGCGTTTCGTGCGTGCGTGCCGTGCGTGCCTTATTGGTTTGCGCGTAATGTTGTTTTGTGTGGTGCGCATGTGTTTTAGTGGTGTGGCTGTCATAGGCAGTAGGTTGGTTCCCTACTGCAATGGCTCCCCGATACTACCGAAAGAAGTTGTGCAGCGAGGCGGCTAATGCAAGACAACAAGTGGTCGCTGTACCCCTGAAGCGTCCTTTGACAACGGGGTCACCTGTTGGTACGCGTGTTGGGGAGTTGTGGATTATATACAATTCTGTTGACCATAATATTGCAATGCTAAACTCTGTCTGTGTGAATTGAATAATAATAATACCTAACGGACCAATTTATATAGTTCGCCCATCCTACTATTAGGCTACAGGGGCGCTTTACATATAATATAAAATGGAATAACAAACATAACAAAAATCCGATGACATGACAAAAATCACTAGCACTCGCAACAACAACTGCTGTGACTACCTAACCACCACTACTACTACTACTACCACCACCACCACCACACTACTACTACTCTACACCACTACCACTACTACTACTACTACTAATCTATGGCCTTACTACTACTACTTATAATAGTCTTAATACAAGAGTATGCAACTGCCACAAATTTGCAAGCATAAATAAAGATATCTATCACAACACAACGCCAATGTTGCTCTCTAAATACGCATGTTCATATGGACTTTTTTTTCATAATTATATAAGACCGATGATATCTTAAGTGCCCCGAAATTGACCATCGGAAGCTTTCTTGATGTTTTGTTTTGTTGTGTTTGCTTTATAATTGGTTTTTTTTAATTTAAGCTTGCACTATTTTTTTTAATTTGGATTCAGTTTTGTGCATGCTGGTCCAATATCCTATTCGTGTAAAATACAGTTAAATTAGATCCATTCATTCATTCATTCATACACGCAATGCACACAACAAGCAGCCCACCCACAAACACAACACACCACACCACACACACCACACATACACACCGCACACCTTTAACACCCTACGCACATACTATGCATATACTACAGTCCTATACTATAACTCATCACACCACCACAACACAACCACAACGCATGCACCTTACTCCACACCCTGCAGGTGCGCGCACGCATGCACAACACCAATACATACATATATAAACACACACACACACTCACACATGGAGCACGCAATGACGCCGTACACATAGCCAGGATAGACAGAATATTTGGCAATATTTTTCTAAGTTTTTAGATTTACCCTGCAGCTGCAGTTTGAGTAGTGGGTTTTTCAGATCTTATTTGAAACGTTACAAGGATTTGCATGACGAAGTGCTGAAAGGGATTGAGTTCCATAGGTGTGCAGCTTGACACTAAAAATTAATCTTGAGCCGTGTTGTTTCCGATAGTAGAGGGAATTTGAAAATACGGTCGTCAACAGAGGAAGAACGAAGGCTACGAGTCAGGAACGAGATCTGGAAAATTTTTGCAGGGGGAGGGGGGGGGGGGGGGGGGGAGGGGGGGGGGGATGGGGGTGGGGAAAGGATTGGCTTGTTTAGATGTTTTGTAGTGTATGTGGATTATTTTTATGATGACCATACATTACTGTTTAGTTGCTTCAATGTGTACAAGAGGCATTCGTTAAATGCTAGATTGGCGTTGTGCGTTTGTGTGGGGCACGCGTGTGTGTGTGTTTTGTGTGTGTTTTGTGTTGTGTGTGTGCTTGTGTGTTTGTGTGTGTGTTGGTGTGTGTGTGTGTGTGGTGTGTGTGTGTGTCCCTTCTGGTGCGTAGTTTGTGGTGTGAGGGTTGTTTGTGTATGTGGTGTTTGGTGTATTGGTCCAGTCCTTGCTGCTCGGTTGTTTGTTGCTTATTGAATGGGGGATGAACGAGTCGGTGTCCCGATAAATGTGTTTGTATTGTGTTAGAATAGAGAAGAGATCGAGAGAGATGATACGACTAGAGGAGAGAGAGAGAGGAGGAGAGAGAGAGAGAGAGGGAGAGAGTTGCTTTGTATATGATTTTTTTTGTTGCGGTTTGGTGTAATTCTTGAGATTCTGTTTTTGGTGTCTATTCTTGATGAATATTGATTGTAAAGCGCTTTTGTTTGGGCTCATCTGTAGGTAGCACTATATAAGATGTACTATTATTATTATTATTATTATTTATAAAGAGACAGTCGTTAAAATGTTTAATTAGTGTAAGGACCTCGTTTAAGATGTTAAATTAGTGTAAAAAGACACTCGTTTAATATGTTAAATTAGTGTAAAAAGACACTTTGTGTTTAATATGTTAATAGTGTAAAAAGAACCGTTCAAATGTTAATCCCTTGTAAAGAGAACACTTGTTAAAATGTTTATCATCTAGTTATTAATGGTTTTGTGGTTTGGTTGGTTGGCTTACCTGGCAACAGCCCAGGTGATCACCCAACAGCGGAAGCACTTGAACCACTAAGGTACAAATGCATCACAGCTATTGATTGAGAACATATACGTGTGTGACCCCGGTTTTGATTACCCTGCATGTGGGCATCCACACTCGTCTTTCTTTTTTTTTTATACTGATGATGTGTATGCTGGTCCTTGTCATGGCTTAAGACAATCCCCATCACAACCTTCAACATACAACATTTTGTGTGCCTTGGCGTTCTAGCGTATGTCAACTGTCCTGACCACAGCCTTCATGCTAGCCTCTACTGTTTATAATATTATATATTTGTTTGGTGCTTTATCTTGTCCTGTTTTTTGACATCGCACGAAGTGGTAGTTTTGATAAAATAATACCAGCTTGCTCCTGTTAAAGGTCAGGTTAGTTTGAGGCAAGAAGAATCACTAAATTCCTTGGTGGCATATTTCAAATACATTAAGCTGGGAAGTCAACATCACATCTCACGGCAGAAAAGCACAGTCAGAGACTATATTTTTTTCTAAGACCAGCTCAGAATTTATGGGATAAGTACACAGTTTTCTATCGGATCTGTCCATCGAAGCAATACTCAGTTTTTTTTCAATATCTGTCTGGTAGGGATCACTTCATCTAAAGGTAAAAAGGAAAACTCCTCAGTCCGTCGAGACAACCTCAAAAAGCCTAGGCACAAACAGCCAATCCCAGATAACCTCTATAGTTTGCGCATAAGACGCAAAGCTAAATCTCTATCTGTCGCACACACTCAGCCCCCCATCTGTTTCAATCATCTCTACCTTCTGGTATTAAGGTTTATGCTCTTTTAAGTGCAATATAACCTGCCTGAAGAACACTTTTAAGACCCTCTCTGCTGTCAGAGCCATCAATGTTCAGCAGGCCTCATTCCCCTAGGGATTCTTTATCCTATTTTGCCCAGACTTTGTCAATTCGGGTATGCCTGCTGCTCGGCGTCTTGTGTGTGATGGTGTGTGTGTGTGTGTTGTGGTGTGCGTGCGTGTGTGAAGTAGGACATGGTATTTGGTATGTATGTGTATGCCACTGCATGTGGTGTGTGTGCCTGTAAATGTGTAGTGTTGCGTCTGAGAGAAAGAGATACTCCTGAGGGGAGACTGATACATGATGATGTCATTGGTCCATCGATGTGCATGCCTTTCGTTGTTGTTGATTGTGTCCTTGTTCAAAACCAAAACGATTTCCTTGTATTACGGTGCGTTGGCTGATTAAAGAATCTTGATCTTGAATCAGAACTTCAAGTATTTTAACACTTACTATCCTGGCAGAGGGTTTGTTTCCTGGTGTCAGAATTTTTACTTACCATTTTTTTGTCGAGTGTGATTTCTTTGCTGTCCAATGGCACTTTTTAAAAAAGATTTTCCTTACAGTTAGTTTAGTTTAGTTAGTCCTTTCTAGTCTCGTCGACACTATGGTTCTCTCGACTGTCACCGTGTAAAGTTCGACCAGGTAATAAACACAACACATCCAGAACTTAACCACCGTCCCAAAACCTGGAACACAACATTACAATTCCACCAACATGCATCTTCATCATTGTACCTATACCATAATTTCAACATTGCTGGAGACGTTTGAGGCACTCTACTCCCTCCTGTTGGACTCAGTTTTTATAAAGAAAGAGTAAAAAACCCACCACCGACATCCTATGAAAACCTATATAACAAGTCCATGTTGCAAATTGCCTGCAGATGGGCTAAATTTTGCCCACTCAAGTTGCGTAAGGTCTCAAGCTTAGAAAGCATTGAACATTAAAAAATGGCATGGTTCTAAATTGTAAATGAGTATGGAGAGACTGCACATGGGGCTGACGGGGCTACTCTTAGTTTCCGCGCCCCCACCCTACAAGTGGAAGCCCCGCGGGGATTTTTCTTACAGATACCTAACTTTTGTTTTGGATTATGTTTTCATAATGAAATGAACGTAGTCTGTTAGTCACTGGGTTTATTGATGACACTTGCATCGCCACGGTTCAAAGGACTTGAATTTTTGTTGCAGCCATTTCTGATGCCTGTATAATGGTGAATTGTTTTGATAACAACTCTGGGTGCGTTGCGTCGAACACTTAGCAGGCATGGCAATTATCAGAGAATGATCTGACGTTCAAGAGGAAAGAGCATACAGAAAATCAAATTCGGAAGGGCTTAAGCTTGAGGAGGTGCCTTTCCCCCAAGTTTTGAGCCGCCGACCAGATGACCTTCAATGGAAAGTGCCCCCTGATTCCCCTGACGGGCGTTCAATTCACTCTTTTCATGTTTTACACTGATTTCATGGATTTTTTATTTTACCTGAAAACTGACTTAAGTTTTTTTTTTGTTATTGCAATCCCCCCAACAATTGACCACAAGCGTTTTGGGGCGTGTTTGAACTTACTCTAGTTTGTTCTATAATTTGTGAATTTACAAGGCATGTTAATAATTTTTGCAAGGCTTTCAACTCAAACTGGTCTGTCTCTCATTTTACTGGCTCTGTCTCGTTGTAATCTCTCTCTTAAGTTGTCCCCCTGAATCGTCTCGACGGGGCCTCTGCCGCCGGTACCCTGCCAGGGCCATGGGTCCCTGGCCCCTGCCTTTTAGTTGTTTTCATTTGGGTTGTAAAGCACCCATGTGATTTTTGGACGTGTTCTTTGTTCATATCACCTCTACCAGTGAGGTTTTGGACGTCGTAGTGAGTTGTCCCTGTCCATTGACCCAAGCTACTGCGTGGACAAAACCTGTCAGTGTAGGGAGGGGCTAATCCCGACAGACACTTCAACCTGTGGTAAACACAAATCTGCCTGTCTACTCTCTCTCTCTCTCTCTCGTCATCATCGAACCTCTCTCTCCTCGTCTCTCTTCTTCTCTCGGTCGTCTCTCTCTTCTCTCATACATCACCTCGTCTCCCTCATCTCTCATCTCTCTCTCTATCTCTCTCCTCCCCTCTCCTCTCTCTCTCTCTCTCTCTCGCGACACACATCGAGTTGCTATACTGACGCCTTTTCTTTCACTTAAATACCCCCAACTCTTTTGTTTTCGTATTTTATTCATCGTGATTTCTCCTCTGCGCTTCAAATGTTCAATACAATAAGCCCATCTCTGGCCCAAACTATTAGACCTGACGTTTAACCCCAAGCCTCATTCTCTGCTAACCAATTTCCTACGCAATAGAACTGCATCCTGTCCGCTTTCTCTGCAATCTCCTCAGTAACGTTCCACTTCTCAGGGGCCCCAAAGTACAGTTTTTTGTCCCCAGTTTTTCTTTCTGCATTGTACACCAATGACTGTAGAGGCATGAAGAAACAACCTGTCAGTAAAGTAACGTCGGATGATTTCCTGCCATCGAAGAATTTGTTCAACTTATTATGTGTACTTCAGTGGAATCAAAAGGTTTTGTTCATGTTTCAATATCGGATTTAAATGTTTGTTAAAACAAAAGAACCTGTTTGTTACATTTCGTAGAAACCCGTACCGAGTGCCCATTTGTGAATTGATGGTGAAACGTTTTGAAGAATTGATGAGTACAAATAACTAAGGCACAGTTTTTAGACAAGTAAACTTACTTTTGTAAACACCATTGGCATATACAAAAGAGGTCAGTCCAAGATCTTTGTTTACAGCGGCTAAGGAATATTGTGTCTTTTTGTCCTGTTTCAGATAATTCTCCAAACCTACTACCGATGTTTTTGCATTGAATCTGTTTATTACTGTGTCATTTATATGTTTTGGCTGGAACTTGGGTGTAAAAGTAAGCGCGTGTTTCAGTGATAATGTGTGAATTGGCAAGCAAGGGTTTGTGGGTCAAGCAGAGTAGTAATGCAAGAGTTTATGGACAGACAGTATCAAAAGCCATGCAAATTCTTATGATTACCTGTCATGTTCTGGCAAATACTATGAAGTGTTTCCATCGGGCCATTCGATAACAGAACTCTAAAACTGAAAAGAGAGGCACAGAAACTTTCTTACCAAGATCAATTCCAAAGCTGTTTGACCTCTTATGCACTGCATCGAGTGAATTGTTTTGCTGAGCTCCTTTCCATCTCCTTGGATTGAATTTGTATTCGTATTCGTATTTCGTCCCCGAGTTTGTTAATGCAATATTGCAGTGTTATTAGTTATTAGTTTTATAATCTTTAATTGTTGTTTGATAAATGTGTTTTTTATTGTTTTTTGTTTTTTTTATGTACACCTGGTTTGCAATTTCTCTGTTATTAATCATAAAGATGAATTTGATTTGATTTGATTTTAGTTCTCTCTCTCTTTCTCTCTCTCTCTCTCTCCGCCGTCTCTCAGCTCATCTCCTCTCAACCTCTCTCTCTCTCTCTTCTATCTATCTCTCTCTCTGCGCCTCTCAAGTTTTTGTGTATATTTGATTTCCTGTAGTATTTGATCGCTTTTGTATTTTTTGTTATGATTTGTTTTTGTTTGAGGACATGTGAAAAAAGGCATTGTTTGCTTATCCATTTATCCTCATTTTAAAAAACTCCCCCCCTCTCTCCTCTCTCTCTCTCCTTTGCTCTCAGCACCCTCAGTCCTCCCTCTCTCTCTCCTCCGTTCTCTCCTCTCTCTCTCTCTCCTCTCTCTCTCTCCTCTCTCCTCTCTCTCTTTCCTCCTCTCTCAATCTCAATCTCTCTCCGCTCTCCTCTCTCTCTCATTATTCTATTTGTTTTTTCGCCCATTCAGCTTAATGCTTTGTATTGACAGACCGATATAAATTTTTGTTCCAGACCGTGTGTCCTTTATTATGCTGCATTTTCACATAGTTCCTGTGTTTTTTTAATGTTTGAAACTAGTCTGTGAGTATAGCCTCCCGCTCATTTCTCCTCTGCATTATACAATTAATATTAATGTTTGAGATGGTTGTCACAGGGAAGATACCAGTGATGATCGAGGCTCCCGTAATGCCTTTTAAATGTTTGTTTGTTTATGAATTAAGATACCATGAATTTTAATACAGCTACTACTACTGCAAAAACACTAAACAGCCAACCAAACAACAAACCACTTACTATTACTACTACTACTACTACCTCTACTACTAATACTACTACTACTCTACTCCTACCTACTACTACTACTACGACTAACCCACCTACTAACTACCACATGCTACCACTGCTACTCAGAAATGATTAAACATACCCTGTGCGCTGCTGCTGCTGCTGCTACTACTACTACACTTACTACTACTACTAACTCTACTACTACTACTACTACTACTACTACTACTACTACTACTACGACTACAACTGCAACTACCAAAGAGGGTTTACCAATACCTGTGCTGCTACTAGTTTCTACTGCTATCTCTAACTACTTACTGGCTGCTACTACTACATAACTACTACTACTACACTCTACTACTACTACTTACTACTACTGCTGCTGCTGCTCGCTGCTACTACTATTACAAGAACGCTAACACTAATACAGCCTCAACACGTGGATAACACCATTTAGATGAAGATGAGGATGATCTGTGATGATGAGGTTTTGGTTTGTTTTGCCAGTTTTTGAATTTGGTGCTAGGAACCGAATACAAAATCGAGAAGTCAGTATTTTACGTCTATCATCTCTGTCCGTCAGTCCTGTCTGTTCGGTCTGTTTAGACATATAATTTCAGTCATGACCATCAGCTTGGTTGCTACACGAACTTCAAACGATAGGTATTCCCTTCTCCCTTTTAAATGTTGAATTATTAATAGACAGCCACTTGAAGAGGAATGTCACAACCGATCAGGTGTGCATGTTCAAGAAAGCAAAGATGTCTGGAAACGCTTTTAGGCCTAGCCAGTTCAACGTCCATGTAGCTCAACATCGCGTTTTTCGTAAAGACATTAGAGTACAGATTGAACACTTGTTTGTAAAACAATCTAGCTGATCAGAGTCGGATACATGAACACCTTGGTAATGTAAAGAGAATTGATGTAGGCGGAGAGAGGGGGGTTTGGGGGGGGGGGGGGGGGGGGGGGGGGGGGGGTGGGAGGGGGGGGGGGGGGGGGGGAGAAGCGAGAGAGAGGAGAGGCTTGATTTGGTTTCAAGTGTCGGGGCGTGGTTGAGCTTCATGCGTCCCTACCGGTGAGCTGGGACATCCCGCTCCGTCCACGGTCTCTCCCGTAGGGAATACCGGTGGGGTGGGTGGGGGGGTTCCTCTCGTAAAATAGCTTCCCCCACCTGCTGGAATTTTCTGGTGCATTAAGTCCTCAATCTGTCTACTTCTCTTTGACTCTGTCGTTGCTTTGCTATCATCGTACTACTATCTTTCTGACTTATAATTGGCCCATTTTCCTTCCTTAAAAAAACAACAAGAATCCTTCCAATTTATTTTTTTTATCATCTATTTGAGCTCCTCCGAAATCGGATGTGTCGGTGTACGTCAGCGTAGAGGCCAAGTTAACACTGGAAAACGGACACATACGAAACCGTGTGGACCTTATGGCCTGGGAACACAGAAAAGAAAGGAGAGGAGGACAGAGGCAGGAACTGATTTTTTGTGTTCGGTGTACGCTTGTTCGACCTGAGGCTGGTAGTGGTTTCTCTCTCTGTTCTTCGGACTGATGTTGTCCTTCTTCTCCTGGCATTTCATGCTGTGGAGACTCCGCAAACCCAGACAAATTTGTCGCCCCACCTCTCTCGCTCTCTCATCTCTCGTGTCTCTCTGCTGCTCTCGTCTCTCGTTCTCTTCTCCTCCTCTCCTCCTCTCGTCTCTCTCTACTCTTATTTACTGGTGGCACTGTAGTAGTAATTGTAGTAGTAGTGAGCGGTAGTGGAGTAGTATGATGGTTGGGTGTGGTGGAGGTAGTAGTCGTGTGGTGGTGATGGGGTAGTAACCAAGGAATAGTATAGGAGTATATGGTAGTAAGGAAGTAAATTGTAGTGAAACTGAAGAGGGTTAGTTCATGTATGTTTTTGTTTGTTTTGTTTATTTCTGTTGTTAGTTTTTCTGTTCCTGTTTGTTTTTATATTGCTATGTTGATGCTTCTGCAACCATGTCCGTTGCTAATATTACTGTATAAATCGTTGTTGTTTCTTTGGCATTATTCCTGCGCTCTCAATGTTCGTTTATAGTATTATTTAGTATTTTGCATGCTTAGAACCAAGACAGGAATGGGAGCCTATGGCCTAGCCTAATCTTATCCTTTGTAAAATTTAGGTGTCCTGAAGTCCTGAAACTCTTCTCTCTACTCATCTCTCTCTCCTCTCTCTCTCTCTCTCTCTCTCCGCGCATCGTCCTCTCTTCTCTCTCTCCTCTCTCTCTCTCTCTCCTCACTCTCACTCTCTCTCTCTCTCCTCTCACTGCAGCTCGCCTCTCTCTCTCTCTCTCTCTCTCTCATCTCTCTCTTCTCAAACATGAAAATTGTATTTTAAAAATTGGGACACAAATAGAAGTCGTTAATTCATACGTTTATTTGGGGTATTTGAAGATTCAGATTAGGAATAGACAGTTTTGGTTGCAACACGTTTAGATATCATACAGTACCCGAGTCCACCATATGTGCCCTATGTAAGTTAAAAGAAGAGGATGAAATCCACTTTCTGTTTCATTGTCCGGCAATTCGAACGATAGACACCTAAGAAGCCATCGTGTGTCAAACTCAAACTCATGCTCAACAATACTTTATTATCTCAAAAAGAGAAATTCATTGTTGTTACGCCCCGTGATTCAACATTAAAAAATACACACATCAAACATTGCACACATAACATTCACAGAACATGTTAAATACTGGTCCTAGCCCTTCCACCCCCGTCAATTTGCCCCTTCCGTGTTTCCCTCCCTGAATATTTGCCGCCCCAGACGCATTTCCCCCCGCCCAAGTGTTGCCCCCGCACTGTTTCCAAACGAGTCATCACCGTCCCTTGCCCCCTGGTACCTTTTGCCCCCCGGACACTCTGCGGGTGGCAAATGTCCGGGGGGGATGGGCAGGGGTGAGAAGTGTCCGGGGCAATGGCCGGGTGGCACGTGCCAAATGCTACCGTTAAATACCACTCAGTACAATAAAATACGTATCAAACATAATAATAATCAAAAACATGCTAAATACACTCACAGTGCAATAAAATACTTATCAACATAAGATTATAAATTAGGCATAAGAAATACTTGTACATGTGTCAAATATTCAAGAGAGCAAAATAAATAACACCCATATAATAATCGTACATAAACACAGACATACACGCATAGGGCATGCATGCATGTATGCACACGTACACCTCATCGAAACTTTGATGATGTTGCCAGTATGCTTTCGGCGGAAAACATTCGTAATCTAGCAAAATGTATCAGCGCAGCAGACAAAATTCGAGAAAATTATATTCAATTGATGTAACATAAAAAACGTTTTGCATTTTTTTTTAAAAACCGAGAAAGTGTTGGTATTTAGAGCCGTGGCCTTATTTCTCAATCCAATGAAATGAAGTAAAATGATACAACCTCTTCAACTTTCCAGTGAATGTATCCCGTGAACCTCCCTTATAAGACCCCAGTATAAGCTCCCTCCCACATAAGACCTACTTCCCTCTGACACATGCCATTCTTTTGTAGTATTAAAGGTTACCCTCCCTTTAAACCCCATCCCAGGTATAGACATCATTTTTTGGGGTCTTAAAGAGGTTTGACAGTTTTTTTCTGTTCTGTCCCTGTCTGTCTGTCTGTCCGCCTCTCTCTCTCTCTCTCTCGTCCGGCTCTCCGTCGCTCACCTCTCCTCTCTCCATCTCTCTCTCATCTCTCTCCCCCCGCCTCCGCCCCCCCCCCCCCCCAAGCCCGCCCCCCTCTCTCCTTCTCTCTCTCTTCTCTCTCCGCCCCTCTCCCTCCCTGCCCTCTCTCTCATCTCTCGTCTCCGCCTCTCCCTCTCCGCCTCGCTCTCTCTCTCTCTCAGATCCTCTTCTTCTCTCTCTCTCTCTCTCTCTCCTCTCTCTCATTCCCTCTCTCTCTCTCTCTCTCTCTCTCTCGTGTTTGTTTCTTTTCTGTAACTGGTACTTTTTTTAGCAACGTCCGTGTGTGTGTGTGTGTGTTTGTGTGTGTGTTTCGCGCACGTCTGTGTTTCGTGTGTGAGAGAGAGTAAGTGTTTTAGAGTGTTATGCCCTTGAGTGGGCACCTGTTGTCCTATTCGCAATGCATCTTAGCTTATATAGCTTTTTGTATGTACTTTTAGCTTACTATTATGTATTTGTTATCCTTTTTTACTGTTTTTTTAAAAACCTTGATTCCGATAATGAGAGTATAGGTAAGCTCGCACGTTTTTCCACACTGTGGGGACTTATGACTAATAAGGGTATAATGATGGAATTGATCATGTATAAATTGTACTCCTTTTTTTGTTTTCAAGTTTTGTACTTTGTTTAAAGATTTCATGGCTTTGTGTTTTTCTAGACGTGTGATTTTTATGCGGTGACAGTCCTGAGATAACCATAAGGCTGTTTGACGGGCAATATCACAGACTTCACTACCTAATTACACTACCCATTGTCCATTTATTGTGTATAATTGGGTTGGTAACTTTCAGAGCGTCTCTCTCGCTCGCTCCTCTCCTTTCCCCTCTCTCTCTCGTCACACAGCTCTCTCTACTCTCTCTTTTTATTTTACAGAGTAAGGATTTTGTGTCTCAAAGGTTTTTATTATTCACTTGTAATTTAGTTTTTATTCCCCAATATTCTTGATTGTTGTGATGCCTTTGTACAGCGTGATGAGCCCACTAAGGGGGTATCGCGCTATTAAATTATTCGTTTATTATTATATTATTATCATATAATAAAAGGCAAGTCCCTGTTCCTGTGTGTGTGTGTGGTGTTGTGTGTGTGTGTTGTGTGTGCAACACAAAACACTGGCCTTATAACTCCGCCGTTTTTCGACGAAATCGCTTCACATTTTGCTATGGGCCCTCAACCGTGGCGATGGCAACGGTGCAACCGAGGCGCCGTGTCATTTGCGCGGTTGGCAATTGCCGCGAAACGCGTATCCGCCGGCTCTCGTTGCCCAGTATCTCCTTCCCGGTATTTCTGCCGGGTTTACTTCGGATTTGGAAGGTGATGATCCCGGTTACGGTTTCTTCTGTGGGCCAAACCGAATCGCATCGATTTTATAAATACCGCGCGATATACGCCGCTTCACGCTTATTTACCGGTAACTCGCCAGTTTCTTAACCGATCGCTTCCAATTCGCTCTTAGACTTGCGCTGTGGCCTGGCGCCAAATTTAAGAGAATCGTGAAGAGCGCGTCACTCTCAGAGCATCGCCTACGGGAAACGGGCCTTATACTTCCGCCGTTGTTCTTAACCTAAGCGACTTTCAAATTTGCTGTTACATGGCGTTACCGTTACTAGGCGTTCGGCGGTACTCTTCAGAAGTTTTCCGCTTAGTTTTTTTTATTATAGGGCTTGAACTGACTTTATATGATTGTACTTTGATGACTAGATTGATAGGTATATTGCTTTATTTATGTCCTTAGGAGTTGTAACAATGGTGTGGTGTGTGTGTGGGGGGGGGGGGGGGGGGGGGGAGTGGTAGGTGGGTGAGGTGGGGGGGGGGGGTAGGTGCATGTATATATGGGGGGTTTGGTGTGTAAGGAGGGGGGGGGGGGGCTGTCTTTTGTTTTGTTTGGTTTGTTGGGGGTTTGTGGTGTGTGTGTGTGTGTAAGTATGTGCCTTTGCAGATGTAGATGTGGTGGGGATGGGAAAAGCGTCTAGTAGGGTTTTGATGTGCATTATGAATGAATTACAAATGGATGCAGGAACTTGGATAGGGTGGGGATGTTGGGGCAGTTGAGTTGAGGTTCTTTTGCATTGTCTAAACTTGACTCGTGAAAAGTCCGTGTTTCCTCCTTTTGATGTTTATACCATGCACATACATTTTTTGCAGAGGGCGAAAAGAACTACAACTATACAACGCGGTGCATGCAATTCTAAGTTCAAGAAATGACGCCACAAAACCAGGCAGAACTGCAGTGCGCGCACACGTACCACGCAGCGCACACGTCCACTAGCATCGCACGCCCGAACGCATCGCAACCCTCACGCACGCATACACGCACACGCACTACACACATCCACACACACACACACTCACACACCCAAACGTGAGCGCGCCGAATCAAGCCTAGGATCTATTTTTACTGACAGCAGGCCTACTCTTTGCTTCCTCAGTTCATAATTTCAGGTTCATTTTTTCAACATCTACTCTGCTTTCATTCCGCTCACGTGGTGGTTTAATCAAACAACCATTGTGGTTTGAGTTCAAGAGAGATGCAGTATCGTTTTCATAACACACGTGTTGCTAAGGTCAAATAAAAAGTAACTCTTGTGGGATCGTTCCCGCAAGGTGAGTCCATTTCCTCACAGGTTTCTTGTTTTCAGAAGCGTGCTAGTTAACTTTGCTACTTTTATTTATTAACCTTTCAAGTATATTTTTATGTCGTTGTCTTTATTGTTTGTGGCACAGGCCACAAACTCTAACTCACTTTGTCGGTCGGAATCCGGTCTGTTCTGTCGGTCCGGTCGGTCGGTCGGTCCGAAATTGTCGCACTTCAAATCGAGGCTACAAATTTGTCGCACTCAACATCGGGCTGCACATTCAATTGAGCTGCTCTTTAAATGATGTTTCGTTTTTCATCTTAGCCTCGTTTTGGCTCCAACAGCTGTGTCATCGCATCACTTGAATTTGCAGTCAACTTTGTATAACCGTTTTTCAAAAGTCTTTCTATTCCTACATGATACATTTTCAAAATACCAACGCTAAAACGTTGTGTAATATTGTACATATATCTTTAATGTATCAAAGTAAGGACAAGTGCAACAGAGATACATTATAATCAATTCCTGTATACATGTCAAAGATGCAATTAAAGACAGCCTAAGAAATATCGCTTGTCACGTCGTGGATTTTTTCTGTCTGTTCATGAATAACCGTTCAAACCGTTGAACTTTTATCGCTTCTCGCCATTTTGGCTAAGATCAAAGTGGTAGTACTGTGCCTATTGATATCAAATGTTGTTTTTGTAAATTTGGTGTGGAAACGTTTCTCATTTTTTTTTTTCTTATTGGTCCCCATATTCAACCGACACAAAGTATTATGGTTTAAATATGTTTGAAAGACCCTTAGGAGTATATTATGTATTAGAATTGATACGGTTTTTCTGTTCTTAGTTGTACCATCCTTAGTTTGCAGCAGAAATCTGCAGTTTTTTGTTTTGTATCAGAATATAGGTATGCTATTTGGCATGTCGAAAAGTTTTATTTACGCCTATTGAATTTGTTTTTATTTTTTTTCTGTCACGTATCAGATCGCGTTTAATAATATTGATTTTGAGCGTTTGGGTGACCTCTATTTATTCGATTTTGGGATTTTCTAGTTTATGTGATGTTTCAGACGAGTTCCTATGTTAAATTTTAGCATCACTTTAAGTTAATTTCCCTTGTTTTTTGTTTTGTTTTTTTGCTTATTGGGGAAACGATCGGGGGAGGGTGGGGTGTGTTTGTGCTATGAGTGTACAGGGTGTATGTATATGAGTGTTTGAAGAGAAATGTTGATGTCCTTTTTTATAATGCTGTGTGTTTGAATTGAATGGGGAGTGTGAATGTGTGAGTGTTTTTGATTGGATGCTGGTTGATTATATGTAAATATATTGTATACATGTATTAATTGACTAAAGATCCTTTAATAAACAATGAAAAAAGTATCTGTTCTATCAGCTTAATATTTGATACGCTCCCTATCGGGGGCTTTCATGTTACACTGATTTTTGAACCTCGCAAGTGTCAGGGGCCTGCTCCACCTTCGCCCACGGTTTGTCCTGGTATTGCAGTACCTCCAGGATCGGCCCACATCCCCCCAAGGGGAGTAAAATTCATGAAACTTTCTTTCTCCGTTTTTGTTTTGAGGCATCAAACCCCAACGCTATAACTCACTTTGTGTAGGATCCCAAAAATTGTCGCCTTCAAATCGAGGCTGCACTTCGATGAGGCTGCTCTTTAAAATGAGTGTTTCGTTTTCAATTGTTCGCACGCCACAAAGTATTGCGAATCCGCGGCTTGTTATATTATATAATTGTTTCTTGTGCCCGTAGTTTTTAGATGGTTTGTTAACACATAATAAAGAGTTTGAACTTGAGTTTAGTTTTGTATATTCCCCGGTACCCCTGCTTGCGTCTATCTTTTGGCCGATCCAAGTGACGACAGTTGTCCTTATGAGCATAAAGTTAGGCTATGGAGCGAACGTGAAAGCAACCTGGTGACCTACAAGGATCCTTTCTTACTGACAAGTTGCCATATTTTAACTTGCCTCCACGTTTTGAAACAAAGGACATATTAAGATTTACAATCCGTTTGAGAAACGTAATATAATATAAATATATACAAAAACAACCTCTTTGCTTCCGGTTTTTCCAAAAATGCTTCGCCCATATATATCAAGATTTTGGCCCCGTAAGTAATGGTTGATAAAACACCAAATTCAGCCAAATTTCAGTCTGGGATAACTCTAAAACTGCTGGACAATATTGTCGTCCCGTATTTTGCGCATTCGCATAAAGTTGATTTTCAAACACTTCCGCATACACCTGACCGGAAGTGTCCCATCGGGGCAATGCAGCTATTCAGTTAGGTTAAGGGATGCCAAACCGAAGGAACATGACAAACTACTATTGGGCATTATTTTGTAAGAGTTATTTTTTTTTTGCAATTCCTCCTTCCCTTTTCCCTATTTGTCTGATTTGAGCTGACATTTTTTCAGGAAGTTTGCGGGACGCTAGAGGGTTGTTCAAATTGAAATATTAAAATTATTTTCAACAACAATCGGCGAAATATGGCCGAAAACCGAAAAATCGCAAATTCTCAATCTTCATAACTAAAACCTGCTGAACGATTTCGTTCATATGTTCAGAATTTGCTCCAAACAAAGGTAGATTTTGAACAGGTTTTCACTAATAGATTTAAACCGAAGTAACAAACGAAGTGCTCGCTATCTAATGGCCCAGGCAGCTTCATTTGGTTCACACGAATGCCGAAAACAAAATGAGTTTTTTGGTCACAAAACTAACCTTTTGAATTTTGTAACCCTTCACTTGGCCCAGGTTAAAAGGAAGTTTGTTTTGATGATAATGTTTTTTAATTAAATAGTTTTGGAAGTATTCAAACTGTAAATTTATGGTTGGTCACATAATGACAAAGAACCAATTTGACACTTCGAGACCTACATTTTGAGTCTGTGACTCTTGAAACCTTGACCCTTTTGTCATGAGGCTATCAATACACTGCCACTATTGCTTGTTTATAGCCTAGGTTGATGAAGAATATGTGAGGGTTGTGGGGTGAACGCCCTCTGGTGTTCAGGTCTGCAAAAGACGAGGTCAACTTTAAATCAGATTCAATCATACGTTTATGTACCATACATGACCCTAACTGACAAAATCAAACCTGTAGCTGCACGAATAGAAAAAAACACGAAATATGCATATCCAGGACTCTATTACCTTGAACCGTGACTTTCATTTGGACCATAGTCGTGTAATCAATCCACTGCAAACTACGATCAAGTTCCAACATTGTAAATCCAACATTTTTGCTGAAGATAATATGGCCACAACGAAACATTTTCGTGTCACCGGTCAAATTCCAGTCACGGTCCACCATGGTTTTATCGTTTTCACTTGGGATAATTTCGCACTATGACACACTACCTACGCAGGAAATGCCGAAGATATTGGTCAACTGGTTCACGGAGATAAGCTCATAATATATAGCGGCAAAGACGGGAAGTTCATCGTTTGTTAAAGGTCAATCTTCAAGGTCAATGTCCGCATGCCAATAATTTATGATCGTAATAGTCCTTCTACTCCAAATGAAAACCACCACACAAATTTGAAGTAATTCTGTCAAGCTGTTCACAAGATATCCTTGTCATGGGCAGAAAAAAACTCATACTCCTTTGCCGGTCCATGTATCCGGGCAACGTAAAAAAAAACAGACAAACATCTTTTTATGGCCACTGCCTCCAAGCAATGCGACGATATACAATTAAAAACCCTTAAGCCTTCATCAATAAGTGTGCACACCTAAAATTGCACAACCACCTGACTTACTATTCACATGCCACGGCAGTTTACGCTCTTTAGTGCCCGTCAGTTACTTTTTTTCTTTTTCATTGGCTGGAACTATTTTAGACCGCTTAACTAATATAAATGTTTTCCTGCTTCCAGGGCAGATGCATGGTTTTCTCACACCAACGAAGTAACTGGACAATATTCACATTTCTAGCTTTGAGCTCTAAACCATTGTGACCGAAAAGATAGGTGAGCATTTTTAGTTTTGCCACTCAATTTCGGTGTTTTTTCAAAACTGTGACCTATGACGGTTCTTGTTTCTGTCACGAATCAATACTTTTCAATTCTTAAAAAGCATTTCCCTTGTTCAGTCTGATCGTTTTTAATGTCTAAATTATATCTGATGCCACAGCATTTTACGTTGGAATGGCCCCATGCGGGAGTCTTCAGGTAGGTGGGAGGCCCACTGTTTATTTGTGTGTGGCCCTGCTTTCCATGGCGGATGCATGCGACAAGTTTGAAGCGAGCTGTCGCAGCACGGCGGTTGGCCCTGGGAGCCACAGAAGTCCACGAGGAACAGTCCGCTGCCTACACCCACTCTGAAGCCACCGGGTTTCCACGGCAGCTACCTAGTCCAGTGGTTCCAGGGGACTTACACATTCGCCACAACTTCACAAGTGCCCACGCCACGAGCGACACTTGAACTGTGGATGGCCAGTAACGAGTGTGGAATTAAGATAATATGTCTGAGGTGTTAATCATTCTTTAGCTTAGTGGAAAGTCAGACAAGGTAACGAAGCCACCCGCGGCACTGGGGATGGGCCAGTGTGACTTTAGGTTATATATGCAGGATGTTGTATCGTTCAGCAAGTGAAAGCCATAAATGTACTATCCACGGCCAGCGAGCCACACGCTGAACAGTGGGGGCCAGTGTGAATTAGGTTATAGATGTCAGGATGTTTGTACTCGTTCGCTTAGTGAAAAGTCAAATGTACTATCCCGGCGCGAGCCCAACTCTGAACAGTGGATGGCCAGTTGTAATTAGTTATATATGTCAGATGTTGTATAGTTCAGCGGTAGTGAAAGTCATAAGTACTATCCACGTCCAGACGAGCCACACTCTGAGCTGTGGATGCCAGTGGTGATTAGGTATATTATGTCAAGATGTGTACCGTTTCAGCTTAGTGAGAGCCATACTGGAACTATCCACGGCAAGCGAGCCACGCTGAAACATTGGATGGCCGTGTGAATTAGGTTATATAGTCCGGGATGTTTATCGTTCACTTAGTTGAAAGTCAGAGAATGTACCTATCCACGGCCAGCTAGCCACACACTGACTGGGGAGGGCCAGTGTGAATTAGGTATATGTTTCAGGATGTTGTTCGTTCATCTTGTGAATGTCGGAATAGTACCTCCCTGCTTAAGACATCGAAAACTCATCCGAAATAAAGGTCTTAGTGGAAGGGAGTTTTGGTAAGGGGATGTAGATTGTATACTCAACCTGTATGTTGACTGCAATGTCTAGTCATCTTCCGTTGCGAGATCAGCACAGAGAGAGAGAGAGAGAGAGAGAGAGAGAGAGAGAAGAGAAGAGAGAGAGAGATGCTTATTCAGCATATTGCATCATGTTATTGTGTTTCTTGGGTGGAGTGAGTGGTGGGTGATGTAATGGTGGTGTGGGTGTGGTTCCCCCGGGATTGAGGCTCCACTCTCTTTGCTCTTCTCTCTCTCCCTTGCCTTTATGTCCTGTTTCTGCTGTAATACCATTTATGTCAAACGTGTGTTTCGAATTATGTAATTGCTGTTTGTTTGAATGCGTTATGATGCTAACGTTTGTGGTGCCTTTGATTTGATTATCTCATATTCCGAGCGCGTATAATACCGTACGTTTGTTTGTTTGTTGTTTTGTTTTCGTGCGTGTGTATGTGTGTGCGCGCGCGGGTGTGTAGCGCGCGGTGCCTGCGTGTATGTAGTGGGTGGGTGGGATGTAATGTGTAATGCCTATTTGCATGTGGGGTTGAGCAGATTATTTGTTTTGGTTGAATTTCCTTGCTTTTAATTTTTTGTTATTGTAAGCGCATAGAGCTCTTCATTTGTGAGGTGGCGCTCTATAAATGACTTCACTATATTGAACTTATTATTATTATGATTATTATTAATGATTACTTACAAAGAAGGGCATGACTCCTAGAATAGGGAGAGAGTGGAGTCTTATCAGGAATGAGGGGTCGTATACGGGAGGTCAAATGGTGTTTAAGGCTGAACTGTGATGGCCGTGTCCTTTTGGACTGCGGGTCCAGGTTTTTGTATTTTGCCGGTCCTAGGAAGGTTCTACTTGTGTTCAATGTTTCATGTTTTTTCGATCATAGCCATGACAGCTGAGGCAAAGAAACATGTCCGACCCCGGCAAACAGTTGATACCAACTTTTGCAATTTCTTCTTCCGTGCTGATAGTTTTTTCCTTGATAAATTTGTAAGGCTTGAACTTAAGGGAATGACACTTTTCAGTAAAGGTATCAAAACGTTTGAAAATGTGTTTGCGAGATACTCGTGCCTGATCAGAAACAAATTTTTCCCATCAACAGTGACGAAAGTTTCGCGGATTTCTCAATTTGGCAGAACAACCTTTCGAAAGAGTTGCATGTGAAAAATACAAGTAACCACTCCTCTGCAGCTACTTTGGGTATTTTTGCAAAGATCTATAACCTATGTAAAGTGCCCGTGTTGATTTCCAAGAAAAATTGAAGACAGCTGAAGAATGCATGACGTCGCCAAGGATACATCTCGACATAGGTCTGGTGCCATATCGTTTTGTTTGAAAGGATTAGCCGGTGCGGTATTTACTGATAGGGAGATTCTTGACTAGCCCAGGAGCGGGGTGCACTCATGCCCAGTTATTCGCCACATTGGGCACAATGTACGAGTGTCCCACGGGGCGAATGCTACAAAATAACCATATAGCAACCTTAACTCCGTCTGAGTCATTTTGTGTTAAAGGACTTCTGGCTTTTACCCCTGAGATTGATAATAATTTTATGGCATTTACTCTCGAATAATAATATACCTTTCTAACATGTCCCCGACATCACGTAGTACCTAATAGCATTTACCTTGAATATAACGATGGTAGCCTTCTAAACATTATTACCCTGAATATAACCGATAGTACCTAATAAGCATTTACCATTAATATAACGATGGAACCTTCTATATCACTTTACCTTGATATAACGATTATTACCTTCTTGCATTCACCTTGAATATAACGATGGTACCTTCTAGCAATTCCACCTTCGAATATAACGATAGTACCTTCTATCATCCCGTGAATATAACGATGGTACCTTCATACATTTCCCTTGAAATATAACGATGTACCTCTATCAATTCACCTTGATATACGATGGTACCTTTCTATCAGTTACCTGAATACACGTGGTACCTTCTATCATTTCACCTTGATATAACTATGTAACCTTCTGCATTCACCTTGAAATATAACGGATGGTACCGTTCTATCAGTTACTCTGAGTCCAACCTGGTACCTCCATCATTTCCTTTGAATATAACGATTGGTACCTGCTAGCAATTCACCTGATATACGATGGTACCTTCATAATAATTTTCCCTTGAATATAACGATGGTTACCTTCTAGCATTCACTCTTGATATAACGCTGTACCTTACTATCCATTTACCTTGTATACGACGATGTACATTTTACATTCACTTTGAATATACACGATGTACCTTCTGTCCCCATTTTACGCTTGAATATAACGATGGTTACCGATTATTATCATTTACCTTGAATACCACGATGGTTATTTTAAAATTACCTTGATATAACGATAGTACCTTCTAGCATTCACCTTGAATATACGATGTACATTTATTTAGCATTTACCCTGATATATCGATGGTTACACTTTAGAATTTACCCTGATCTAGCGATGTATTCTTTAACATTAACTAGAATATAACGATGATATCCTTTGAGCAATTTCCCCGAATATAAACGATGATATCTTTAGCATTTACCCTGATATAAACGATGATGATATTTAGCATTTACCTGATATAACCGATGATGATCTTATAGCATCTACCTTGAATGATAACGATGGTACCTTCCTAGCTTTACCCAGGCTTAATGGTACTAACCTTGTGGTATTTAACCCTGAATTATAATTATAGTACCGGTATGATCGTTTTTACCCTGAGCATAGTTGTAGTACCTGTTGAATTAACCCTGAATATGATGAATTGTAGTATTCTGCTAATGTTTTTTTTTAATTTACCCAAATACGAGGGGCCAGTTCCATATTATTTCGCAATGGTGGGAATTGGCGAGTGTCGCCCTCCCATCGCTCCATCCTGGCTAGTTTGCAAGCTTTTTATAGGTTTGCTCCTAGAACACATGCACCAAACTGTTATGGCAACAATGCCGATCACTGCAGTGATGGTACAAATTAAGTGCCTTTTGACGAACGCTCACGCATATATTCACTACTCCCCCCCCCCCCCCCCTTCCACTAATTTTTCACATAATAAGGCTAATATAAAAAGTCATAAGGGTAATAGTAAAGAAAAGTGGGTTGTTGAGACCAGCAACACTACTACAAAAGTCTGTTTCTCATGCAAAATGTTCAAAGGTAGCTACAGGCTGTGTGGTCTTCCTTGCTGCATTGTAGTTTTTTGTTGTTGGTTGAGTGTGTTTTAGTGTGAGGTTTTTTTGTGTTCTTCTGAAGAAAGATGAGTGGGAAACGAACACACGCACGCCAAGCACCACGGCACCCGCCAACGCACACACACACATACACATACGCGCACGCACACACACGCACACACACACAACACCAGCACGTTGCGCACGCCCGCTTTATTTGTGATTTAATACGTTTTAAGACAACTTTGTTTTCTCTTATTAATCCTTTATATGTTCGGTCCGTGGTTTGGGGGGAGGGGCTCTATAACACAATAGAATAACTCACAAATCAAATATTTTACGGTTTTCAAATTGGGCTTTCTGGTGTTGTTTTGCATTGATGCTCTTATGAACTTTCGTGTAATATTTTGTTTGCTTTTTGTTTTGTTTTTTCCGTTTATTTTTTACATATACAGAAACTATGTAAGGAAGCTTGCTAAATATATGTTAATAAAGCAGCGTTCCCGTCTTTCTTTTCATTTGGTGTATATATCAGGTTTCGTGAATCGATCGCCTGACACCACCCCCCCCCCTCCTCCCACACACCAACACTTATCTCTCTGCTCTCTCTCGCGACCTCTCTCTCTCACATCTCCTCTCTCTCTTCTCGCTCTCTCTCCTCTCTCTCTCTCCAACGACATTCCCCTCCTCTCTCTCTCTCTATCTCTCTCTCGATCTCTCGTCCTCTCTCTCCCTCTCTCTCTCTCTCCCTCTCTCAACTCGATTCTGTCATCTCCTCTCTCTCCTCTCTCGTGTCTATGTCCGTCAGCTCCTCCTCTCCTCTCTCTCTCTCTCTCTCTCTCGTTCTCTGTGCGTGTAATGTTTGCGCGCATGTGTGGTTTTTTTGTTTTTTTTTGCTGCGTGCGTGCGTGTTTTGTTGTGTGCGTGCGTGTGTGTGTGTGTGTGTGTGTGTGTGTGTGTGTTGTTGGTGTGAAAGTTCTGTATATTTGCTGTTCCAACTCCTCTTGGATAATCAGTGACTGTTCTTTCTGATTGCGACACTGGCTGAGCACCTGAGCTTGTTGACTTATTAACTGACTGGTTGACTTATTGACTGACATGATCTGTTGATCCTTGGCTGATTTGGTTTGAGTCACTCTGCCTGACTGGTTTTCTGAACTGGTATGAATGACTAACTGTTTGATGACTGAAACTGGTTGACTCCCGACTGACTGACATGCCTGGTATTTACTAACTGAATAGTTTTTTGAACACTGACTGAATGGATGTTGACTCACGGACTGCATGGTTTTACTAACTGACTAGTTGACACACTGACTAATGATATTTTGACCTGCCTGACTTAACTGCCCTGGTTTTACTAACTGAATAGTTTGAGGACAAACCTGCCTAGAATGGTAATTTTTTACTCCTACTGACTGACTGTCACTGGTTACTTAACTGAATAGTTGGACAAATGACTGATGGTATTTGGACTGACGACTGACCTGCCTGTTTTCTAACTTGCATAGTTAACAACTGCTGGAATGGTATTTTTGACTCACTGACTGGCTGTTTTTGGCATGTTTTACTAATTGAATAGTTGACAACCGGACTGAATGGTAATTTTGACTCACTGCCTGACCGCATGGTTTTACTACTGAATAGTTTTACAAGACTTGACTGAATGGTACTTTACTGACTGCTGTTTGCCTGGTTTTACTACTGTAATAGTTGACACTCACTGAAATGGTATTTTTTTTTTTTTGACTCACTGACTGCTGCCTGGTTTACTACCTGATAAGTTTAACAACTGACTGAATGGTATTTTGCTTATTTCTGACTGACTGCATGGTTTACTAACTGATAGTTAAACAAACTGACGAATGGTAATTTTGACTGACTTGGACATGTTTGCATGGTTGACTAACTTGAATAGTTGACAAACTGAACTGAATGTATTTTTTACTTCACTGACTGACTGCCCTGGTTTACTACTGAATATTTTGACAAACTACTAAAGATATTTTTGACTCACTGGCTGACTGCATTTCTACCGAAATAGTTGACAACTGACTGAGTGTAATTTTGACTCACTGACTGACTGCATTGGTTACTGTAACTGAATAGTTGACAAACTGACTGAAATGGTATTTTTTTGACCTCACTTGACTGGCTGTTTGCATGTTTACACTAGCATGAATAGTTTTTGACAACTTACTGATGGTATTTTGACTGAGGCTGTTTTTTGCTTGGTTCTACTGATAGTTGACAACTGACTGAAATGGTTTGACTGACTGGCTGTTTGCATGGTTTTTACTAACTTGAATAGTTAACAACTGGACGAATGGTCTTTTGACTCACTGCTTTGTTTTGTCATGTTACTAACTGATGTTGACAAACTGAACTGAATGGTATTTTGACTCACTGCTGTTTGCATGTTTACTAACTGAATAGTTTGACAAAACTGACTGAATGGTAAAATGTGACTCACTGACCTGACTGTCATGGTTACTAACTGATAAGTTGACAAACTGCTGACTGGTAATTTTGACTCCTGACTGACTGCAATGGTTTACTAACTGAAATAGTTGACAAACTGACTGAATGGTATTTTGACTCACTGACTACCTGACTGGTTTTTACTACTGATAGTTATGCAAAACTGACTGAATGGTATTGTGACTCACTGACTGACTGCCGTGTTTTACTAACTGAGTAGTTAACAAACTGACTGAATTTATTTTGACTGACTGGCTTTTGCATGGTTTAACTAACTGAAGATTGACAAAACTGACTGGAATGGTATTTTGACTGTAATGGCGGCTAGGATTAAGCTTGCTGAAAGCTGACGGTTGACCGGCTCCTTGTGACTGGTTGATTGACTCATGTCCTGGACTGGTTGACCGCTCCTGCCTGAACTGGGTTGCTGAACTCATGGCTGACTGGTTGACTGACTCATGGCTGACGTGGTTGATAGTCTTGAGTGGTTGATTGACCTCCACACATAATAATCCATTATGTACATACATTATGGGTTTCAACATTAATCCACAATGAATAGTGTCGACCGAGTTTCAAAATAAACCACGTGATCAGACCACAATGACTGTAATAGGCTGTTGAAACAGGTTCCCACCACTTCTGCTTCTTTGTCAACTCGGGTGTCCCGGTCATAATCGATCCCCGATGCATCATGGGCCCTTTTTTGGGGGGGGCCGTTATGCACCTACCGAAAGCAGGTCATCACGGTAGCGGACTTCTTGTAAGATTTGAAGAACAAAGACCGGAGACTGGACCAGTAAGCAATTATTTACCACTAGTATCTTGCAAGGGAAAAGGCAGAGTTCCAAATAGCGATTTATTAGAGGACGTTAGTTGCAAGCACATAGCTTCCCGAATATGGGGAAATATTTGTACCACAGACGCCCAGGTATCCTAACGGGCAGAATGGGTGTGTGTCAATAATTGATTAGTGTTCTGTTCACAAAGTGGTGGCCATTCTTTTTACGACGTTTCTTCTCAACTTCAATCCCACTGAGATGAACTGTTTCCTGCCCGTGACTCACAGGCATGGAACGATCTCCCTGAACAGGTCCTGGTTGAGGCGGGACCTTGGCCACCTTTTATTTTGTGTCCTGGGTCTCTGGTTGGCACAAAAAACCGGGGACTTCGGTCAAGCAGAAATTTTAGTTAACGGACGCAGCCTCCCGTGTCATCGGCCGTTTAATATGAGGAAATTAAGGGGGGCAGGAGAAAAATTTGGGGCAGTGGGAGAAAGTGATGGGAACAGATGGATTGTGTGGGGGTAGGGTTTGGTTTGGCGTGTGTATAAGGGATGGGAAGGGTAGGGTGAAGGGGGTTGTCAGATTAAGGGGGAGTTGTTTCTTGATCCGGGGTTGTTGAAGCCCTACCCACTGAGGCCTTGATGTTTACTGCAGCGTGGGGGTCCAATCTCTGATGGTCCGGGGGGCGTGGTGGTGGGAGGGGGGGGGGGGGGGGGGGGGGGGGAGGTGGGGGGCTTTTTCAAAACTTGTCCCTTACATGGGGAATGGAGGTAGAGTTTACTCATGTGACTGATCCGTTTGACGTGGAAGTCATTTTTTCTACACATGTCCGGTTTATTTGATTCGGCTTTTACCCCCTTGAGGATAACGGTAGTCTTTTGTATAAATCTTTTCCCCCACCTTCTGACTGT
This sequence comes from Phymorhynchus buccinoides, assembly GCA_017654935.2. Lineage (NCBI taxonomy): Eukaryota > Metazoa > Mollusca > Gastropoda > Neogastropoda > Raphitomidae > Phymorhynchus > Phymorhynchus buccinoides. Next base: position 50,019,633 of record CM065698.1, on the reverse strand, counting down.
CTGTGAGTTGTAGCTTCCCTCTACTTTGGTCCCTCTTTACTCTGCTTTTCCATTTGCTTTACTGTCATTTCCTACTTTCTGCTACCGGTCCCTTCTTCCTTCCTTTTTTTCACAGAAAACCTTTTCTACAACATTTTCCTCCATCCGAATTATTTAATCTTGTGTCTTATTCCTCCTCCAATCTGTCCACTCTCTCTCTCGCTTTGACTCGCTTTGAAAGGTTTGTTTCTTGTGCTTTACTTTCATCTACTATCTTTCCTGCCTTAAGTTTCATTCTCCTGTCATTTTGAATACCAGCATGTACAACGACGATGAAGGAGACGATATGTATACGAGGTATAAATGACAGAGAGAGAGGGGGGGAGAGAGAGAGAGAGAGGGAGAGAGTGAGAAGGAGAGAGAGAATTGGGCATGAGCTGTATGATGTAAAAAAAAGTCCTTTGAATTGGCAGTGCCTAAAGCCATTTTTTTTTTTTTTTTCATTTACATCTCTTGCTTTGCAAATATTAAAAATTTCCAGAAAGGTAAGAAACCCCAGGAACACCAAATTTACCAATTGCTGCTTTATGTTTTTTCAATTTGTGTTGCCAGTCCCTGACCCTTTGATTGCGACCTAAGTTTTAAAAATAACTTAAATTATAACAAATTGCATCATTTTGTCTGTAACCCAATTTAAATCTAACCCGTGTAATGCTACAGAACTGCTCCTTTTGTCTGTACCATCTATTAATGCTAACAACGGTATGCTACAAGGAAACTGCATCATTTTTCTGTACCTAATTAACTATCTACGTGTATGTTTTACAGAACTGCAATCATTTTCTGTACCTAATGACTGGTGGCGATGGAGTTAATAGTGTAGTGGGACCTTTAACAATTTGAGCGTCCTACGTTTTGGTTTATATCCTTGTTTTTGAATGGTGTCCAATTTTCCTTATTTTACGTCTCTCTCTCTCTCTCTCATCTCCCTTCGGTCTCTCGTCATCTCTCTCCTCTCTCTCTCTCTCTCCCTCTCTCTCTCCCTCCTCTCCTTCCTCTCTCTCTCTCCTCTCCTCTCCTCTTCTCACTCTCCTCTCTCATCTCTCTCTCTCTCACATCTCTCTCTCTCATCCTCTCTTCTCTCTCTCCTCTTCACACACCTCTCTCTCTCGCTCTCTCGTCTCTCCTCTCTCTCTCTCTCTCTCTCCTCTCTCTCTCTCTCTCTCTCTCCTCTCTCTCTGTTAGGGATTGATTGTGGTGTGTGTTTGTGTGTTGTGTGTGTGTGGTGTGTGGTAGTGTGGTGTGGTGTGTGTGGTGTTTAAAAATGTGTGTGTGTGTGTGAGTAGTGTGGGTGTGGATGTGTGTGTGTGTGTGTGTGGTGTGCATGTGTGTGTGTGCACGTCGTGGTGTGGGTGTTTTGCTTTTTTTTATTGTTGTTGAATAGTTGTCAGTTTTGTGTATCTAACGTTTGGGTTTGGTGTGTGGTTTGAACAGTTGTCAATTTCCTTTTGTGTATATATAACACAAATAAAGAAAACTACAACAAATCCGTGGTGGTTCTATTTTAATTTCAAACTTTCGAGAGGGTGTCCTCTCTTCTTCAGGAATGACACACACTGATATATATATATATATATATATATAAATATATATTATATATATATATATATATATATATAATATATTGATATATTCTATATATATATCATATTATATATATGTGTGTGTGTGTGTGTGTGTGTGTTTGTGTGTGTTTTGCCTCACACTCTCCAACCTTTTTAGTTGGAAGAAGATTTAGTTGTGAACTCAATTCAACTACTTGCGCAAGGATGCCCGTTTTCTCCACTGGCGTTTGTTCTGGCTGTAGAAATAGCTACAACTAAAATAAGAAACAGTCCAATAGCAGGCATTAGGGCTCCATCTCCCAGTCAAAATGAAAATACTCTGATCAAAATCAAACAAATGTCAGATGATACTACCCTCTTTCTTAAGAATAAAACAGATATGGATAGATCGTTAATGATCCTTTCTTCTTTTCAAACATTCTCAGGTTTAAAATGAAATGTAAACAAAACAGAGGCTTTGCGGATGTGCAGACGTATAATAGACGAAAACATCCAATTTACAGTTGTAGGTACAATTTAATTACTTGGCATTCATTTTCATAGTAAGAAAATGGCAATGTATATTGTAGAAAATCGGATCGAAACAATTGATGAAACGAAACATTTGATTCAGTTGTGGAGTAAAAAGAGACATAAGTATTCAAGGCAAGGTGGTTATCATATAAAACGTTTCTTGTTGAACCAGTTCATATATGTAAATGTAATCTGTAGGTCTGCCCACTAATGTGATCAGTGTATTCAAGGCAAGTGTTGTCAATAAAACGTTTCTTTTTGAACCAGTTCATACATGTAATGCAATCTGTAGGTCTGCCCAATAATGTGATCAGTGTATTCAAGGCAAGGTTGTTATCATAAAACGTTTCTTGTTGAACCAGTTCATATATGTAATGCAATCTGTAGGTCTGCCCAATAATGTGATCAGTGTATTCAAGGCAAGGTTGTTATAAAACGTTTCTTGTTGAACCAGTTCATACATGTAATGCAATCTGTAGGTCTGCCCAATAATGTGCTCAGCAAGATAAATACGCTGTTATACAAATTTGTATGGCAAAAACGCTTTACAGTAATAGAAAAGCCTTCGAAAAAGGTAAAAAGGAAGGTCATGGAATCGAGTGTCGAGGAAGGGGTGTTGAATATGATTAATATGGTGGATACCCAACAGTACTTTTATTTCCATCGAACACATTTTAACGATAATTGGCAGAATGGTTCGTTACGTAGTGAATTTGCGAGTCATGTTGTCAAATTTACTAAAACCGCATCAACATATCAATACGAACCCAGTGAATCATGATACCTCATCACCCTCGTGGAACATTAGTGATCCTAAAACTTGTCCAGATAATATAGGAAACAAAAAACAAACAAACAAATATTATAAATATTGTTCAATCAATATCCAACTACAAAAATTGTTTTTGAAGTTTTTTGTTTAAACTTAATAACCTCTGGAGCTCATCCACCTTCTCATCCCCACACTACCCTTTCAACATTATTTCATCACATCGCATCAATCTGTTGAATAAAATTCGGTTAGATGATTAGAGTGCATATGACCTTTAATAACAACATCCAATGGCTGGTACGCCCATCTTCCTATTGATTCGATGTTCAACCGCCAGAAACGAACTGTTTTCATCAAGGGCAGAAACAGAGACCTCAAAGGATTTATTGGTCTGCTCAAATTGCCAAGAAGCAAAAATATCCCTGTGATTTTCTGACAGGAATGTTCCTCTTAAAGATGTTGCCCTTCCCCCCTTGTATTAGAAGGGATCAGTTGGCAGCATGATTACTGATCGTAAAACTTCGTTCATGTCCAAAAATAAAATAAAATCAAAAGGTTCCTACAGAACCGGGATAGTTAACTAGCTAGCAATTAAGAGGATCCCCTGGGGGGGGGGGGGGGGGGGGGGGATTTTGTTTTGGTTTTGTTTGTTTTTTTCCGTTCAAATCTTTTGTTTTCGTTTGATAGTTTGCGTGTGCTAGCCTTGTTCAGTAATGCACCAATGATGGACGTTTGAAAGGACAAAAAAAAAAAACACAAGTTTCCACAGACGAAAAAAGGAATAGGTCTAAATGTCCTGGCTCTTGCATAAATCAACTTAAGGCAAAGTCCACCAGAGTTAAAGTTCAAAAGGACATTTGTCCTGGCAGGAGGAAACAAAATAGGAGCATTTTCAGTTTTTCTGTCTTTTGCCTCATTTTACCTTTTTTTTTATACGACAGGACCGATTATTTGGTATTATAATTTGGTTATATCGTTCGGACCAAAATCTGGACATTGAAATAGAGTTTATCCTCCTTATGCAAAGGTCCTGCGCCCACGCCCGTACTTTCTATCCAACAATGTGTGGTAATGTTGATCATCATGAACTCTGTCGTGGTGCTGTCTGTTTGGGGGTGGATGGGAAACAAAGTGAGGCAAAAAGATATATGGGCAAACATTGACATTTTTTTAAAAAACATTTTTTTATTTAGGAGGAAGTTTTCTGGCTTACAAGTAACACTTTCTGGCTGATGATGTACAAATGATTATTTCCAATCAATGCGTCCACCATTTCGGTCAGCGATCCTTATCGCAACTGACAAGACGTAACAAATAGGGGAAATAATCCGGGGGTTACACACCGCGGGAATGTTATATCGTTCTTTCGGAGTTAAAGCCAAAGGAATCGTCGGCCTTCTTCGTTGCCTGTAGCAAGCTATTTGGTATATTCCTGTGAAATTCGGGATGAGGGCAGACTTGGGAAACCTAGCTACCAATTTGGTTCATACCAGGCAGATGGGATTTCTCCCTTCTCTTACCGTGTCTTTAAACTGCCGTGGGATTTTTGTACGTGTGTAAAGCACACGGGTCAGGCCAGCTTTAATAAGTAGGGGAAGACGGGGTAAAATTAGCGCATTGGCGGGTAAGAAGCCAACCCCAATTTCTCAGTCAAATTTGCCCATTGAGACGAAGCGTTAAATTTCAGTCTCATTTTGCCCATGAGACGAGCGTTAATGTCTAGCATTCGTCTCTAGCATGGGCAAAATTTGACTGAAATTTTTCTTTATTTCCATGAGATAATTGGGGGTGGGCTTCTTACCCGCCCATGCGCTTTTTACCCCTTCTTCCCCCCTAAGTCCCCATCCGAACGGACTCGACCGTTTCAAGTTCGATTATCTTGTCCGAACTAGAAAGAAAATGTCGCCAGACCGGTTTAACGCCGGCGGTTCATTCACGCTGCCGACGATTCTAATCACGCTTCTCGGCCTTTTGGCTAAGACAGTGATTCAGGAACATAAATTTTTTGTTTATACCCTGGTTGGTTTGTTCAGGCCCGTCGTACATGGCGAAAGCCGATACGCGAAGCGACGTTAAACTGAACTTCCATCCACGCCGCTGCACACGCATTGAAATCGTCTCTGCCCCCTTGCCTTCGAATGTAAGCTAATGATACGAACTACCATTATCTGGTTTCCATCCTGGAAGAAGGATAGTACTTTCTTGAACGTGAGCCTGGAAATGGCCCCACACACTGCCGATCAATAGTTTCAATGCCCAACCAAGGGAAACCAGAACTATAAGACCAATTAGCACGGGCTCTGCAGCAGTGGGTCAAATGAGCTTTGGGGGGTTCTTCTCTCTGTCTGTCTGTCTGTCTCTCTCTCTCTCTCTCTCTCTCTCTCTTCTGTTCTCCTCTCTCTCTCTCTCTCTCGTCTCTCTCCTATTCGTCTCTCTTCTCTCTCTCTCTCTCCTCTCTCTCTCTCTCGTCACTCCTCTCTCTGGGCTTGCCGTGTTTCGGAATGTTTTGTATCGTGTATGGTGCGTTAGGGGTGGGTATGGGAAGCACATAGGGGTTGGGAATATGCAAGTTGTTTCTTAAAGAATTCAAGCAAAGGCTTGTGGGACTGTTTTAAGCAGGATTGGTCCTCTGCATTGCAAAGTCGTGATTTTATTTCAAGGGGTATTGTATACTTAATCCAACAGTCTCAATGAAGCCGTATTTTACACTCTTTAATCATTCGTAAGGATATTGCTAGGTTTCCAATGGGAATTTCAGCAATTAACTGTAATTTCTTACAATATAAGGCACGATTAGACAAAAGTAAAAAATATTTGTACATCTCATGAGACTGAAATTCACTTTCTTTTTATACGTCCTAAATATAATGATTTAAGAAGATAACTAATTCCAGCAAAATATTTAAACATCCTTCAGACTCGCATTGCTTTTAAGTATTCAACACCCTAGCGTTATTATTAAAACTAGCGCAACGCCTAGTACTGGTTAATGCACCGTACTTGGTAACGCCTAGTAACGGTAACGCCAAGTACTGGTAACGCTGAGTACAGCAAAAATTTGAAGCGATTCGGTTAAGAAACGGGCGGAGTTATAAGGCCCCGCCCCAAGTTTTCACGTTGGCGCTGCTCTGAGAGTGACGAAAGGTGTACGCGCTCTCCCGATTTGTCACAGAGAGTCCATTCCAATTTGCGCTGCTAGGCTTTGCCCCTGGGGCCATAGCAAGCATGACAAGCAAATTTGGAGGCGATTCGGTTAAGAACTACAGCAGAGTTATTCGTGAAAAGGTAAAGCGGCGTATAGCGCCCGCGCGTTTCTGAACCGTTTCGCTTCCGGTTTGGCACAACGATAGTCACCGTCCCCGGTCATGCACCTACCAACTTTGCAGGCAATCGGTCCAGAAACGCCGGATATACGGGCGCTGAGAGGCCGGCAAAGATACGCGTTGTTCGCGCATTTTTGCGAAACCGCGCCGCAAATGACATGATGGCCGCCTCGGTTGCCGTTGCCATCGCCCCGTCAGGGCTCACAGGCTCAAATTTTTGATAGCGATTCGGTTCGAAAAACGGCGGAGTTTATAGATAAGGCCCGTTTTTTGTGTTTCAGACACACCACACACACACACGGGACACGGACACTTTGACTTTTTACTATATTATGATGATGATATCATTATTTATTCACAAAGCCCTTGCCTTGCAAAAATAATCTATACATGTATGATGAAGTGTTCTGTATCTATGTTTGTGTTTGTTTGTTTCATATAATACGTTTTTGGTGTCTTTATTCTTTTTTTTCCGTTATTGCTCATACATATCAGTTATGTTATTTTTAATGTTATTGTTCAACATAATTAATACTTTTTTGTGAACTCCATTGTTATGGGCCAGATGCCTAACAATTTAAAATATTTTTGACTTTGAAACTCTCTCCCCTCTCTCTCTCT
>CM065698.1:49995300-50007800 GCA_017654935.2 Phymorhynchus buccinoides | reverse complement strand
ACGGGTGTGCAAGCAACGGAGTGCTTCCCCCACGTCATTCATTGGCACTATTGTCCACAGTAATAGGACGCAATTCGCGCATTGTTATCCCTTTTTGTCTCGCTCGTGTCAACGCCATGAAAAGTGAGTCTATGTTCTCACGCTTCTTCGGTTTTCCTGTCTTAATGGAGGAATAAAGCTATGAAGGTATGCTTACGGCGTAAACTAATTGCTTTTAAAGCTATTTCAATTGTTTCGAATTTTCGTAAGCATACTTAACAATCCTAGAAAGTTTTAACCAAAATTAAATGGGGGAAACAGAGTAAATCGCTAATTAAAGTAAGCACTATTTTCTTTTGCGCATTTAGCTCCTTTCGATATTGTACGGCTTACAGTGATTGCGTGCGTAGTGACGTCTTGGAAAAAACACACGCCCTTTACAAAAAGCATCTCATCAACACAAAAAATAAGAAGTAAAATTGCATCAAATCACTGTTTCTAAGTTATCTAACTATCATGCTTTATGAAACATTGCAGTTTGTTCTGAATCGACATCAATGGCGTAGTAATACAGCAGTCTTTGTCACCAAGATAAACAGTGGCTACCGAAGTAAGAGAAGCATGCTAAAACTTATGGGAAAATAAAAGATTATATGCATTTTTGTTTAGCCATTCTGTGTACAATAACAGTGACAATCACCTGTGTATGTTTCGCAAAGCGTAGCAAAGATTTCTGGAGAAATAAGTTGAGGCCTAAGGTTTACATCAATTAAAATTAAATTAGTCTAGATCTAGCAGACGACAAACTCACCAAGAGCTTTGTCAGACCATGCAAAAGATATTCGCCGATATGCTCTGAATTTATTGTTGCCAGAAAAACATGTAGATTCGACACACACTACACCACACACACCACACACATCACACGCACACGCACACACACACACACTATATTATATATTAATATAGAACTCTCTCTCTCTCTCTCTCTCTATCCCCACTCTCTCCTTCACTCCGTCTCTCTTTCTGTAAGTTCATAATGTGAGACTGAAGTCTCTCTCTTTTATACTGATGGAGACAGAGAGAGAAACAAATTATGTATAATTTTAGCCTTTGTCACAGAGAGAGACAGAGACAGAGAGTGTACGAATACGAATACGAACATTTTTTTTTATTGAGGGAAACTGGATAAGCTGATTCAGCCTTTTTACACCATGCCCTCAGATCAGGCAAAATAAAAGAAAAAAAATAACGAAACATAAACTTATTTAAAAGAAAATGGAAGAAAACAACCAAACAATTGACACACGTACATAATATGAAAATAAAAGATTTCAACTTCATATATTTTTACATATAACAATTCAAGCATATATATAACATCATGCAAACAGAAAAAAAGAAGACAAGCACCCCACATACACCCACACTATACAGAGAGAGAGAGAGAGAGGAGGAGATGAGCTGAGAGAGGAGAGAATGAGAGAGCAGAGAGAGCGAGAGATAGCAGGAGAGAGATACAGATAGAGACATGAGGATAGAGAGAGACAGAGAGAGACAAACAAACAGACAGACAGACAGAGATGCAGACAAGATAGAGACGGAGATAGATATAATTATTTATTTATGTAGGCCTTCGCCCCCAGTGAGTGTGTGTGTGTTGTGGTGGTGTTGTGTGTGTGTGTGTGTGTGTGTGTGCATGTGTGTGTGTGTGTGTGCGGGTGTGTTGTCAGTGTGTGTGTCCATGTGTGTGTGTGTAGAGAGTGGGGTGTCCTGGCAGTGCTGTCCCGTGTCGTCGTGTGTGTGAGATGAGAGAGAGAGAGAGAGAGAGAGAGATCGAGAGAGGTGAGGGGGGAGAGGAGAGACCGAGAGAGAGAGAGAGAGATATATGGCAGACAAAGATAGAGACCGGAGAGACTACAGAATGAATTATTTATATAGGCCTTCTCCCTTCGCCCCCAGGTGAGAGAGAGAGAGAGAGAGAGAGAGAGAGAGAGAGAGATAGAGAGAGAGAGAGAGAGAGAGGAGAGAGAGGAGGGGAGAGAGTAGAGAAGAGTGTGTGTGTGTGTGTGTGGTGTGTGTGTGCACACGCGCGTGTGTATGTTTGTGTGTGCGTGTGTGTGTGATAGCGAGAGAGAGAGATAGAGAGAAGAGAGAGCGGGAGAGAGAGAGGGAGACGAGATGAGAGAGAGGAGAGGAGAGATTGAGAGAGAGAGAGAGAGAGGGGAGACAGAGACAGAGATAGAGAGAGAAGAGAGAGAGAATGAGAGAGAGGAGAGAAGAGAGAGAGAGAGAGACGAGAGGGAGAGAGAGATAGAGAGCGAGACGAAGAGAGAGAGGAGAGAGAGAGATGGAGATATGCCGCACAAAGATAGAGACGGAGAGATATAGAATTATTTATTTATATAGGCCTTCTCCTCGCCCGCAGTGAGAGAGAGAGAGAGAGTGACGAGACGAGAGAAGAGAGAGGAGAGAGAGAGGAGAGAGAGAGAGAGAGATGAGAGGAGAGAGAGAGAGATATCGAAGAGAGGAGACACAGATCGAGCGTTGCGAGAGAGATGAGACACTGAGTGACGTGTGTGTGTGTGTGAGGTGTGTGTGTGTGGTGTTGGTGTTGTGTGCGTGTGTGTGTTTGATGCGTGATGTGTGTGTGTGAGTTTGAGAGAGAGATAAAGAGAGAGAGAGACGGAGAGGAGAGAAAGCAGAGAGAGAGACGAGAAGAGAGAGAGAGAGAGGAGAAAGAGACGAGAGAGAGAGCAGAGAGTGAGAGATAAAAGGGAGGCGCATGAACTGTTGGGAACCGGAAGGGACCCAAAATATATGTGAAAGCTCGGGGTGACTTGCTGGGACTTTGGAGAGGGTGGGGGTTTGGGGTAGGGTGGGGGTGAACAAATGAATGCGATAATAGAAATGGTGGGAAACAGGGCAGTTCTTGATGTTCTGTTGATACGTCGCTTGTATTGACCCTGTGTTCAATTTTTGTTTTTGTTTTTGTTTTTTTCGCGGAGCATGATTTGTCATTACATTTTTCCTTAGTTTTGGTTTGTTCCATTTTTCATGCATGCCAAATGGGTTTATCTATTAATTGTATTGTGCTGCTGTACGAGACCCCACACTATAAATTTCACACAGCCTAACGAGCATAATAAAGTATTTTTGACCTCTTTGACTTTTGACTTTGACTTTGACTTGGCACAATGTTAATTTATGTTAGCGATTAAAACGTGTTAACTTTTTAAATGGCAAACACTGGCAAATTCACTTTAAAACTGAGATAGTACATAAAAAGCGTACGCCATCAGGCACCTATGTTTAATTCCTAGCCTACTGTGACGCAAGGCTGCAAGCGTTGCTTGTGAACTAAAACATATCTAATTAATTCAACCAGTAAGTATTTTTGTATAATTATTTTAAATTGTGTTGTTATTATAGTTATCACAATATATTTTAAAAACAGTTTAATGGATATTTATTTTAGATCTGACGTTATAGTGGAAATAATCATTGTCAGTGTTGACGACAGAGGCGACGCCACATTGTCAAACAATAGGCGCTTGAGAGAAGTCATAATGACAGGTTAATTTACGAACACAAAAGGCGTAATTTTGTTAAATCCCCCCAATTTTTGTGTGTTAAAACTGTCGGAGTGCATTTTAGATGTGTCAATGTACCATTATCAACAATCAGAAAATTAAAAAGCAATTAGTTTGTCCTATTTTATCTTTCTTCCCACACTATCTGGGGGTCTGTTTGGTTGTCCGTCCGTGGTAACTTTAACGTTGGCTTTTTCTCGGGATCTAAAAGGCGTTCATCGATCGAACTTTGCACACATTATAGATGTTTATGCAAAGACTTTCAAACAATAATGATTTGAATAATGAAATACATAAAACAACACTGCAAACAGATGGCAAACAGATAACATTTTAGAATAGTGGGTTAGAGAGTATTGGTTCGGCATCATGCGTTAAGAATGTCATCAACAGTGAAAGTCTCAATAACTCATTGCGTAGAGCGTTTGTCTCTCATGCGAATGTTCCGAGTTCGATTCTCGGCAAGCGCACTTTTTTAATTTTTTTCTTTTTCGCGCGGGACACACTTTCCTGGTATTGTAGTACCCCCAGGATCGTCCCAACATCTTTATATCTATTAATGTCCCACATGTTCCTGTTCGAGTGAGCCTTGAAGGCTTTGCTTCTTGCATTAAGTAAACTTTCATTATGTCCTCAGTTTTACTTGTCAACAAAGCTCGCCTTGATCACACGATGTGCGAGAGGACATGTGGCTATGATCACCCTAATGAGTAGAGCAGGTTCCAGTCCATGCTCCGTATGTTTCTCAGTGTTATATGTCACAGACAAGGAAAACGGACAACCAACGTTTGCTTGAAGAAAGTTTTGTTATGCTTTTCAATGTCATAAGCCACCTACACGTTTTCCAGTTTTAATCAAATTGGATAACAGACCCTAGGTCCCTAAGTCTAACGATGACAGACTTATATATTAAACCAAAAGTATGAGAACAAACGGTAGTTATGGCATTTTGCATGCGATCAACAAGGGCGGATGATTTAGTCAAGAAGGAAGGGGGGGGGGGTGCTCCAACGGCTCTGGTGGAGGTCTGGCTGACAATAATTTGAATGTAAAAGAAGCAATTGAATGGATTATTCTGGGAATCTAAAGCTACAACTGTGAAACAATTGTTGTCTCCTTTTGTTGTGCTGGAAGGGGGGAAGGGGGGGGATGGGGGGGGGGTGGTGGGGCCCGAGGCTGTCCGGGCCCTATGCAGTTGAGAGGTTTGGTGAGTACAAAGACAGAGATAATACAGTACAGACTACCCTGTGTGTATGCGTGCGTGTGTGTAATGAGAGGGAGAGAGAGAGAGAGAGAGAGAGAGAGAGAGAGAGGAGAGGAGAGAGAGAGAGAGAGAGAGAGGGAGAGAGAGAGAGAGGAGAGAGAGGAGACAGACAGAGACAGACAGAGACAGAGAGAGACAGAGACAGAGAAAGAAAGAGAGACGAGTAATTTCATTCAAGTGACAGGGTGTCTTCAGAGAACATTGCTCTACACGTTAGTTTGTACAGGTTTTCGCATGTTCTGTTGTTGACTTTACCATTCAATAAAAAATAATTCTTCTAAGAAATCTGATGTAATACAAAATGATATCAATACACTTTTTTTTTTTAAATTTTTTAATTTTATTTTTTATATCAATACACTTCTTGATTACCAAGTTTGGAACCCGTTTTTTAAACGACAGTCACAAGCAATTCAACGACTTCAAAGAAGAGCAACTACGTTGGTAACAACCTTAAGCAAGCTAGACTATTCTGAGAGATTACACAAACTGAATGTGCCATCTCTAAATACAGACGATTGCGTGGGGGTCTGATTTATTCTTATAACATTATCCATAATTCTCTTTCCACCAACAACAATTTGTTCCAACTTTCTAACTATACAAAACTTAGAAATAATGAATTGAAAATACTAACGCGATACAGCAGAACTATATATAAGGAAAACCAATGTTATTAACACAGGTGCCAACCATCGGAATACCCTTCCAGCCCACATGAAGCTTGCACCATACCTTAACCGGTTTAAAAATCTCCTTGACATGCACCCTAAATTCGCAGAATTAAAATATGAGTTTGATTGATAAAATATACTCAAAAACGGCATAGACTTGCCAACCAATAACAAGAAAAGAAAAATATGAGAAAGGACACATCAAGAGGCCGCGAGGCCTAGTTATCATAAATTCTTGATCTGACCTGACCTGACATGGTTCTTATCTGCACCTGGCTGCAATGTCTCTGTTAATGAGAAAACAAAAGTTAATTGAATTTGAATTTGAATGTGAAGCGTATTATGCATTGTCACAAAGCGTTAGTCTTGTTCAGCGTGCATGCACACTTCAATTATTTTTTCTTCCTTGTTTTTCCTTTATTTGTGTACAAGTAGTAGGACTACATGTTTTACGTATTCCACCCAGCCTCTGTTGTTGTGGGGGTTCGACGTTCTTCTATCTAGTCGTGCAGTAATTATCATTCCTCAGCTAATTGCTGCATCTTTTTTCCAACTCAATTTATGCAAACCGATCTCTGCATCTTTGTGTCTCGCTTGTCTGGAATAGTCTTTCAACAACGTCGTTGTCTTCTCCGAAGCAAATCCCTATTTGGTTTTGCTTGTTACGTTCAAATCCTGATTTTGCGTTGAAGAGTGGTGTTTGCCATTGTTTCTTTTTCGGTTAACCTGTCTGAGTACTGTCTAGCCGAGAGGCTCTTTTGTTCGGTGTTTTCTCTCTCTCTCTCTCTCTCTCTCGCTCTCTCTCTCTCCTCTCCGTCTCTCTACGTCTCTCTCTCGATCTCCTCTCTCTCTATCTCTCTCTCTCTCTCACTATCTCTCTCTCTCTCTCTCTCTCCTCTCATCTCTCTCCTCTCTCTCCTCTCACTCACTCTGTCCTCCCCTCACAGCTCCTGCTTCCTCTCCTCCTCTCTCTCTTCTCTCAAACATGTTTGTAACAGCCCTGACTTAAAGCCTGATACTTGAGCTCTCACGTTTTAACCTAACCTTTTTCATTGTCCTACAACATGCTAATGCTTACATCTCAGTTTAATGCCTTTGCTCGATTTTTTGCCGTGTTTGTGTGTGTCTTGAAAATGCTTGTTAAATATGTTTAAATCGAAGTAGCATTCACCTCCTTCTTGTCATAACATTTTCGTTGTTTCACTTACGCATTTTGGTTTTACAATGTTGGGTGTCTTGTACTCTGTGCTATGTGAGAGGGGGGGGGGGGGGGGGGGGGGGGGGAGGGGGGAGGGGGGGGGGGGGAGGGGGGGAGGGGGGGAGGGGGGGAGAGAAAGAAATTGAATGAAATGAAATGAAAATATTTATTCCATAAGGCGAAAGCCCCCTATGGAAAGGGGGTACAGCAAAGACAATAGAAACATCGTGTCATTTCATACACAACTTTTTAGCAAAGGAATTAATTTATGACAAAGACATTTTGTCTTCCTTTTTGAGCTTGGCACATGAAAATGCAGGTTTTTTACGAGTTTCGCTATTTGTGGAAGACATGAATAAAGACAGACGAAAACCATTCGCATTGTTATAAAACTTAGGTGCAATACACTTTTTTCTCTCTTAAACTATCATAAAATGGACAGCATAGCAAGAAGTGTATTTCATTTTCTACGTCACCATTGCAATGTTTACAAACTAAGCTATGTGATACCTGTATCTATAATGGTGAGCAGCCATATCCGAAATACCAAATCTTAATTTGGTCATAACATAGTACTCCAAATGCTTATCGAGATCCATACATGAATATTTAGGCAAACAGTTAAACAGATTATAAAATGTTCTGTACATGCAAAATCTGCCAGTGTGAATCACGTGCTCACCCCGTGCTTACCATATCCTCGGGCGTCAAGATCACTAAGCTTAGTGTACACGGTATTGAAGACATTGGAGGGTTATCCTCTTTCAAGATCAATAATCAATATCCAGATTCCAAAGATGAACTGTAATTTTGAGGAAATGAAAGATAAATAGCCAAGGAAGTTTGACAATAATTGTCAATGCGATGCTAAATGATTAACATGTGAAAAAAGCTGGAAAATCAATAAAAAATAAAAATAAACAAAAACAAAAGCCATAAAATGGTATCAAATTACGGGACTAGCTTTGACACTTACGGAAAACGACTTGGTGCTTCTAAATGTTAATAATCTGTTGGTCTGTTAATCCTAAATGAGAAAATGAATACTTTTAGAAAATAGACAATATTTCATTTGTCATCTGAGTTGTTTTAAGCCAGTAACGGGCACAATGAACAACAAAATCCACAGCGATATGATACCTATTCAACTCATTGTAAACAAAATCATTTGGAGTATCCTACATAAACTTACACCTAAATATTTATCCAAAGCATATAAATGTACTTTTTCACAATACTGAACAGATTGATTAAACGCCCATATCTCACACCCATACTGCATAATAGGAAGAACTTGTCGATCAAAAAACGTTAATAGCACATGCAGAGAATCACAGTTAAACAGACGTAATCGTTGTAAAACACATAAAAAGCGCCTTCTTGGCTTTACTTGCTAAATCTCGGCATGCAGTAGAAAACGCAGTTTTGTAGTAAAATATATACCTAGGTATTTATGACAATTAACTACAGGCATAACGTGTCCATCAAACAAACATATTTCCCTTGCCCCGAGATAACCCCCTTTACGAAAAACTACGATATTACTTTTGTCTAAATTTACTGTTAAATCCAATGCTGCAGCTGATCATTCTAAGCTGTTCAATTGATTTTGTAATCCAATAACTGTCTCCGAAAGTAAAACAACATCATCAGCAAATAATAGGATAAACAACTCAAAAACATCCAGTGGGAACGTAACTCCATGCCTACCATTTCTAATTACATCAAGAGCTAATTCATTAATGGTCATTGAAAATAAAATTGGACTGCACGCACCCCCCTGCTTAACCCCCGAAGAACAAACAATAGACTGTGTCAGTTTAGCCCCACATCTAACACGTGCTTTTGCGCTTTCATACTTCACGCTTCGCAAGCAACTGAAAAGCTTACCTTTCACGCCGTTCCTCAAAAGAATAGGCCAAAGAAGAATTATATTAAAAGTGTCAAAACATTTCTGGAAATCAATAAAAGAAATATAAAGCTCGCGGTTGCGGTTTCTATTGAATTGTTTCTGCACATATGCTAATAATGTAAATAAGTGGTATATTGTGGAGTAGCCTTTTCTTTTAAATCCTGCTCACCTGCCAAATTATGTTCTTCAACCCATGACTGCAATGGTTGGTTTATAACAGAGCCATACACTTTACTGCAAACATTAATCAGACTAATACCTCTATAATTACCAGGGTTGTTTACGTCACATTTCTTATGTAATGGTAAGATAATGGATTCCGCCCAACTGTCTGGATGCACGCATTTGTCAAAGAGAGCATTGAAAAATTTAACGAAACAGGCAAAATAAAGTCACACGAGTTTTTGAATATTTATTCAAGGGTTCCATCTGGGCCACGTGCTTTGCTTTGTTTTAACTCACGCAATGGTAGCAATATTTTTCCTCCTCAGAGATAGTGCGGTTAAAGACAAGATCGTCATCGTAAGCATCATCAATGGCATTATCAACATCAACATTTACATATTTCTCTAAAAGCATACCATTGTTCAACAGTTATCTGATTTTTGACATGTTTCCTCGTGGGTACTATTTTATGATCAGAATCCCAGAATTCGATTTGATTATTTACAGAATCCATCAGATTGTCAACCACCCTCTTGTTGTGTTGTTTCGTTGTATATGTAAGGAAGGATATTTGTACATTCCCTTGTTGCCAGGTAAATTGTAAGCCTATCCTGTTCATCTAAAGTACGGTGGCATTCTTCAAAAGCTTACGCACACGTTTCCTTTCACTCATACACCCCCAGTCAAACCAATATTGCGCCTTCTTTCTTCCATTTACACAAATTATTTTATTCATACACTCTGCCGTTTCTTTCAAAGCTTCACTAAGCTTAATAGCCTCATTAACATCCACATCAACAGCCTCAACTGCGGCTTATAATTTGTGAGAGAGAGAGAGAGAGAGAGAGAGAGAGAGAGAGAGAGAGAGAGAGAGAGAGAGGAGAGAGAGAGAGAGAGAGAGAGAGAGAGAGAGAGAAGAGAGAGAGAGAGAGAGAGAGAGAGAGAGAGAGAGAGAGAGAGAGAGAGAGAGAGAGAGAGAGAGAAGAGAGAGAGAGAGAGAGAGAGAGAGAGAGAGAGAGAGAGAGAGAGCGATCGAGCAGGTGCAGACGTTTATGTGTTCAAATGCGATTCTTGTTTGTAGTGATTTTTTTGTTGTTGTTGTTCTTTTTTGTTTCCATGTTTCTGTTAATGTTTTTATTTGTTTTCTATTATCCAAGGACAAATCGTAAGAATAGGCATCGCATATAATCTTTATCCTTGTAAAATAACGTTTTCTTTAGTGTTCAATGTTCAGAGTTATCTCTCCCCCCTCTCTCCCTCTCCCTCTCTGTGTGCCTGTAGCCTACTGTCAATGCAGTGTGTTCTGTATAGTCGGATTCCACCCGGACTCAATAGTTTCAACACATCTAAAGATGGACTGTTGGTATAAAAAAACACACAACAGAAACGACGTGAATTACGACCCTTAAATGACTAAAACTACTGAAGACACGTTCATATGATTGTTATGGTCTTCCCAATGGTAACCGTCCATAACATAGTAACCATTAGATAATTAACATCTCTTCTTTACTGGCGATGTCTCCCGTTGCTTGAGTTTGCATTAAGCTAAGCGGATTGTCGTAAAACTAGCAGCTGTGCCCGTTCCACTCCGCTGTGCAAAATTCCCAGTCAGTAAGCTCGGAGTTCGCCATGCTAAATCACTGTGCTATCCTTGTCTACTCTCGCCCTAGTTACTCAAAATGGCTTTTACGTACAGCTTTTATTATTGTTTGGAATTCGCCTGTTGCAGGTGAGAATAGTGAAGTGATATATCAACAAGAAAACAGCGGTTATAGCATTAGCCTGTTGCAGGGGATAACAGTGGAGTGATATATCTACAAGAAAACAGCGGTTATAGCATTAGCCTGTTGCAGGGGATAACAGTGGAGTGATATATCTACAATGAAACAGTGGTTATAGCATTAGCCTGTTGCAGGGGAGAATAGTGAAGTGAGATATCTACAATAAAACAGTGGTTATAGCATTAGCCTGTTGCAGGGGAGAATAGTGAAGTGATATATCTACAATAAAACAGTGGTTATAGCATTAGCCTGCAGCAGGGGATAACAGTGGAGTGATATATCTACAATAAAACAGTGGTTATAGCATTAGCCTGTTGCAGGGGAGAATAGTGAAGTGAGATATCTACAATAAAACAGTGGTTATAGCATTAGCCTGTTGCAGGGGATAACAGTGGAGTGATATATCTACAATAAAACAGTGGTTATAGCATTAGCCTGCAGCAGGGGATAACAGTGGAGTGATATATCTACAATAAAACAGTGGTTATAGCATTAGCCTGTTGCAGGGGATAACAGTGGAGTGATATATCTACAATAAAACAGTGGTTATAGCATTAGCCTGTTGCAGGGGATAACAGTGGAGTGATATATCTACAATAAAACAGTGGTTATAGCATTAGCCTGCAGCAGGGGATAACAGTGGAGTGATATATCTACAATAAAACAGTGGTTATAGCATTAGCCTGTTGCAGGGGACCCGGGATAATTGTTGAATGAGAGTTGTACAATAACATTAATTTTCCTTTGTAATTCACAATCGAAGTACATCTGATTCTTCTGTGGATGATCCGATGCTTCACGCTGGTTCTCAGTGCCTCGGCTGGAGGGATTGGTTGACCTTTGTGGCCCTTCCCCAACAACAGCACACACACAAGGCATATCCACTGTAAGCAGATTCTAGCCCAGTCATCCGGAATATCAACTACCCCATCTGTTATCTGACTCTGCCATTGGGACAGGACAGACTGGCACACATGCCTTCTCTCACTCACTTTGCCGGCTTGATCCTCTCCATTATGTATCTTTTCGCTTATTACCAATCTCATCTCCGCATGTACCCTTATTGGAGTCTTGCACTTCATGGTTGTGCCTCAGTGAGATCATTGAGGGGATGTGATCAAGGATTGGATGTCGGGGTCTTCGGTCAACTTTTGTTTTCTTCATTTATGTCTGTTTTCCAATTTATGTGCAGCGTACGTATCGAAACCCATTGCGGATGGGTTCCCATACATTAAAGTTCCGCTTTAGTTAAACAAACAAAAAAAACCACAATAAATATAACTCATTTGCTGAGTAAATATCAAATATTGTATAGTTGCCAATCGATTACAATTATAAGATCAAAGAATGGTGCGGTAGGTTCTATGCAATTTCTGATTTCACTGAAATCATGATATCAGCTAAAGATTTGATTTCCGATTTGACCAGAGTTGGTCACAAGCACCTAGCATAATAATTATGTTCAGGCAGCCTTAGGCAGACACGCTTGAATGATGGTGATCAAGACATTGTGGTCCTTGGTGATTATGGCCAGTTGTTTCACCTACTTTGCGGACAAACAATCGGTTACAAACACCCAGGAAGTAATCTATATTATACTAAGACTCGTGATCTACGAAAAGTGTACTGACCTCTGGCGCAGTTTTGCCAGCAATCAGTTTGCCGTTACTCAAATAACTCTTTTGTTTTCCAGGTCACATTGGCATTGCAGGATTTTCCCTTCAATCAATGGATGTTTAGGATTACAATTAGTGACGTTATTGTATTGACGAGACAAAACAGAACATGCAATAATGTCAACACAAATGCATTTTTCAAACAACATATTAATGTTATACAACACAACAATACTTCTCCTCTCCACTAGTCGAGCAATCTCGAACATTTTGGAGACTACTCGACTGTCGAGAGGGGAAGTATGTTTTTATTTT
>CM065698.1:49982800-49985300 GCA_017654935.2 Phymorhynchus buccinoides | reverse complement strand
TACTATTTTACTTTATCGAGTCGGTGTTGTTAAATGTGTGTGTGTGTGTGTGTGTGTATGTGTGGTAGAGAGAGAGAGAGAGAGAGAGAGAGAGAGAGAGAGAGAGAGAGAGAGAGGAGAGAGAGAGAGAGAGAGAGAGAGAGAGAGATGAGAGAGAGATGAGAGAGAGAGAGAGAGAGAGAGAGAGAGAGAGGAGTTGCTTTGTATGTATGCGTTGTTGCTGGTTGGTGTCATTCTTGAATGCTGTTTTTGTTGTCTATTTATTGATGAAAAATTTATTGTAAATCGCTTTGGGCTCATCTGAGGTAACGCGCTATATAAATGTACAATTATTACTATTATATTATTCGCCTACAATGTGCCTAATATATGTTAGAAATGGTGTCCTCAATTTAATGCACATTGTTACCTGTTACATACCCTATGATGCATTTATTTGCCCTGTCCTTTAATGTATGTTTCCTTTATTTACATGCGCGCTAGTGTGTAAGTATGGTTGCATGCTTCTATGCACGCGCGAGTATTAAAAATTATGCAAGTTTTATAAACCCATATTTCAGCCAATCTATGTTTCATAATATCAACTGCTTTACTACCTTTGTGTAATAGTATGTCTTGCCATGGTTGTGTTCTGTGTTAGTATTATATGTATTAAGGACAGATTGGAAGAATAGGCGTTGCCTAAAATCTATATCCTTGGAAAATAAAGTTTAAGTTTTCAAGTTTTCAAGTTTTCTTTGCTGATGACACCTATCTCAATTCTAGTGCATCTAACATATCTTCGATTCAAACCTCTCTTCAGTCAGCTTTGCATGATGTTTCTGTTTGGTGTTACCAAAACATTATGGTCCTCCATTCTAAAAAAACCCAAAAGGATTGTAATTACCTCAAGACAAAACATCAAATAGAACCTCTAATTTTAAATGATCATATCAATGACAATGACATAGACCAACTACGCGAGCACCGAGTCCTGGAAGTGGTAATAGATAACGAACTAAAATGGCAACTCCATATTGAAAAGATGACACATAAACTTGCTCGCAGCCTATTCCTACTAAAAAAAAAAACGTCCACCCTTCATAGATATAGATGCACGCACAATGTTTTGTTATGCCCACTGTCTCTCCCACATTAATTACGCATCTGTAGTCTGGGACTCTGCTGCTAATTGTCACCTATTAAAACTCAATTATATGTACAAAAGGGCATCAGAAAAACAAGCCCAGTTAAACATAGGCCTACTTCCACTGCAATCATAACTTAGCTATAATAAAGCCATTCTCATGTACAAAGTACACTATGACTTAGCTCCACAATACCTGGAAAATCTACTTACACAAACCTCACATCGCTATGGTTCAAGTAACTATATTCTACCACACACAAGAATAGATAAATTCAAGTCAAGTTTTACTTTCTCGGGTTCTTCCACATGGAATTCCTTTCAGTCCAACATTAGTAAATGAATACAAGTATCTAGGAGTAATCTGTTCAACAGGTTTAACCTTTTCATACTCATTACAAAACATGGCCATAAAAGCTAGAAAATGTATCTTTTGAATTCTAAGATTTATGTGGTCTCTAGGAGAAAATAATCCGAAACTGTTCTTTAAAATATTTGACTGTCAAGTCCAACCAATCTTAACATATGGAGCAGAAACCTGGGGCCTTTCCGCAGACCATGCGGCCATTGAAATAGTACATTTGTTTGCTATCAAACGCCTCCTAAATGTTAGTATACAGGCACCCACTGCTCTCATATATTGTGAAAGTAATAGATATCCATTGTATAGTCAAACTGACACAAAATGTATAAAATACTGGTTATAACTGACTATGATGGAAGAATACCGTATACCAAAGAAAGCTTATAATATGTTATATACATTTCATTCAAATGGGAAAAGAATTGGGTTACAAAAGTTTGCAACACTTTATGTAGATATCGTTTTCGTTATGTTTGGGATTATCAGGGAGTAGGAAATATTAAGTCTTTCCTTTCTGTTTTTAAACAAAGACTGTTTGATTGCCATTTGCAGGATCTTTATTCTAATATAATGGCTAATGGGAGATACACATTCTATTCAACTTTTAGACAATTGTGTGAAGTTCCACAATATATGTATACAATAAAAAATCCTATTCTACGAAAATATTTAACAAGAATAAGACTTGGTGTGTCACCGTTAAAACCTCACCGTTACATATATTCACTTCATCGAGATACACATTGTCCATGTTGTCCTGGTGACGAAGAAACTGAACTTAATTTCATTCTTGTTTGTGAACAATACAAAACCCTTCGTCAAATGTACATTCCAGAAAAAAATATTATTTAAAACCAAATGCTTTCAAGTGAACCTTGTTGCTTTCTAATCCCAGAATATGCATGCCTCTTGCTTTATGCTTATCAAAAGCGTTTAATCTTAGAAACCAAGTTATGCAGCATGTTTAATTAGTAATATGCTTTCCATTGCTCTCTAAGATATATTATATG
>CM065698.1:49962399-49967399 GCA_017654935.2 Phymorhynchus buccinoides | reverse complement strand
ATGTGTCCATGCATGTTCAAACAAAACAACAGTTTCTTGACATTACATAGAACTGGGTAATTGAACGGTTTGTGAAAACTTAAAATGCTGGCAATATGAAACACCGGTAGGCAATATGAAACAACACTGGTGTTTAAAATTAAACACATGTATAACATTTACCTTCCATTTATTCAATAAAAGAAACAATCATCCTTCAGTTTAAAATCAAACAAAAGCAAATTGATTTTACAATTCCCAAATGCACATTGACCATCAAACGCATGTTTCATATTACCTGCCAAGGGTAATATGAAACATTGCAAAGCATTGTTCCTTCTAACTTTGAAAACCATGTCCATAATTACAGTGTGTGTGTGTGTGTGTGTGTGTGTGTGTGTGTGTGTGTGTGTGTGTGTGTGTGTGTGTGTGTGTGTGTGTGTGTGTGTGTGTGTGTGTGTGTGTGTGTGTGTTTTATATATATACCTCTACAGGTGTTTCATATTAGCCTTTTCACCCTGTTTTGAACCTGACACTTTACTGCCATTCTGCTTGCTTTCGGTTAGATCAAACTCTGCAAGGTTTCAGATTATTCCTTTCACTTACAATAGGGATAATATGTTCTTTAATCTACGTGTTCTGTCCCCATTACCACAAGGATTTCTGGATGTGTGCCTTAGCCAGCCATGGTTAAAAAGAAACTTTCACTCACCTTTTGGCGGCATTTCCTTTTTTCGCCATCTTTACATGCGTCACGAGTTCAGGGGAAGTAAGACTTGAAAATCTGCAATATTGTTATTTCCCTTTTTGATATATAGGGGTGTTACAAATTACACTCCGTTTCATATTTGCCCCCTTTACCCTACCACCACCCTCTTCCCAACGCTCACAGTCTGTCCGCAGACAAGCGGCATGCTCACAGAACCAGGCTTCATGTACCACCACCCTCTTCCCAACGCTCAGTCTGTCCGCAGACAAGAGGCATGCTCACAGAACCAGGCTTCCCATGGCTTTAGTTCTTCGATGGATGAACAGTGTCTTCCCCACCAGGAAGTAGGTCCTCATTTTCCCCTTACCCTGAAAACCAATAACAAGAATCAACATGATGCTTACATATCCTCACACACAATCAGAAAATCAGCACTTAATAAAAAATAAAAAATAAATAAAAAGAGGAAGTTTGACTACGTATTTAACGCCTTCCTAACCCTATCTTTCAGAAAATAACATTTTGTTGACATGTAATTACTGAACACAAACTAAAATCGATCAATAAATATACAAATACAATAAGATTGGATAAGTATCGGGAGAGGTGAAATGTGAGAAACTACACCAAATAATTCAAGTGAAAATGAAGAGAGAAAAAATGGTCACAAAATAAATGTAAAGATAATTAATTTTACAGATAGAAGAGTAACGTTAAACACTAATTCATGTTTTGTCAAACACCAAAACGTGGAAATAATGACTCAACGCGTTTTGGACACTCAAAGTATCAACGAATTGCGAGGTACGACAAAGGGACACTGCTTTCATCCCCGTGACCTCAAACAGCACACACAGACAGCAGACATGAACACGAAACACCGAAGGTGCTGATAGGACCCATAGATGCATTGCCCCACCTGCCCTACAAGCACAAGAGCAGGCCTACACCAGCCTTGGAAGCCTGTGCTATGCTATGCAAGTGCAGGAATGCACGGGTCATTCCATTAAACGCGCAAGGCACACATCCGCTCTCGACTTGGTGACCATTATTTTTTTTAATTAGATACGACGCAAAGGAGTCCTTGTGAAAGTGCTCCATCGGTGTACCAGCCTGTTTTTCATGACCGCAGAGCCCACCAGCAAAAGCACCATCACTCAGAAACCCAGCACTCATCCAACAGCCCCCCACCAAGGACAGGTGAGGCCAGTGCATCTCCAGACAAAGCCACGGGCTCTCGCCTTACGGACGTATATGCCTCGGAAGAGAAACAATGAAGAAGAAACACCCGAAGGTGCTGATAGGACCCAGAGATGCACTGGCTCCACCTGTCCTACCAACACAAGAGCAGACCTACATTAAATATTTATATGAATTAATAAAAAATACAATAAAGGCACATATAAACACGCTTTGTAAGAAATAATAGATAGGCCTACCTTGATTTCAATTTCTCCCCGTAGCTCCAGTGTGAATTCCCGGTGTATGATCAACTCATTGTACGTAGATTCCGTTATCTGGATCTTTGCCGCTGTTAACACAATATTGACAAATATTAACTAAGAAGAATGAAAAACACAATATATCAACCAATCCGTCAATAAGTAGGTCATTAATTCATAGAAATAATGAAAGACTTCAGGTAAAATAGACGCTCGTATGACCATACCTTGATACCTTACCATTGGTTTATAACAGCGCTGAAAGACCCAGTGAACCAGCAACATTAACTCCCTTGTTGTTGTTTTTCTGGGTAGGCGTGACCCACATACAAGTTCCCCCATACACGATCGATGCTGCGCTTTAAAGTGATGTCTCGTTTTCATGTATAGGGGAATTTGTATGGGAGTCAGACCTGGTCAAAATAAGAGTTCTTACAAGCGAGAGATGGAAACACGTGAGAGGCTTTCACTGATGGATCTGGTGGGTCTTTAAACAAGAAACAGCAGATGCTGAACATCTCTCTCTCTCTCTCTCTCTCTCTCTCTCTCTCTCTCTCTCTCTCTCTCTCTCTCTCTCTCTCTCTCACACACACACACACACACACACACACACACACACACACACACACACGCACACACACACACACGCACACACACATACACACACGCACGCACGCACGCACGCGGCACGCACACACACGCACACGCACACGCACACACGCGCACGCACGCACACACGCACACACACACACACACACACACACACACACACACACACAGACTTTGTATCGGGGGTGGGAGGGATCTTTAACTTAAGCTTTGGCGTTTCAAAAGGAAAGCTGTTGTTTCCATCCTAACCTATGAAATCCCTGCTACAAAGCCATCTCTTCCAAATCTTTTTATTTGTCGTAAATGTGACCTGCACACGACATAACTTGCACGATGCAGTACACAAAAAACAAAACCGAGGGGGTGGGGATGGGGGGGGGGGGGGGGGGGGGTATGTATACGCGCTTGAAACTGTCTATTTCATTGTATGCGTGAGATGGAAGATGCAGTGTAAAGTGTTCAATTCCCATACACATACATAATTATTGACTGATTTCCCCAGTTGCGAGTGTATCTGTGTTGTACGTTCACCCTCATCCTACTGCCCTACCTTGCACGATACCACAGCACTCTGGGGCATGTCTGAGCAATATCATTTATTAATAATGTTGAATCAAAAATAAGGCTGAATAGAATATTAATGTCATCTATAGGCTTGATTCGTCATTTGCTAGAATCAACATTATTATTATTATTTAAGAAAATTTATATAGCGCTTCACCTTTAAGCTCTAAGATCTATCTGTGTGTCTATGAATGATGTGTTATTTTGTGTCTGTGGGGTTGTGTTTTTTTATGCGTATTCCAATTCACGGTTTGGGCATAACACAAGCATTCCAGCATTCTCGTACTTGGGCTACAGGGGGTATGAATATCCTTTATGTCGTCGATTTCAAAATTAAACAATGGTACCAGTGTACCCCTGTTCTAAACACATCCGGTACCGGTTATCAGTTTCACGTGGACGGCCTATATGTTAAACATGCACGCACCCAGGATATTCGCTTACATACTTTGTTATCGTCGTAATGACATAAATCGTCCGCAGTGAAGTTCATGTTATCTCCTATATGTGACCCAGCACCACGAAAGGGACATTAAGTCGCTGGGCTAGTTTCTCACAACAGGCTTGCAAAGTAAACAAATCTCTTTTTTTTTCAATTTTGAATTATTGGTATTTTCATGCACAGACATCTTATTTTTCCTATCCTTGAAAGACAACCTTTAATATATTAAAAAAAAAATCATGGTCCCTAAATACGCAAAAAAAGTGCTTTTAAAATTAAATTGGTATTTTGATGAGGATAGGCTAAACTGTAGGCTATGCTTTCTCAAAATGTCCGACAGCCACCCTACTAACTGTAACTGTTTATAACTTTCAAATAGAAACAAGTTACAAAACTAGGTTTCATATTATTAGAAAGAGAATTGCCTGGTTTCTAACTGTGCCATTTTCACAGAATGGTCGTTTTGGTACTTAATGTCCCTTGTGTGGTGCTTGGTCACATATTGTGATGACTAATTGTTCACGATGAAGAGGGGCTGGCGGTGACTGAAAAGGGAACTGGCACCAAAAACTGAAAAACATAAGCAACAAAGCAAGAGAAGGACTTTTCAAAAAATGCATGGGTTTAGCACTGCATTAGAAGCTTGCGTCACTCACATCACATGCCTGTTTTATGCATGGTACATCCCAATTTTGCTTTGTTTTCATGCTTTGGATTAGAATCAAGTTATAAAATACAATATGAGCGGATTCTACATGCCCCAAACTTAAAGTTAAGAGCATCGTTGATTTACAGTTTGCGATAGTTTTTGCATAACAAAAAGCAAAACACAGCGTCACTCACGTCACAGCATTGCACCATGCACGAACTTGAACAGTATTTAGGAATGTAATCATCAAAAATGTTTTTAAAAGGTCAATCAAATGAATTCCTTTATTTCTGCAAAAGTACGCAAAATAATTATGTTTAAAATTTTATACTTTTTAGGAAGCGTATTAAATCTAGATTTAAAAATGCACATACAATTCAATGTTTCAACAACAACAACAAAACAATTTTTGACAAAAATCAGGGTGATAGTGCCGCCTTAACGGTGTCTCCGAAGAGACTGTACCTGAGCATTTGATCTACCATTTCAGGTATACAGACAGGCAGACAGACAGACAGAGAGACACGCAGACAGACAGGCCGACAGA
Source organism: Phymorhynchus buccinoides (assembly GCA_017654935.2). Classification (NCBI taxonomy): domain Eukaryota; kingdom Metazoa; phylum Mollusca; class Gastropoda; order Neogastropoda; family Raphitomidae; genus Phymorhynchus; species Phymorhynchus buccinoides. The sequence goes on along the minus strand of CM065698.1, from coordinate 49,962,458 downwards.
CAGACAGAGAGACACGCAGACAGAATTGCAGACAGACAGACAACAGCTGACACTTACGC
>CM065698.1:49954899-49957399 GCA_017654935.2 Phymorhynchus buccinoides | reverse complement strand
CCGTTGTTCTCAAAAACTATTCCGTCTATCATCATCAAATGTGGTATACTAGTTTGCCAAGATGCAAGCTATCCACTGATGTATTTAGTTTTACATTAAGGTCAAGGTCGCGCCAGTTACGGGGTTCAACCCCCAAAACACATAATCGCTAATATCTCGCGAAGTTTTCCATGTATTTCAATGCAGTTTTTTTTCACAACATTTCTTGATGAATGGTCTATAACACAGTTGTCATGAATTGTTCTGTGCGCTCGTGTGCGCATGATCGCGCGCGCTCAAATCACGGGTCCGAACACACATGCGCCATGAAACAGCTTTGTAGCTCTGTGGTTGACGCTCTCTCTCTCCCCCCTCCCCCCCTCTCTCTCTCTCTCTCTCTCTCTCTCTCTCTCTCTCTCTCTCTCTCTCTCCCCCTCTCTCTCTCTCTCCCCCTCTCTCTCTCTCTCCCCTCTCTCCCATATAGCGCTATATGAATTATTATTATTATTATTATTATTATTATTATTATTGCTACTATTATTATTATAGGATTGGGTTTTATTTTGCTATGTATAAGTGTTTATTCCAAAATGTGTGTATGTTAAAAATGAGTATGTATAATAGGATTTGTTTTATTCTGTCATGTATATGTGCTTACATTTACGTTTGATGTATTTTAAGATCAGTATGTAAAATGGGCTTAGGCTTGATTTTATTATGTGTATCGGCTTTAAATTTAAAATGTGTAGGTTATATGTTATGAGTATGTAAAATAGGATTAGTCTTAATTTTGTGATGAGTTAAGTTTTACTTATGTGCATGTTAAAGACGAGGACTAGAAAGTAGGCTTAGGCTTGATTTCGTTATGAGTAGTATTTATTTTTTAATATGTGTATTCGCTTGCAAACAATATGACTTGGTCTGCTTTTGTTACGAGTGTGTGTTTACTTTTTAATTTGTTTATGCTACAAATGAATAATGTAATATAGGAATAGGTCTCATGTTGCCATGGGTACGTACATGTATTTACATTTTAAATTGTGCATGTTAAGATGAGTAGGTAAAGTAATATTATGTTTGACTTATTATGTGCATGGGTTTCTTTTCAAATAAGTACATTTTAATGATGAAGTATGATTGAGGTATTTTTTTTTATATGTTTGTGCACTTCTTTGAGTGTGAAAAGTAGGATTGGGTTTTATTTTCCCGTGTGTATGCGCTTACTTCACACATTTTGAATGTTAATAATGAGTATAGTTAATAATAATAGGTTTGATTTTGTTATTGATGTGTTACAATATAGGGAAGTTTTTTGCATGCTTTACATTACTTTGTATGTGTTTATTTTCGTTTTCCAATTTCTACTTTTATAAATGTATTCTGTCCAGAGGGCTGGATGTAAAAAAGCATGTTATTGCTTACTCCATTACCCTCTATAAATAAAATTCAATCAATCAATCAATCAATCCCTCTCTCTCTCTCTCTCTCGCTCTCTCTCTCTCTCTGACAGTACTATTCGTTCCGTTAAAACGTCCGTCCTATGAACTAAAGACACCGCGAGCTCTGGTTCTCTCGCTCTCTCTCTCTCTCTGACAGTACTATTCGTTCCGTTAAAACATCCGTCCTATGAACTAAAGCCACCGCGAGCTCTGGTTCTCTCGCTCTCTCTCTCTCTGACAGTACTATTCGTTCCGTTAAAACATCCGTCCTATGAACTAAAGCCACCACGAGCTCTGGTTCTCTCTCTCTCTCTCTCTGACAGTACTATTCGTTCCGTTAAAACGTCCGTCCTATGAACTAAAGCCACCGCGAGCTCTGGTTCTCTCTCTCTCTCTCTCTCTGACAGTACTATTCGTTCCGTTAAAACATCCGTCCTATGAACTAAAGCCACCGCGAGCTCTGGTTCTCTCGCTCTCTCTCTCTCTGACAGTACTATTCGTTCCGTTAAAACGTCCGTCCTATGAACTAAAGCCACCGCGAGCTCTGGTTCTCTCTCTCTGTCTCTCTCTCTGACAGTACTATTCGTTCCGTTAAAACGTCCGTCCTATGAACTAAAGCCACCGCGAGCTCTGGTTTTCCTTGAAGGTAGCTCAACTGGAGACGACTCTTAAGTATCTATAACTTCCCTTTGTGAAATGAGAGGCAACATTTAGGTTGTTTGCTTTTCTTTTTGGGGGGTGGGGGTGGGGGGTTGTTTTTTGCTGCGCGCGCTGGCGAGCAAGAGCGAGACAGGGAAAGAAGGAGTGAGTTTTCTGTTGCTAGGAAAATGCTTTTAAATGAAATGCCGCCTGGTGTCAAGGAGATATTAAGTAAGCTTACGATAACTCCACCTAAAGAGCCCATTCCGCATTTACCACTGTCTGTCTGTCTGTGTACGTATTTGTCTACCTGTCTGTCTGTCTGTCTGTGTACGTCTTTGTCTGCCTGTCTATCTGTCTGTGTACGTCTTTGTCTGCCAGTCTGTCTGTCTGTGCACGTCTTTGTCTGCCTGTCTATTTGTCTGTGTACGTCTTTGTCTGCC
>CM065698.1:49942399-49949899 GCA_017654935.2 Phymorhynchus buccinoides | reverse complement strand
CGTCACCTGCGAACAGAATGTAACGTTTATCATAATGGAAATGTGAGTTAACTGAAATCAGGTAGCTTGTGTGCAGGCAACCGGCTGTCGATCATGCAGACGTCACCTGCGAACAGAATGTAACGTTTATCATAATGGAAATGTGAGTTAACTGAAATCAGGTAGCTTGTGTGCAGGCAACCGGCTGTCGATCATGCAGACGTCACCTGCGAACAGAATGTAACGTTTATCATAATCGAAATGTGAGTTAACTGAAATCAGGTAGCTTGTGTGCAGGCAACCGGCTGTCGATCATGCAGACGTCACCTGCGAACAGAATGTAACGTTTATCATAATGGAAATCGGAGTTATCAAAACGTTTTCAAAGTGGAAAATGGCTTTAACTCAAACTGAAATCGGGTAGTCTGTGTGTAGGCAACCCGCTGTCGATCATGGTAGACCACTTTTTTGTTATGCATTGCATGTACTAGTACAAAAATATCTGATAAGAAACTCTAAGTTGTATGTGGCCTTTATTGATTTCCAGAAGGCGTTTGATTCCGCAAATATAACTATTTTAAGGCATGTTTTGAGGAACAATGGTGTTGATAGAAAACTGTATGCTGCCCTTAATTAAAGGAATGCATAAGTCTGTTCTTGCATGTGTGCGTGAAAAAGGTGTTTAAACTGACTACTTTAGTTGTCCACGGGGGTGGAACAGGGTTGCACGCTTAGCCAAACCCTTTTTGCTTATGTTTTATCACTGAACTTGCCATATAAATATCAGAGAAGGGTAGACGTGGAATTCGAATATTACTGGGTGCTATTGAACTATTATTGATGCTATTTGCTGAGGATTATTATTATTATCTCTGATACACATACATTGGATTGCATAATCAATTAGACACTCTAACACGTGAATCAGACTGGCTACAGCTGAATGTTAATTTAAGCAAAACTGATTTAATGTTTTTTCGTAATGGTGGATACGTAGCTCAGCAAGAGAGATGGATTTATGGTGGATCGGATATCAAGGTTACAGTTACAAACATCTTGGAATAGTTTTTACCATAACACAAAGCTTAAATAAATACTGGATGGAAATGTCTATGAAGGGAAGGAAAGGGGCAATTGATAATATTAGAACAGTGACATAACTAACTTATTTACAAATATTTAGGAAATTATTTGATTAGCGAATTTAGCCAATGTTGGTGCAAGCATCAGGGGTCTGGAGCTTAGTATTAATATACATATGGAAAAGTCCACACATATGCAATGAAACGTATCTTGCGTGTTCCAATACACACATCAAATAAGACGGTTTATAGGGATTGTGGGCGTTATCTGTTATATATAATCATTAGCTTGAGTGATATTTATTAAATATTGGTTGCGATTAATTACTTTACCACCAGACAGACTGTAATCAGGCTCATAGAATGTTAGTGTTGCAGCATGAAATAGGCAAACATAACTGGGTTTCTTGAGTGCAGGCAGACGATTTTGATTGAAAATGGCTTTGGAATTGTTTGGCTTTGTCAGGGAGTTGGCAATACTGTACAGTTCATCTCTGAATTCACAGCACGTCTGATATGTTCATACAAACAAAATTGGATTGTCGGCATGGGTGGGAATTCTCAGTATGAATGGAATTTATCTTTTAAAAGTATTTTTCAGGAATAAACATGTAGGTATGCTTTATGTAAATTCAGAACTAGAACGCTTGGTCTGAATGACAACAAAAAATGGTTTGAAGTATCAGAAAATGGAGTGTGTGTTATGCGTAGTGGAGATAATGTCAATGAAGATTAAGTGTAATTTATATTGTATTTTCCCGTGTACAGGCGTATCCGGAATGAGTGTGTACTGTTTAAAAATATTCTTGCAAATAAGAAAGATCTGAAAGTAATGTTGTCATCACAGAATGCAGAAATGATCGTATCCTTAGCTAAGTTCATAGCTAAAGCTAGCGATTTTTGAATGAAAAGAAAAAACACGATCCATTAATTGTTTACACAAGTGGAAAATGGATTGGCATGAATTTGTGCTTTGTATGGAAGTATAACATTGCTTAGCTTCTGATAATGAGAATTGTGCATGATGTATGTATGCGTTTAATGTATTTCAGTGTGTGTTTGTGCGTGTGTATGTACGTGTGTGCGCGTGCATGTGTGTGTGTGTGTGTGTGTGTGTGTGTGTGTGATTTGATTTCTATCAAGATAAAGCGCCTTTTCTGCGTCGCAGGTTATAGCTGGTTCTGATTTGTATCCCCCTTGTCAAAACGGCTTGCACTAATGTCAATAAAAACACATTATTCATTGGTCATTGCTCTTTGCTCTCTCTCTCTCTCTCTCTCTCTCTCTCTCTCTCTCTCTCTCTCTCTCTCTCTCTCTCTCTCCACATCTATGCGCACGTGTATATGTGTGCGTGCGTGCGTGTGTGTGTGTGTGTGTGTGTGTGTGTGTGTGTGTGTGTGTGCGTGTGTGTGCGCGTGTGTGTGCGTGTGTGTGTGTGTGTGTGTGTGTGTGTGTGTGTGTGTGTGATGTGATTACAACGGATAATCACATTATTTTGTTGGCTTTCTGTCGCAGCATGCGTATGACTAATGACGGTAGTTATTATGAACGCTTTGAAATTGTTATTCTGGTTTGTCGGAAATCACATGCAGGCAAATGTTAAGAAAAACTCCATCCTCTGCCACTTCCATTCATTCAAGACGGTTTCAGTTAGGGTTAGGGTTAGGAATAGGGTTTGGGATAGGGTTAGGGATATGTTTAGGGTCAGTTAATTGTCAATCTCATAACATACCATAATTTGTTTTATTTTTGTGTGGATTAGCCGGTTTCAGATTAGGGTTAGGAATAAGGTTTGGGATAGGGTTAGGGATAGGATTTGGGTCAATGTAGTGCTAAATACACAACAAAAGTAAAAGTTGATGACTAAGCTAACCCTAAACCTATCCCTAACCCTATCCCAAATCATATTCCTAACCCTAACCTGAAACCGTCTGAAATGAATGGAAGGGGCAGAGGAGGGAGCTGTTCTGAACTTTTGCCCACATGCAATTGCATGTGATAATGCATAATTATATAGTTAAAACAAATATACGTGACATAACTAGTTTATTAAGAAAACATGTGTGTGTGTGTGTGTGTGTGTGTGTGTGTGTGTGTGCGCGCGTGCGTGCGCGTGTGTGTGTGTGTGCGTGCGTGTGCGTGTGCGTGCGTGCGTGTGTGTGTGCGTGCGCGTGCGTGCGCGTGTGCGTGTGTGTGTGTGTGTGTCTGTGTGTGTGTTAAATCATTGTTATCATGAGTGATGAACGTGCGTAGCAGCATGATTAGTTTGATATTATGTGGGTTTGGTTTACGATCACTTGACATTATACGGGCTATGGGATGGGGGTGAAGTCACAGGTAGGGAGTAGAGTGGAGCATGGGTTTATACTATGTGAATTAGAATGCTGATTTAAATTGTTCCAGCGATATAGAAACACGCTATTACAAATCAAAACCGCCAAGCAACAACATCAATAAATAAACACAGAAACAACAAGAAAAAGACAACAGGCAGACAAACAAACAACAATAACAACAAAATGTTTATACATTATATTGGAACAGATTTTGTCATTATTAGTAGGGATCTACTTAGAGACATCATGCAAAACAAATACACATCTGAAAATGTACAGACCTACAAAGAAATTGACAAACATACAAACTTAGCAAACATTGTCAAACCGTTAGTTGTTAGTGCGAATAACACGGATCTGTTGTTGTTGTTGACGTACCCTGGCTAAAAGACTCCAGGGATCATCCCAACGGCCGAAGCACTTGAACACTATGGCACAAATACATCAGCTAGGGAATAGAACATTACGTGTGTGACCGTTTTTGATTACACCGCCATGTGAGTAGCCACACTCCGTCTTCGGAGGATTTTGGAGACTGATAATGTTAAGCTAGGAGCTTGTCACGGATAAAGACAAAACCCCGCATAACTATGCATAACATAACAACATTTTGATGTAGCCTTGGTGTTCTAGCCTATGCCAGTTGGTCTGACAGGCGAACACTGCTTTCAATTCACGGAGTACGATCAAAGAAGCCCCCATTCCAAGGTGTGTCTCCAACGCAACAAGGTTGTCAATAGACGATTTTCGGAGACAACCTAGGGGCGAGCACTTCGTGAAAATTATAGTTGCTTACCTCCATCACTCGGTCAAAAACCATAGCAACAATGCAACAATGGCGTCGAAGCTTGAAACCGCAGGATGCGAGTCAGCGACTTGCAAACGTGTTTTTTGAATATAAAAATTAGGGGTGGCCAGTGGCCACAAACTGATAAAACTGACAAAATGTGACGTAAAAAATATAAATGACATAATTGTTTTGAATGACGCACGGTGTTCTAAGTGCTGTATGTCTGCTCAAACACATGAGTCAATAGGCTACGAGAGTTGATGGTAGAGTGATTTCCCCTGTTTTACCGATTGTATTCGACAAGACCACTTCCACACACCATGAAATTACTCACTCCCCTTAACTATTTCCGAACAATTCATATTGAAGCCATAATTGTCTGTTAATAGCAAAATGTGCAGATTTTGTGATTCTGTACAATGCATCATGTCTTCGTCTTCTTCTTCTTCTTCTTCTTCTTCTTCTTTTGTAGTAAAGTTCGTCGTCTTCTGTCTTGTTGATTTCACCGAGGCGTTCAAAGTCTGTCTAATTTCCGTCACGGAGAAGGTTAAGCAAGCAATTAGCAGCATTTTCATCGAAAATCGAAGAACATGGGGAAAATTCAAGCTCAACTGAAAAGCACATGAAAATTATAGCAAAAGTTGAATTTCCAAAGATCATACACGCACACACACGCGAGCGATCGCACGCACACGCGCCCACACACACACACACACACACACACACACACACACACACACACACACACACACACACACACACACACACACACACTTTCTCTCTCTCTCTAAGCTCTCTGCCTTTAGTTTGTTAAAAGTTCGTTTCTTAGTTTTTAATAAGTATTTATATTCTCTCTCTCTCTCTCTCTCTCTTGTTTCTCTCTCTCACGCACACACGCACACACGCACACGCACACGCGCACACACACACACACACACACACACACACACACACACACACACACATACATACACACGCACACACACACACACACATACACACACACACACACACACACACACACACTAACACAACAGACACACACACACACACACACACACACACACACTAACAAGAGAGAGAGAGAGAGAGAGAGAGAGAGAGAGAGAGAGAGAGAGAGAGAGAGAGAGAGAGAGAGAGAGAGAGAGAGAGAGATATGCACCCCCATACACTCACCAACCATCCTCCCCCTGCTCAACCTCTCCCCTCCTATCCGACCCACCCACCCCCTCACCCCTCTATGCTCACCTATAGTCTCCACCTTGTAGACGTTATACAGGTCGAGCGTCTCGTCATAGGTCTTGTACAGACTGTTGAGCATGTCGATCACCTGCAAGGGCGAGCTCTTGGACGAGATGGACGTGAAGCCTACGACATCGGAGAAAAAGATCGTCACCGCTTTGTAAGACTCCGGCTCCACCTTCTCGTTCGCCATCAGCTGCTTCGCGACATTGGCAGGCATGAGCTCGTTCAGAAGATTCTCGCTTCGCTTACGTTCCAAGCTTAGGGCTACGGTCTTCTCTTGTAGAGTTACGGCGAAGGATTGGAGTCTGCGGGTCAGGCGATGGACGGAGATTATGACTAGAAAGAGGAGGACGACAGCGGCGGCCATGATGCTGATGGATATCACCAGGCTCCGTTCCTGCTTCGCGATCTCTTCGTCCAGGCCTTCAATGATGTCCGCGGCGATCTCGTCTTGCGTGGCCTGAAGATGATAATGATAATAATGATAATAATACAAAATCAATCACATTGTGGGGAAACAAGTGTTGCGGTGGTTCTTTCTACTACTCCTTCGTCTTCGTCTTCGTTTTTTTCTTCTTCGTGTTCTTCTTATTATTATTATTATTCGTCGTCGTCGTCGTCGTCATTTTCTTTGTTGCTGTGGTTGTTGTGAACTTCTTCGTTGTCGTTTTTAGCGTCCTCGTCATCATCATCATCATCATCATCATGCATCATGCATCATCATCATCGTAGTCATCATCATCATCATCATCATCATCATCATACATCATCATGCATCATCATCATCGTCGTCATCATTATCATCATCATCATCATCATCATCATCATACATCACCATCATCATCATCATCATCATCATCATGCATCATCATGCATCATCATCATCATCATCATCATCATCATCATGCATCATCATCATCATCATCATCATCATCATCATCATCATCATCATCATCATCATCATCATCATCATCATCATCATCAACATCATCGTCTTCATCATCATCATCATCATCCTTACTTCTTTTTTCTTTCTTTTTTGTTTCTACTCATTAATCCGTATTGAGCATCATTTGGAATATAGCCTTGCTACATCTAGATGAGCAACAGAAAATAGGCCTGCTTTAAAAAAAAAAATCCTCAGTATATTTTTAAAACAAAGTCATGTTTCATTAAAAAAACTATGCTAGAACAAAAAAGAACATTTCAAACAAAAGCGGGCAAAAAACTAGACCAGTCGCGTCAATGGGGGGGGGGGGGGGGGGGGGGGGGGGGGGGGGGGGGGGGGGGGGGGGGGGGGGGGGGGGGGGGGGGGGGGGGGGGGGGGGGGGGGGGGTACAAATAGTTGGTATTACATTAATTAATATCTTTATTTTTACAATGGTATTCTATCTTATCCGTAATGTAGGGATACCTTTTAGTTGGTTTTCTAATAAATTGGTTCGGTTATGTCCTACCTCCTCTTCTCTCCACTTCCTCACCACCATCACCACCCTCTCTCTTATTTTATTTTTCTAAACGCACAAAGCTGCGCGCGTATGTGTGTGTGAGCTTCTGTGTGTGTGTGTGTGTGTGTGTGTGTGTGTGTGTGTGTGTGTGTGTGTGTGTGAGAGAGAGAGAGAGAGAGAGAGAGAGAGAGAGAGAGAGAGAGAGAGAGAGAGAGAGAGAGAGAGAGAGAGAGAGAGAGAGAGAGAGAGAGAGAGAGAGAGAGAGAGAGAGAGAGAGAGAGAGACCTTACATAAGGATTAAGATTTTGGGCCGGGCCCATTCTTCCAATCTGTCCTTGGAACGTAAACTAGACTAATGCACAACAATTAGGCAAACAGATATAAACATGCATGATGAAGCAAGGCATCAAAGAAAAGAACAATGGAAAATGGAATACTCAAATAATTAACAAGTAGATGAGCAAACAGGCAGGAAACAACAAAACATAAAAAAACCTTTTATGAGAGAGAGAGAGAGAGAGAGAGAGAGAGAGAGAGAGAGAGAGAGAGAGAGAGAGAGAGAGAGAGAGAGAGAGAGAGAGAGAGAGAGAGTGAGAGAGAGAGAGAGAGAGAGAGAGAGA
>CM065698.1:49934899-49937399 GCA_017654935.2 Phymorhynchus buccinoides | reverse complement strand
GTTAGAATCTGATATAAATTGATACACTATTTATATTTCATGTAGTAATTTACCAATAAAACATTTCATTCTTAGCTGTATTTGATGTGAAATATTCGACATATAAGATACGAATCCATAATTGATAATTAGGTATGCTTGTGCACGAGTTCCTAATGTATTTGTGTTAAGTGCATTGTGATCACTACAAAATAATTTGGACTCTATATTTTTGTTTTCATTAAAAACTGTGATTTATTTCGCTTTCTATGGCATGCAGCTATTTGCTTGGGAAAATTCGGAATCTTCCCGGGAAAATTCCGAATTTCCCCAAGGCTGGGAAGATTCGGAATCTTCCCGGGAAAATTCGGAATCTTCCCAGCCTTGGGAAAATTCGGAATCTTCCCGGCCAAAATCGGAATTCTGATTTTTCCCGGGAAGATTCCGAATTTTCCCGGATTCCGAATTTTCCCGTGACACATACATACATACACACACACACACACACACACACACACACACACACACACACACACACACACACCCACTTACATAACAAAAACAATATCACCTTCGCTCCGTAAACTCCGCGGGTGATAACAACAAAGTTAACTAACGCATGCACAGAAGGGAAAAGGCAGAGAGGTTACACAAAATAGGAGGATGAGAAGCTAGGGGTGATGGGAGGAGAGGGGGGGGTGGGGGAGAAGGAGACGGGGCTGACCACGTGACTCGTAAGGGGTGGGTCACAACACACCAAGTCCCAACATTCTGACTCCTTTTAGTTTTACCCAGAGAGCTATTTGTTTTCAAGTTATTTCCTTTCACAAAGGCAATGTTTATTCCCAATGATTGTTCTTAGGGATAGGGAAAGACCTTACAAGTGGCAACAACAAACAAAATAAGGGATGAAATCTTTGGATTGGTATATACTGGTGATGAGTTCTAAAAACATTTCTAGTTATTTCCTTTCACAAAGGCAATGTTTATTTCCAATGATTGTTCTTAGGGATAGGGAAAGACCTTACAAGTGGCAACAACAAACAAAAGAAGGGATGAAATCTTTGGATTGGTATATACTGGTGATGAGTTCTGAAAATAGGCAAATAGTTTAATGAAGATAGTTATGTCCATGTTACCACATTGTTTTCATGATTACTATTATTTTATATTTGACTCTCCTTGTGAAATCTTCCAGCGCTGTTACAAAAGATAATTTAGTAGTCAGAGTAAAACCAAGATATTTGTAACTATTGACTACTTCAATTTGCTCTCTTTTATAATACCATTTTTCAAATTTAGACAAATGACCCCCTTTTCTAAAAATCATAACTATAGTTTTATTTAAATTTAGTTTTAGAACCAGTTTATCAGACGCTACTTGCAAGTTATTTATTTGATTTTGTAAACGTGAAGATGTAGAGGAAATTAAAGCTATATCGTCGGCGAAAAGTAAGAGGAAAATTTATTTTAAGCCAGGTAGAAATTGAAAACCGTGCTTTTCTTTATCATTTACTTCCTCTGCCACTTCTGTTATGAGTAAAGAGAAGATCAGGGGAGATAACAAGCAGCCTTGCCTTAGGCCGCCTGGGCATTCGAAGACCTCCGATATCTCAGAGCCCCATTTCACGCAGGATTGAACAGACTTGTATATCCCCTGCAGCATATTTAAGAGAGAGAGAGAGAGAGAGAGAAACTTGAAACTTGAAACTTGAAATACTTTAATGTCTTTAGGCCATGGGCACATAAACATTGGGGAAAATGGGGGGACATAAATAGCAATACAGAAAAAAGAAAAAGAAAAAGAAAAAGAAAAAAAGTATACATTGCACGTTCTTGGCAATTACTTTCAATATCTACATAGAATAGACAATTAACTGGTTCAACACAAACAAATAATACTTAACAATCAAAATCATTTCTTAATATAGAGTTGAAAATTGATGCTTAGCCTTCCAAAAATCGCTGTCTTTGTCTCATGGCGTGGAAAATATACTTGGAAACTAAACTAGAAAGTGTTTTACATCCTCCGTCAAGTAGTCTCTCCAGTGGAACATTTATTCCATTTGCAAAATATCTATTTCTAAGCTCTGAATACAAGGGGCAATGATACAAAAAGTGCAGTTCATCCTCTAACATGTTTTTACACTTCGGACAATACGATTGTGTTACATCTATACCATATCTGTTCATATTTTTGTTAATTGGTAATACTCCACATCTAATCTGAGTTAAAGCCACACGGAAGCAAAAAATATCAATTTCATTTAAGTATGTACATAGTGTAAGATTGTTCTTAACCAAGCTGTATAGGCTGTATCTTTCTTTATCTCGGATTGCACCAGACCATTCTTGAAAGAACATGTCTATTAAACGCTGCTTAAATTCACTTATAAAAACATTAATATTTGCGACCCCTTGATTTAACCAGACTTGGTAGAAACCTGCATTTGAAAGCATTTCTCTCACCTCAGTAGCCCAGCATCTTTTACCATCATTATCCATAGACATCATCATTAAA
>CM065698.1:49914899-49929899 GCA_017654935.2 Phymorhynchus buccinoides | reverse complement strand
TTCCAACCCTAACTCTAGCTTTTACAATATCATACATACTAGTGATAGCTCTGTACATTTTACCCTTAATCCCCTTATTCTTTAAGACATTCCATAGGTTAGCTCGAACAACGAAATCAAACGCTTTTCTAAAATCTATAAACGCTACGTACAATTTTTTATGTAACAATAGTTGCTTTTGAACCATTGCAAAAAGTGTAAAAACATGATCAATAGTGCTGTAACCTTTTCTAAACCCTGCTTGACTTTCGTTGATAATATTATTTTCTTCAATCCATTTATTTAATCGTTGATTTAATATGTGACTATATAATTTGCTGCATATATTAAGTAATGATATTCCCCGATAATTATCGGGTACGTTCTTGTCCCCTTTTTTAAATAAAGGTTGTAAGATTGACTCTGACCACTGCAACGGATACGTTCCAGTGGTAAATAACACATTAAACAAAAGAGTCAAAAACGGAGCAATAACAGTAATGGAATTCTTAAAAACTTCCCCCACAATCCCATCAGGGCCAGCAGCCTTACCATTTTTTAATGCTCGAACAGCAGAATAAACTTCGTTTTCTGAAATGTCACGTTCAAGAAAATCTGTGTTGTACTGGTTTTGTTCTTCGTTAATTATTTGTTCTTGTGGCTCTTCCAATGTTTCATTAGTGACATCCACATTCAAATCAGACTGCAAAACTTGAGAAAAATGTTGGAACCATTCGTCCTTAGTTATATTAGTTTGAACATGATCTTTACTTGAAAGGGATTTTATTGTTCCCCAGAATTTATTTGAGTCACTTGTGTTTTGGTTCAGAATCTTTACAATATTTTCCCGATGAGTTTTTCTTTTCAGTCTCAAAAGGTCTTTGTAGTGTCTGCGCTTTTCATTGTAATCGTTTCTAATTTCATCATCATCATCTGCTGTGCAACGGTAGCACTGCCTTAGATCATGACGGAGATCTTTCCTCTGTTGGCTACATTCTTTATCGAACCACTGATGTTTTCTTTCTTTACCTACTGTAATAGTTTTCTTCATACACGAGCTTGCGTCCATTAATATATCATCGAAGACCTGAATTGCTTCGTTAACATCAACGTTAACAAGACCAGAGGCCCTGTCCAGACCAGCTTTAAACTCACTGGATGACAGCTTGTTGTTAAATTCATCGACTTTTTCTTGGTCCCAACACATTTTCTCAAACGTGAACACATCAGAAGCACAATTGTTTTGATCAACATGATTTAAAGTAGAATCAAAGACAGCTACAACCGGCATATGCTTTGACTCTATCCTAGGGATGACATCAAGAGAAATACAGTGTTTGTGCAAACATCGTGAAACAATAAAGTAATCAATGATACTACACCCTGCTGTTGAAACATATGTAAAATTCCCAAAATTGATATCGCCTTTAATTGCACCATTCAAGATAAGTAAATCAAAAGTAGAACAAAGGTCTAAAAGATATTTACCAAAATCATTCTGCGTTTTGTCTTTTGATGCACGATGTGGTCCTACAATACAGTTATCATCTTCCTCGTGCAAATGAGATATTGCAATATCGTCATCTTCTTTGGCATTTTCCCCTCCAGTGCGTGCGTTTAAGTCACCAAGGAGCAACAATGGTAAATTAGGAAACGATTCTGTCAGGTCCATGAAACACTGTTCCACCATTGAAATGCCATTCGTTATTTCTGTGTCCTGGTAATAAGCAGACGAACTTGGCGGCACGTAAACGCCCAACAAAATAACTGGAGTATCTGTGCCAAAAAGATCTTTAGACAATTTCAGTACAATCATGTTGTCATACTCAACGTCTATTTTTTCGATAAATTTGGACATATGTTTTCTCACTAAAAGTGTTAATCCCCCTGAAAGTCTGGCAGTCACACCATCAGACAATCTAACCCCCGGTACAACATAAGCGTTGTGATCAGGAAACAAATGATCAGGGAATTTTGTTGCAAAAGTTTCAACTAAAAGACAAAAATCAAAATCAGCAATATAGGATCGCAATTCAGCATCGTATACGTGAGAAAGACCTTCGATGTTGTATGTCATGAATTGGACATTCTGTCTGACATGAGCCTGGCCGTGTCCCTATTTGTTATGCTTTGATTTCTGTCCTATCATTTCCTTCAGTGTTGTCTGTCGTCTGGCAGCAGAGGTGCATGAAGCACTCCTGGACCGTGTCGTAGGCTTACTACGTGCAGTGTTGTCATCGGATACGTGAGCAGTCTGACGTGTTGTAGTTGTCTCAGTCGTTGTGTCAGTTGTTTTTGTTTCTGTGTTTCCCTCGTTTTGCTCTAAGACTGATTGATCATTCAGTTGTTCTGTCACAATATTAGTAACAACGTCTGTGCTATGGTCACGTGACACCGTGAGAGAGAGAGAGAGAGAGAGAGAGAGAGAGAGAGAGAGAGAGAGAGAGAGAGAGAGAGAGAGAGAGAGAGAGAGAGAGAGAGAGAGAGAGAGAGAGAGAGGATAGAGAGAGAGAGAGGGGGGGAGTGAGTGAGAGTGAGAGAGAGAGAGACAGAGAGAGAGAGAGAGAGAGAGAGAGAGAGAGAGAGAGAGAGAGAGAGCGAGAGAGAGAGAGAGGGGGGGAGAGTGAGTGAGAGAGAGAGAGAGAGAGAGAGAGAGAGAGAGAGAGAGAGAGAGAGAGAGAGAGAGTTTCGCATTGCTAAGAAACGGCCTCTAAAATAAACTCCACCTGGTGGCAGGGGCTAAGGACGACATATCCACCTGAACATCCTATTGCAGATGGCAGTCGCATCAGCCAAGACAGAAATTATGGAGAATGTGAGATCAGAGCAACATGTCCACATTTGCTACACCAGATAAATGATAGCCCTACACAGGCTACAAGACGATACTGGACTGACAATGGTCATTTAGGGTTCAGGATATTGTGGATTAACTACGGTGGACAGACGCACCCAATGGTCAGTCTGGACACAATAAAGACAACAATAAACAAACCAAGGCTCACTCCTATTGGTTGAACACTATGCGTTACTTACTTCTTTCAAGCAGAGCATAATTCGTATTATTGCATAGATATAGTCACACGCATCCAGGAATTTAGTGCGCTAGTAATTGAGGAGTGAGACGGATATTAGGGGAAAACGGGGTAAAAAACGCATGGGCGGGTAAGAAGCCCACCCCAATTATCTCATGAAATGAAGCAAATTTCAGTCTCATTTTGCCCATGAGACGAGCGTTAATGTCTAGCATTCGTCTCATGGGCAAATGTGACTGAAAGTTTCTTTATTTCATGAGATAATTGGGGTGGGCTTCTTACCCGCCCATGCGCTTTTTACCCCGTCTTCCCCTAATTAAGTAGTGTCTGTCTGTTTGATTATGCTTCTTTTGTTTCACTCACCCCTCATCGCTCACATAGTCTGGGTGCACGCGTATACTGGTATACAGTGGTACAGTGGAACCTCAGTATGCCGACCACCCTACAGACTGGCCAAAACTGTCCGTAAATGCGAGGTGGTCGTTATACTAACTGATTCAGCACAAGGAATAACATGGACGTGTCCAGTTGATACAAGTTTATTTCAGCCAGTAATATATTACTGTTATTGACACATATTATTATGACGAACATGTCGTAAAGTAAATCAATGTACTTTACTGATTTATTAGCCCTAAGTAGGTCATCTTATATATATTTTCGAAATCTGTCTGTGTGTCTGTCTGTCTGTGTGTCCCTTATGCACGGCCACAGTTCTCAACCGATCGACACCAAATTTGGCATCAAGCATCCTTGGCACCCTCCGAAGGTCATGCCGTCAAGGGGTCGTGGGGAGGGGGGGACCACACGCAGCTCAGATTTACTAAGGGTAAGTGCGTGTGAGCTGTGAGTTCTCAACCGATTGACACCAAATTTGGCATCAAGCATCCTTGGCACCCTCCGAAGGTCATGCCATCCTTACTTTTCGGAAACCTCTGCCAAGGGGTCGTGGGGAGGGGGAGGGACCACACGCAGCTCGGATTTACTAACGGCAAGTGCGTGTGAGCTGTGAGCGTGGGGGGGGGGGGGGGGGGGGGGGAGGGGGGGGGGGGGGGGGGAGGGGGGAGGAGGGAGGGGGGGGGGGCTGGAGGGGGGGGGGTGGGATGGTTGGGTGTGTGTGTGGAGGGGGTGTTCATGGGGGGTGGGCTGGAGGGGGCCACAGTTCTCAACTGATCGACACCCAATTTGGCATCAAGCATCCTTGGCACCCTCGGAAGGTCATGCCGTCCTTACGTTTCGGAAACCTCCGCCAAGGGGTCCTGGGGAGGGGGGGGGGACCACACAGAGCTCCACACGCACTAGCTGTTCGGGTTTGTTTCCTTTTTTTGTTTGTTTGTTTTCGTTTCCAGTTTTGTGTGGTGGCGTGTCACCATGAGAGAAGGCATCCGTGCATAAATTATCACCGTCATGACCTTCACGTTGGCGTATGACTTTCAACACCGAAAATCTTTAAGGGGCTAACGTCCACACCGTTGGTCTTAGGGACTTCAAACGTGGTATGTAGGTACTTTGGCTTATGGTTGTGCTGATGATTGCATACCTATCAAAGTCAAGGTCAATGTCATGGAGATCGGTAGGCCTTGAAAGTGGTAGGGGTCAAAAAATTGTATTTTCAGCAACAAAAGTAAAAATATAATATTTTGCGGACCCGGCGAAACCGGTACTCAGCGGTACCTGTACTTGGCGTTACCTGTACAAGGCGTTACCGGTACTAGGCGTTACCGGTACGGGGCGTTGCGCTAGTTAATACATATTTTGGGAATTTGAGCTCACTGTCCGTTGTCCTGAATAGCAAGGCGTCGCCGAGCGGCAGACATGTCCGTCACCAGCAATGCCACGCACTTGCGACACCCCGGAGAGTGTCACATCCTGACACAAAATTGGAAGGGATTCTGTCTTCTAGTTCACGAGATACAGCTTGAAGAAGAAACATATAGCGCAAAGAAGGAAATTTCGGTTTTCAAGGTCACACTTCAAGGTCAAGGTCAGCATGGTGATAATTTATGCTCGGATGTTTTCTTCTCTAGGGTATACAGTACCACACACAATCTGAAGCGCTTCTGTCAAGTACCAATGTGGAAAATATGGCTTAAAACCCAATGTGTAGACCCCTACCACTTTCAAGGCCTACTGATCGCCCGGACCGTGACCTTGACCTTGATCGGTATGCCACCATCAGAACGGGCATAAGCCAAAGTACCTTCATTCCAAATTTGAAGACTCTAACACTAACGGTGTGGGAGTTATGGCCCCTGAAAGATTTTCGGTTTTCAAGGTCGTACGCCAAGGTCAAGGTCACGACGGCGGATGCCTTCTACTCATGGTGACACACCAGCACACAAAATTTGACGTGATTCTGTCAACCCGTTGGAAAGATATCCTTGGGACAGACAGAAGGAGAAAAAATGACACTCCAATTTTCAGGCTCCAGCGATCTTTTTGACCTTGACCTTGACCTTGGTCGGTATGCCATCATCAGAACGGGCATAATCCAAACCACCTTCATACGAAGATTCAACACCCTATGTTGATCGGTGCCCGAGATATGGCTAAAAATAGATTTTCGGTTTTCAAGGTCGTACGTCAAGGTCAAGGTCACGACGGCAAAATGGTTTGCGCCGATCTCTTCCTATTAAGGAGGCACACCTTCACACAAAATTTGACGCGATTCGGTCAAGCGGTTCGGGAGATATCCTTGCGACAGACAGAAAAAGAAAAAAAAAAAATAAAAACCAGCCCATCGCAAAGTCCGTTCACCTTCGGTGACGGACAATAAGAAGAAAAACTAACAGGCTGATACAAACTGTCCCGTTTACCGGGATTCCCGCGATACTGGTGTGCCTGTTAACCGAGATTCGACTATAGCTAGTATCCGCCTGCAAAGTAGTTACTTGGTACGCCAACAAGACAATTGCCATTTCCATACCGTGGGTGCATGATTGTGTTCTAAGGGCCTGATTAAGCTCGTCTCTTATAGAGATACAGCCATTATTTTCATTGGTTGGGTAGAATGTTTTACATGAATAATTGGCTAGAATTAATGTGTAGGAGTACATGAGATAATCAAACGTGTATGACAAAAGTCATCATCATCATTGTCACTAATTGGGTGTAAGCTTAGGTGGTCTACGAATTACCAGCTGGCATTACTGCGTGGCTAATGCCCGGGTTGACTCTACACAGATGGAGATAGAAAGATGAGTCCCGATGGTTCAGGGGAAGAAGATGGAATTGGAGATGTAATTTACGGGGGTGAGCAGCGGAGTTCCACTGGACTGCTAATTGAAAGGGAAAAAAGTGGGGGTGGGTGGGGGAGTTGTGTTTGCTAAGGCCCCACGTGATCAAGACTCCGGTACGTCGTTAGTGCGCGCTAAATGTCTGGAGAACGTGGCGAGGTCGCGGGAATCATACTCAAGCGTGACTACAACCACGACCTCTCTACGATCTGAGGCGTGGAGACCCGTAGCTGACAAACTGTAGATGGATCCACGCTCTTGGCGCGGGCCCTTTGCTGCCGCTACGTGGTTTTTTTCGTGTTTTTTTACGGTGTGAATGCTTTTTTTTCCAAATGTTTTTTTATTCAGGTATTGATTGATCTGTTTCGATATTTGATATTGCAAGTTTTTTTCTCTGATTTCTAATTCTGGACAATTTCTTAGAATCAAGTTAATGTTTCACGAGGGTGATGAAGTATCTGGGTTTGTTCATGACTTAGCGTGAGTGTGGAATACTTGTTGTACTACAGCGTGCGATTGTGAATGCAGTTTGTAACTATATATGGAACACGTGCCGCTACGTTGTGAGCACTTTGTCACTACGTCGGCTGTCCAGGCAATCACCACGCTACCAAAATCAAATCAAATCAAATCAACTTTATTTTTAAAAACCCTGGGGGCACAACAAAATGAATACACGTACCATTCACACCTGCGGCATCAAACATTACAAACAATAGCCCCAAAGACCCCATAACAGTACACATCAACATAGTATTACATGGGCTCCAAACAAACAAAAACAAACAAAAAAACAACACTTTTTTTTTTTAACAGTACTCATCACCATATAGACAGGCACATTATACCATCATGCACAGATACACCACCAACGTCGCCCTCGTTCTCATCAGGACCCCGCCACGACTTCCGTTTCCACCACGCCTTTGCCACGTGTGTTGTGGGCATGTTCAAAATGAGCGCTGCAAGATCGGAGCCCACCACGTTCTCCACGCTCCGACCAAGACCCGAGCACGCTTTTACTACGTCACGCCCGACTGCAGTACACTACGCCACGAGCATGCCACGACCAGCCACGTTCTGGGTGATCGAGGAGGACGAGGGGTGTTGACTGAACCTTGCATTAATTTAAGAAAAAATAAAGTTGCATTAATTGTATTAAGAATCCGTGATGAAGGATTTCTAGCTTTTAAAGGGGCACCCTGACAGATGAGGTGTTTGCAAGAAATTTCGAGATCACCAGGAGAACACCATTGACAGAGATCGCAGCACTCACTTTGCTCTGGTTTCCTAGAAATCAAACCGTCAAATCGGCGATTTCTCCTTGGCGGAGGAGCCGCCTGAATCGCTTAGACCAAAGCACGAAATTTCCACAACACAAGCCTTTTTATTTACAGTTTACCAAAAGGAGTTTCGCACACAACAAAGGAAATAGCTCCATTTTGTTTGTTTACTGCACTACAAAGAAAAAGTTTCAACCACTCGAGTGGCCTCCACCCACCCCGTCCAAAATGGTTTCTCTCTCCGGCAACTCTGCCATGGAGGCATCGCCATTTTGACGGTTTGATTTCTAGGAAACCAGAGCAAAGTGAGTGTTCCAATCCTTGAAAAGCCTGTCTTTCTGGTGATCTTAACGTGTTTCTTGCAAACACGCATACGTCAGGGTGACCCTTTAAGGTACTGCTGTATTCATCTTCGTGCCGAAACGCCAGACGCTGCCATTATACAACGACTAAGGAGGGCTAATAATGGTGTTTGACTTTTATTTGAGGAGAATGATTATACACGTATTCTTGGCCATTTAACCCAAACGTGATTATGAAGTTATGTACATTTTCTACTATTTTATTTCCTTTGCTGTTTCATAACGACCTTCGTAGATTGTCCACTTTTGTCGAAACAAACAGATTATGTAATATTCTACTATTTTATTTCCTTTACTGTTTCATAACGACCTTCGTAGATTGTCCACTGTTGTCGAAACAAACAGATTATGTAGTATTCTACTATTTTATTTCCTTTGCTGTTTCATAACGACCTTCGTAGATTGTCCACTTTTGTCGAAACAAACAGATTATGTAATATTCTACTATTTTATTTCCTTTGCTGTTTCATAACGACCTTCGTAGATTGTCCACTTTTGTCGAAACAAACAGATTATGTAATATTCTACTATTTTATTTCCTTTACTGTTTCATAACGACCTTCGTAGATTGTCCACTTTTGTCGAAACAAACAGATTATGTAATATTCTACTATTTTATTTCCTTTGCTGTTTCATAACGACCTTCGTAGATTGTCCACTTTTGTCGAAACAAACAGATTATGTAATATTCTACTATTTTATTTCCTTTGCTGTTTCATAACGACCTTCGTAGATTGTCCACTTTTGTCGAAACAAACAGATTATGTAATATTCTACTATTTTATTTCCTTTGCTGTTTCATAACGACCTTCGCAGATTATCCACTTTTGTCGAAACAAGCATATTTTGAGTTTCTGTACTACTGAAGAGAATGTTCAGTAAATGTTATTCTGTTTGGAAAAAAGAAGAAAAAAAAGAAAAGAGAATAATGAGAAAGAAGAGAGAATGGTGAAGAAGAAAAATAAGAAGAGCAGAAGAAGAAGAAGAAGAAGAAGAAGAAGAAGAAGAAGAAGAAGAAGAAGAAGAAGAAGAAGAAGAAGAGCAGAAGAAGAAGAAGAAGAACACGAAGAAGAAGAAGAAGAAGAAGAAGAAGAAGAAGAAGAAGAAGAAGAAGAAGAAGAAGAAGAAGAAGAAGAAGAAGAAGAAGAAGAAGAAGAAGAAGAAGAAGAAAAAAGAGAAGAAGAAGAAGAAGAAGAAGAAGAAGAAGAAGAAGAAGAAGAAAGAAGAAGAAGAAGAAGAAGAAGAAGAAGAAGAAGAAGAAGAAGAAGAAGAAGAAGAAGGAAGAAGAAGAAGAAGAAGAAGAAGAAAAAATGGTGAAGAAGAAGAAAGAAGAAGAAGAAGAAGAAGACGAAGAAGAAGAAGAAGAAGAAGAAGAAAAAGAAGAAGAAGAAGAAGAAGAAGAAGAAGAAAGAAGAAGAAGAAGAAAAAGAAGAAGAAGAAGAAGAAGAAGAAGAAGAAGAAGAAGAAGAAGAAGAAGAGAAGAAGAAGAAGAAGAAGAAGAAGAAGAAGAAGAAGAAGAAGAAGAAGAAGAAGAAGAAAAAGAAGAAGAAGAAGAAATAAGAAGAAGAAGAAGAAGAAGAAGAAGAAGAAGAAGAAGAAGAAGAAGAAGAAGAAGAAGAAGAAGAAGAAGACAAAATCAAAACGTAAACCACCTTTTCATGCCTACACTCATGATGTATCACAGTTACAGAAAGGGTGTCGGGTTCGGGGTAGATTGGTTAGGATTTGACAGAAAAGATAGAATAAAGAAAGGGGTTTTAAGAATAAAGGATTGGAGAGGATGAAAGAGCTCCCTACACTTTCACAATGAAGGATGCAAAACAAACAACAGAACACAATTTGGAATTATTTCTCTGTAATTACATCCACTAATCTACAAAGGAAAATAAAGGAATTAACAATATATATATATATATATATATAAAGGACATGGAAACAAAGGAACATAAAAAGGACTAAAACAAGACTAGCAACAACGCGACATGTAACAACAATAGCATAACATAAGCATACAACAACAGGTTCACAATAAACTAGAAAAATATGAGAGAGAGAGAGAGAGAGAGAGAGAGAGAGAGAGAGAGAGAGAGAGAGAGAGAGAGAGAGAGAGAGAGAGAGAGAGAGAGAGAGAGAGAGAGAGATACGGATACGGATTCGGATATTTAGTCAATCAAGGCCATAGCCCCTCATGATGGGGTGATACAATAGAACATAGTCAGGCATAATCAGACATAATAAATAATAAGTACACACAAAGCAAAACATAAGCATAACATGTGGGAATCATCAACCTCTAACTGCATAAGGTAGACCTAATTTTAAAGGCTTTATACAAATAATGTTCATTGGTTGATGACATTAACATTCCTAATCTAAACAAAGACGGTTGGCTGTAATACTTCTGAGGTATTAACTGAAACCTGAAATCACTCAATACAGGACAAGAAAAAACAAAATGAATTTCATTTTCTCTCTCAACATGACGTCTATAACGATAGTAATGTATCAGTAGGTAAGAAACTCCAGATCTGAATCTAGTCATAATAAATTTTAAATGTTGGTCAATATTCATAAATAAGTAAGTCGGAACACAATGATTCAAATTAATTTGCCTGAACAAGTCAAATCTATTACTATTATCAATTCGGCTAGACTATTCCTACCACTGACAATCAATCATCCTAGCACGTAGCACACACTTAAAACTGTTGATATCTTCTACCCCTTGATTAAGCCAAACATAACCAAATCCTAGTTCATAGAGTTTACATTTCACTTTAGACACCCAATTAATTTTACCTCTCATATATAAAATGTACAACATATTATATGCCTTCTTTGGAAGTCTTGAATCTTCCATTCTAAGAATTTTAAACCAATAAGAAAAACATTTACAAGCAGAATTAACAGTTATAGGGTATCGGTTAGTTTCACCATAAAGTAGGTCATTCGGGGTTTGCATAGTTACACCTAAAAACTTTTTTAGAGCAAATAAGTGTACTTTTTCACACTGAACTGCAGAGTTATAAAGCCCCCATATTTCAGCCCCATACAGAGCAACAGGTTGAACTTGTGAGTCAAACAACTTAAAAAAATAATGCAAGGGATTTATTCTCAAGCTTTGATAATTACTGCATGATGCATAACAATGCTCGTTTAGCTCTACTTGCCAAATCTCTACATGTTACATTAAAACTAAGTTTTGTTGAAACATATATTCCTAAATACTTATAAACATTAATAAGAGGCATAACTACTCCTCCATAAGTCCACTTTCCCCTAGCCCCTAAATACCCCCCTTTTCGAAACACAATGATATTGCTCTTAGACTTATTTACTTTCAACTGAAGTGAGTTAGCTGCATTACATAAGCTATTTAATTGTACTTGAAGTCCTACAACAGTTTCAGACATCAAAACAACATCATCAGCCAAAAGAAGAATACAAATTTCCAAAATATCCCCTATTAATTGTGCACCATGTCGTCCCTTACTAACAACCTCAGATGTTTACTCATTAATGAACAACGAAAAAAGAATCGAGCTGCAAACATCACCTTGCTTTACCTCAGCAGTACATTGAATATAATCGGTTAATTTCCCCCTACATCTAACTCTAGCTTTCAAACAATCATACATGCTCATAATACATTTTAAGAGTTTACCATGAATACCAGCTTTAACTAATATAGGCTACATAATGCTTCTATTAATGGAATCAAATGCCTTCTCAAAATCGATAAAGGCCACATATAATTTGCGATTAAGAAAAAATTGTTTCTGTACAAAAACCATCAAAGTAAAAATATGATCTATCGTTGAATACTTACGCTTTAATCCAGCTTGGAACTCCCCAGTGATATTATTTATTTCAACCCATTCCTGAAGTCTACGATTGATAATTGTACTATATAATTTACTGCTTACACTACATAACGAAGGTCCCCTATAGTTATTTGGATCATTTACATTACCTTTTTATAGAGAGGAAGGACAATGGATTCAGCCCAACTATCTGGATAAATCCCCTTATCAAACAATGAATTAAAGAAAATTACAAAGAAATTTATAATTAATTCTGACTTTGAAGCATGTTTTAGTAATTCTCCAATAATACCATCTGGTCCTGCGGATTTACGATTCTTTAATTTTCTTAATGCAAAAAGTACTTCATCTTTAGAAATGGGGCGATTAAAATGACTTTCTTCCTCTCTTTCATCATTATTCCTTAGTAGTGCATCATCATAGAGAGAGAGAGAGAGAGAGAGAGAGAGAGAGAGAGAGAGAGAGAGAGAGAGAGAGAGAGAGAGAGAGCAAGAGAGAGAGAGAGAGAGAGAGAGAGAGAGAGTGAGAGAGAGAGGGATATGGAGAGAGAGAGAGAGAGAGAGAGAGAGAGAGAGAGAGAGAGAGAGAGAGAACTTGAACTTGAACTTGAACTTGAAATGTTTAATGAGGTTGAACTGAATAAGCATAACAACACTTCTTTTCATCAGGTCCTCAAACAAATAAAATAATAAAAAAGCAAAACAGAGAAATGAATAGACAAAAAAACAGCAATATTATAACATTATTATTAAACTCCACAGCAAAAGAACGACGAAATAGTAACACCAATAATAATAATAATATAATGATAATAATAAAACATTAATATGCAAAGGATTCACAATACTACAAATACTATAACAGTCAGATATAACAATTAAATCAAAGGAACAAGAACAACATGTAACATGAATCGTAACGCATATATAAACTTACGTCTAACCATACGCACGTATGCACGCACGCATACACACACGCATTATTTGCTTGACTGAATCTCCCATTCTCATTCATGCTTTTATTTTTTTTATTTTTTTTTAACTTTAGCTCTCCTCGTTGTTTGCCCCCCTCTCCCCTCCCCCCTCTCTCTCCTCCTCCTCCTCCTTCTTGTTCTTCTTCACCTCCTTCTTTTTGTTCTTCTTCTCTAATTGCATGTATACATTTATTAATCGTATTATTTTTGATTTTATGTAAATGACTTCATATGTATATTTTGTCTAATTAAGAATTGTATGTTTTCATGTGATGCTTTGTAAAACGAATGTTTTTGTCCTGTGCACTCTGTTTTCTGTGCACTCTCATTTGTCCTTCATTCTTTGTTGTTATTTTGTTCTCTTGAGGACAGGATGTAAAAAAAAAGCTTTTAAGCTTATTCCTGTTATCCTCAATAAAGATCATTTTGACTTGAATTGACTTGACTTGACACACACACACACACACACACACACACACACACACACACACACACACACACACACACACACACACACACACACACACACACACACACATACACACAAAAGATATAACAGAGAGAGAGAGAGAGAGAGAGAGAGAGAGAGAGAGAGAGAGAGAGAGAGAGAGAGAGAGAGAGAGAGAGAGAGAGAGAGAGAGAGAGAGAGAGAGAGAGAGAGAGAGAGAGAGAGAGAGAGAGAGAGAGAGAGATAACGAAATAAATAAATAAAGACAGACAGGAAGAAAGAAATGAAAAAAAGGAAAAAAACGATCATAGCTGACCTTCAAAATGTTGATGTACAAGGTCATGTTGTTGAACCACCATTCTCCCATCTGCACATCCGGGTCACCCTTGATGTTGGCCATGATGACGGTGCGCATGCGCTCTATGGTGTTCTCCAGTGGCGTGTCCACGTACTCCGTGTCGATCTGGGTGACCCCAGACACGTATTGCTGGAACCGCTGCAGGTAGCTTTTCCCCAGGAACTTCTTTTGAAGGTAGCTCGCCATCTGAGCTGTGCTGAATTCGCCTGAAGAATATAAGCAAAGCATACGCATAATTATTATACAGGCGTGTACACGCACACAAATAGAGAGAGAGCGGAGGGAGGGGAGGGATGGAGGGAGAGAGAGGTGGGGGGGAGAGAGAGAGAGAGAGAGAGGAGGGAGAGAGAGAGAGAGAGAGAGAGAGAGAGAGAGAGAGAGAGAGTGAGAGGGAGGGGGGCAACTTGAACACTTGAAAACTTTATTTTTCAAGGATAAAGTCTTCCAATATGTCCTTGGTACATATACGGAAATAGAATACAAACATGGCAAGGCATAAAATATTACACATACAGAGAGAGAGAGAGAGAGAGAGAGAGAGAGAGAGAGAGAGAGAGAGAGAGAGAGAGAGAGAGAGAGAGAGAGAGAGAGAGAGAGAGAGAGAGAGAGAGAGAGAGAGGAGAGAGAGAGAGAGAGAGAGAGAGAGAGAGAGAGAGAGAGAGAGAGAGAGAGAGAGAGAGAGGGGGAGAGAGAGAGAGAGAGAGAGAGAGAGAGAGAGAGAGAGAGAGAGAGAGAGAGAGAGATGGAGGGAAGGAGGGGGAGAGAGAAAGAGAGAGAGAGAGAGAGAGGGAGGGAGGGAGGGGGAGAAAGAGAGAGATTGGGGAGGGAGGGAGGGCTGAGGGAGAGAGAGAGAGAGAGAGGGAGGGTGAGAGAGAGAGAGAGCGAGAGAGAGAGAGAGAGAGAGAGAGATGGAGGGAGAGAGAGAGGGAGGAGAGAGAGAGAGGGAGGGAGGGAGAGAGAGAGAGAGAGAGAGAGAGAGAGAGAGAGAGAGTGAGAGAGAGAGAGAGAGAGAGAGAGAGAGAGAGAGAGAGAGAGAGAGAGAGAGAGAGAGAGAGAGAGAGCATTACAGAATTTACAACTTTTTGTCTTTTTCTAGAACCCAAACAGCTGCAATGGACTGGGACAAGGAAGAAACAGTCGTGTAGTGTGGACATTGTTAGCGCTGCTGCAAGAACACATGGTTGTCTTCATCGTCTTCATCGTCTTCTTCGTCGTTCGCTCAGACAGTTTCCTGTCACATGAGCGTAGATGCGTCACGCTGCCGTTATGCGCCTAACGTAAACAAATAGTTAGGCCCAGCATGTCCGACTTCGGCTGAAGAAATCTTTGTAAGAATGTATAGGAAAAAGGCAGGAGAATGGACCAGTGAGACAGAAAGATAGCAGATGACAGTAAGCACAGGGAAAAGGCAGAGTCAAAGAGAGTGACAGATTAGAGGACGTTACAAGCACATAACTTCCAGAAGGTGGGGGAACTATGTGTACGAAAGACCCCCCGGTATC
>CM065698.1:49899899-49909899 GCA_017654935.2 Phymorhynchus buccinoides | reverse complement strand
TTCGACGTTCAAATTTGAAAGAGAAGTGCCGAACATCCAACAAAAGTTGGAAGAGTGGTGAAGAGAATTAACTCAAAAAACGTGGTTTGGATTGATAAAAGCATGGATTTTATCAGTCAGAAATTGCTGTTCCGGGAATACTCGGAACTAGGCCCTGACTGGCGTTCTCTTGTTCCAAGCATACTCGGAGTTCGTCCGTAATGAGTTAATTAAGAGAGTGCTATGCTCGTCGACAAATAATCAATAGACTATGATTGCTTGCATTGATACAACACTCTGTGGAAATAGAAGGTGTCCATGGAGATTCAGGGATTCTGGATGTAACCAAAATTGAATGTTGCAACAACCAGTCACAAAATAGTCAGGGTGTTCCTGGTTTTCGTTTGTCCTATTTCCAGCAATTACATCAGAAAACAACATCGGTCTAAGCAGACTAAACCCGTCCGTTAGTTCTTCAAACAGGGTAATACATAATTTGATACTTTCCGTACGTGTTTCAAAATTTGTGTTTCGTTGATTAAAAGTATGTGATAAATTGTATATGAAAATGGTAGGTCTCTCTCTCTCTCTCTCTCTCTCTCTCTCTCTCTCTCTCTCTCTCTCTCTCTCTCTCTCTCTCTCTCTCTCTCTCTCTCTCATCTCTCTCTCGCTCTCTCTCTCTCTCTCTCTCTCTCTCTCTCTCTCTCTCTCTCTCTCTCATCTCTCTCTCACACACACACACACACACACACACACACACACACACACACACACACACACACACACACACACACACACACACACACACACACACACACACACACACACACACACACACACACACACACACACACACACACACACACACAGCAGAGGTTCTTTGAAGGGACAATGACAAGAATCGCGCATAGAAAGTTATGAATGGAATTGAATTGAATTGATATGAATGTAAATAACTAGCACACAGTTAGTTGATCAAAGAGACTCACGTAATATTCTAGCAAAATGGTTGCCTCAATAATAAGCATGGGTTAACACAGAAGAACATAGATAAAAACTTAAGCGACTCTTAACTTTTTTTATGAAAAGTAGAGCTCTGTACATATACAAATCAAATCAAATCAATCAAATTCACATTATTATCTCCCAAGGAGAAATTTTGTTCAGGTGCCAGAATAACAAAGACATCGACATTCAGCATGCATGAATAGGAACAAAAGTTACACATAATACACACTTAAAGATACACATTATATGTGGATACATACACGTCTAAGGATAAGCATGCATAGTTTCTTTTAACACGATGAACACACATTTAAACCTAAAAGGATCATGAGTTTAGGAGGTGGATGGATCTGGGGATGAAGGATTTCTGTGCCCTGGAGTTGACTTTAAAAGTTTTGTAGCGACGTCCAGAAGGTAATAGTTCGTAATGTTTGTTCAAAGCATGGGAGGTGTCATTTACAATCTTCCTGGCTTTATGCTTGGATCGTCTTTCGTACATCTCATTCAAACCCATCTCTCTCTTTCCAACAACTTTACTACACACATTCACCACATCATCCAACACACGCTTGTTCTTCAAACACAGACTTCCAAACCAACACATAAAGGAAACAGTAAGCACAGACTCAATGCAGCTACTATACGTAGGCTTCGTGAATACCTGACTGAAGCAGAAACAGTTGTCACCTTATTGTCTTTTCTCACATCAGGGCAACGGTAACTGGGAACGTGGGTGGAAATGCAAAACTTGGGACATTTCACACACAAATATTCTATGCATCCAAAATACATCATATGTATGAATATAGGCTTGATATTGTCGAAAGTGATCATGTTTGTGTTGTTTCTAGCTTTGCATGTGATGTGAAATATCCGGTCTACTAATATAATAATGACGCCATAACTCAGAAACCCCAATAGTATTTTCTGGGATGTTTCATACAGAGATTGTTCCACACTGCTGCATCATTAGGAACCAACATTGGCTTGTGGTATAAAAAGCGGTATGGCCCAGTACAGTATTTTGTTCACATGATATAGTTTTCAGTCTAAAAATAGAATTAATGATGTCATAACTAGGAAAACCCAGGAGAAAACATTTGGGAAATGACACAAAAAAGTTCTATACATCTCAATGCATCACACGCATGAACATTGGATTGTAATTATCAAAACATATCACGTTTTTTGTTGTTTATATTTCTTCGGGTGACATGGACATTGCAGTGTAAAAAATAGAACTAATGACCTCATAGCTCAGAAACCCCAATGGTTTTTTCTGGCATATTTATCTCTCTCTCTCTCTCTCTCTCTCTCTCTCTCTCTCTCTCTCTCTCTCTCTCTCTCTCTCTCTCTCTCTTCTCCTCCGGTCTCTCTCTCTCCATCTCTCTCTCTCTCTCTCTCTCTCTCTCTCTCTCCTTCTCTCCTCTCTCTCCTCTTCTCTCTCTCTCTCTCTCTCTCCTCGCTCTCTCTCTTTCTCTCTCTCTCTCTCTCTCTCTCTCTCTCTCTCTCTCTCTCTCTCTCTCTCTCTCAATTTTAGCTTGTAGAACTTTCATGCGAAATCATCCCTAACTTGAAGAGCTAGGAGCGATGATCTGCAGTCCTGTTCATTAGAGCTGGTCAATTATTGCACATCAGTACCCCCCACCCCCCTATCCAAAATCAACAACTAATTTCTTCCCTGAAAATGAACTCTTTTTATGGCTTTACCTCCCCTACTAACGTGCCCCTAATTACAAAGTTGAGCTCCCGGGTCATTATTTTTCTCCCTTTCTTTCTTTCTTTCTTTCTTTCTTTCTTTCTTCCTTTCTTTCTTTCTTTCTTCTTTTCTTTCCCATCACGCTTGTTCGTTTTATTGGCTTTAAATCAAAGGTCTTTTCTGACCCCGCCCTTTCTTGCTCCGTGGGCTAACGAGAGTAACAAAATCGATCTCTTAATAAGGGCCTGGTACACTACATACGATTCGCTGTCAATGCGATGCGATTGTGACGATGACTGGGTAACGAGCCGAAGATTAAGTACAGGTTTAAGACGACAAAAGTTTACACATTTTACCTCCTTATATTTTTAAGTCTAGGAATTACAGATTTAACGATGTGCCAAGGTTGCCTAGCCAGGGCACACAAGGACACACACATTCAAACATCAAAAACACTATATATACACATAAGACATACACATTCACAGGCGCACACAGAGACGCATGCACACACACAAACTTTCACACGCACACGCACACGCGCACGCACACGCACACGCACACACACACACACACACACACACGCGCGCGCGCGTATGCAAGCGCGCGAGCGTGTGCATGCACTTATCATAAACACAAACACATAGCTGTAGGCCTGTTTTTATTTTAATAGTAATTTTATTAAGTAACGAATTGACTCTCTGTCTCTGTCTCTGTCTATCGCTCTCCTTCCCCCCCTCTCTCTCTCTCTCTAAAATTCACGCACAATCAAGGCAATGATTTAGTCACGATTTCGTGTTTAATTGAACTCCAATCAAATGACAGAAGACACCTGATCGTAGCAAAATGAGATACAATATGTGTTTGTAGTGAAAGCATCTTGTTCTTCAAGGTAAAGCCACATGGTGATAAACATGTTTTGTCAGCGATCCATCAGCGATCCATCCTGATCGAATGACACCTGATTGTGTTATGTTTATATTTGCTACATGTGTCGTCATGAACATTTAATTAAGATCTCGGCGGCATCATCATCGTGTGCGTGGCTTTTGTTGTGGCGATTTCTGCCTGTCTGTCTGTCTGTTTGTTTGTTGGCCTGGGTCTTTGTGCCCTCTCTTTCAGTCCTCTCTCTGTTTTGTCTTTATATAACTTTACGTCAAGTCAAAGTCAAAGTCAAAAATACTTTATTATCACGTTGGGTGAAATTACAGCGTGGCCTCGTACAAGCACAATACAATCAAAGAAACACATTTGCATGCATGACAAATGGAAACAAAACTAAGGACAAATGAATGACAAATCATGCTTCGCAAAAACATTTGAACATAGTTAGGGTCGATAGAAGCGACTATCAAAGCATTAAGAACTGCCCTGTTTCCCACCATTTCTATTATCGCATTCATTTGTTCACCCCCACCCTACCCCAAACCCCCACCCTCTCCAAGTCACCCCAAGCTTTCATATATTTTTGGTCCCTTCCCGTTCCCAACATTTCATGCGCCTCCCTCTTCTCTCTCTGTCTCTGTCTGTCTCTGTCTGTCTGTCTCTGTCTGTCTGTCTCTCTGTCTCCTCTCTCTGTCTCTCTCTCTCTCTCTCTCTCTCTCTCTCTCTCTCTCTCTCTCTCTCTCTCTCCTCTCTCTCTCTCTCTCTCTCTCTCTCTCTCTCTCTCTCTCTCTCGTACAAAAACATACACACACAAACATAGATTTATCGATCGATTTATCCATGTGTCTCTATTTCTGTCTCTCGCTGTCGCTGTCTATCTCTGTCTGAATGTCTGCCTCTCTCTCTCTCTCGCTCTCTCTCTCTCTCTCTCTCTCTCTCTCTCTCTCTCTCTCTCTCTCTCTCTTCTCTCTCTCTCCTCTCTCCTCTCTCTCTCTCTCTCTCTCTCTCTCTCTCTCTTCTCCGTCTCTCTTAATTATAAGCAATTGTGACAATTACGCATCGATACACTGCTAGTGTTGCGGTAGTACCAGTGGTGTGTACAATTACGCATTATTTACAAATGAACAATTAAGTTAATTGCAGTTTTGTTTATTTTCATAATAATACAGTGTATGAACTTGCGAGATTTATTACGATCACCGTAGAGATACTCAAACGAAACAAACATTGTGCTGTGATAATTGACAATGGTTCATTAGCTACGTGCAGTGTGAGTCATCTTCTCTGTACTACGTAGTTTGATGATAGACTTTGTGAAGTTGTCTCCAATTGTGCATAGGTAGCTTTATTATGGCACAGCACGAATTATCAACAGATTCAAGGGGAGTGATGCAATGGATGGATTGGCGTTTCACGCAGTTCCAACACGAAATGTTCAGAAATTTCAATGGTGTTAAAAACAATATAGACGAAAAGTTCAAGACGTTAGATGACAGACTGTCTCATTTTCTGGAAGAAATTCGCTCATTAAGGGAAGCCGTGTCAACAAATAAAGAAACAATAGACGACTTGCAAGAAGACAATCAAACAATCTTCGAGCGGTTAGATCGATTGGAAAGGAAACATGAATCAATGGAGCAGTCCTCCAAGGCATGCAATGTCAAGTTCATGAACATTGAAGAGCTTGAAGGGGAAGACAATATCACAACTGCGCGTTACATCGTTGATGTCCTGAACGCTCACTCCGTCTCTCCTGACTGGCAGAAGGAGGACATCTCCAGGGCCTACCGTGTGGGGAGACCACAACCCTGGCGGAAAGAACCCCGCCCCATTATTGTGCACTTTTGCCGGTGGTCAGACAAGATGGCCGTCCTGGGAGACAGAGTGATGAGAGACAACCTCAGAAACAGTGACATTAGAGTGTCTGCTGATCTGACGACCCATCAACGTGAAACTGTGGAGTTTCACCGAGGGCAAGGCAAGACTGCCTATTACCTGCATGGAAAGCTGCACGTAAAAGAAAGAGATCAACCCTTTGGTGGCAATAGACAGCAAACTTTCCACACTTTCCGTCATCAAGAAGAGGATGACTGGTCCACAGGGGACTGGTCTAAATTTCCAGATGGCATGGACAGACGCAGCAACCAGCAAGGTGAACCTTGGCAAATGGGAAGGCGTCATACCAGGCTGAACAACAATCAACAGGACGGTGACCAATTTTCCAGCAACCAGCCTCAGCCCAGTAGAAGACCCTACCAGGCAAGGAACCAGGCATCCTTCCAGCAGCGAAAAGTGCATCAGAGGCAAAACAGTCATCCTGGTGACATGGACCGAGGACGGTCATTGTTTAGGTACAAATCAACAAGAAATGAATACAGGTATGACCACAGGTATGGAAAAAACTCTCACCAATCCAATCACAATGAAAACAGGGAAGTGCCCATTGTTCCTGGTGACCGCTTGTTCAATGAGGTGGTCAGGGAAGGGAAACAAACTGATCAGGTGAGAACAGTGTTTTTGACAAATGATAACACTATGACAATTTCTGCAGGTTTGGGCGGCAAGGGTACCAGCAGTGATCAGAGTGAAAAGGGGCACACAGTTAACTCCACAACAGGTCACGACAGACCAGACTCTGACAGACAGATTAGGGATGACTGTAGGGACAAGACAGTAACAGGGGTTGTTCAGTCAGACACTGGAACAGAGAATAAGGATGATGTCGAAGTACCTGACGATAATAGAATCGTGACCAATGACAGGTCCAACGAAGATGAATGCGACACACCCACTTGTACTGATACTGGGACCTATTATACAGATACTGAAGCTAACATCAGAGACCAGGAAGAACATTTGGATAAAAGGCAAGGTAAAGACAGTGACTTGGCAAATGTTAAAGTTGTGGATGGAACTTTGGACGAGTCAGACATTACTATAACAAAGTCAGGAACAAACACACTTGAGACAAGACTGCATGACAATGTAGAAGAACAGAGAGTGGAGCAAATTTCAAACAAGATCCATAACCAGACTACAGAAAACAGTAAACAATCCACATCTTCTCCTCAGTCTTTACCCTCTAACCGCAATGCTTCCCTCAGAAGCGCATGTAAACAAGGTAGAGAAAAGGCTGCAGCACGATCTGCGAGCCAAAGCAGTATCATTGACTCTTTCAAGAAGGGGTCAACAGGTAGTGGTGCAGAAGAGAAAACCAAATCCCAAAGCAGCGAAGGTAATGAGAAATAGGGACACGGCCGGGCCACAAATTACTGCCAAAAAACTAATGATGCAAATGGTAATAGTCTGGCTAATGGCCCAGGGTCAGAGTCGGTACATAGTACGCCAAAGACTCTACATACCAAGTTTAAAGTTGTGAATGGATTCCAGCTTAGTTTTGTTACGTATAATGTGAATGGTCTATTGAATAAGCTTGATAACAGCGATTTTATTAATTTTCTTCATAAGTATGACGTTATCTGCCTGACTGAAACCTTTTTAGCTAATGATTTGGACTCGGCTCTTTTTCGTGATTATGTTTCATTTACTTCTAAAGCAAAAAAGCTCTCATCACATGGGAGGTATTCTGGGGGTGTAATCGTGCTAATAAGGAAAAAGTATGCTTCTTTTGTAGAAAATGTTGAAATAGGGTATGACAGTATTGTTGTGTTAAAATTACACAAAGATATGTTGAACACAAACAAAGATATTATGTTAGTTTGCTCCTACGTACACCCTTATGATTCAGACTTTTGGAAAACTAATCATGATGCATTTGGCATGGAGGTTCTCGAACAATGTATACTTGATTTGCAAAGTGTATATGATGATTTCTCCCTCATGTTAACTGGGGATTTCAATGCACGTACTGCGTGTGACAATTACTGTATTGATAATAACGATGATTTTGAAAGGCTTCACATTGCGTCAGACACTATGTGGCCGAGAAAATCACAGGACATGTGTATTAATTTGTTTGGTAAACAGTTAATAGAGGTTTGCAATATGTTTGATTGTGTAATTTTAAATGGTCTGTGTAATCCTGGTTTTGATGATGGTTTTACTTATATTTCATCTTCAGGTGCTAGCACAATAGATTATTTCATCACATCTACAGACTTGATATCAAATGTTGATATTTCGTCTCTAGTTGTGGAGAGTTTAGTAGAATCAGATCATTTGCCCGTTGTTATTAAAATTAAATGTGCAAATCAGCATGAAGAGAGTCAACAGAAGAAAGATGTCATTGAAAAATGCAGATGGGACAAAGATAAGGTAAATGATTTTCTCAGTGTCCTTCATAGCGAAGACATGCATAACAAATTGTTGAGGGCTAATGCAGAATTGGAGAGTAACGTTGACAATGCTCTTGATGTCTTTGTCAGTTGCCTGAAAGATGCAAGTGCTTGTATGTTTCGGAAGATACCCACTCATCACACCAACAGAAAATCAGAATGGTTTGATGATGAATGCTATGTCTTGAAAAAACAAACTAGAATGAAGCTGAACCGGTTCAGAAAAACTCGAAAAGAAGAGGATAGATTGGATTATGTAGCTGATAGGAGAGAATATAGACGATTGTTGAGAAAGAAGAAAAGAGAGTTTAGAAAGAAAAAAGTTGAGTCTTTAGCTAGTAAAATACACGATTCTTCTCAATTTTGGAAAGAAGTTAGAAACATGGGCTGTGGTAACATGGACAAATGTGGAAATAATATTAGTACTGCTGACTGGTTCATTCACTTCAGGGATCTGTTTAAAAAACAAAATGAGGATGATGAACATACTACGGTAGATGTTGACTTGATTGAAGAGAATGAACATATTCTAAATAAGGATATATCACTGGAGGAAGTTATCAAAGCTATATATAAACTTAACGAAGGAAAAGCATGTGGCATTGATGATATATCAGCTGAAATGCTAAAAACATGTGACAAAGATGTATTGTTGTTTTTAGTGAAACTCTTTAACGTTATTTTTCAGTCAGGAACATACCCCAAAGAATGGGCTAAAGCCATTATAATCCCTATATATAAAAAGGGTAACAGAGAAAATGTAGACAATTATAGAGGGGTTTCACTTTTAAGTATAATATCGAAGTGTTACACAACAGTATTAAATGCAAGGCTTTATAATTGGCTAGAGGAGAACAATTTAGTTTCTGATAATCAAGCAGGTTTTAGAAAAGGTTATTCAACAGTAGATCAGATATTTAACTTATATTCAGTTGTTCAAAAATGTATGCACAGAAAAGGCAGAAAATTGTATGTTGCATTCATCGACTTCAAGAAAGCGTTTGATTCGGTTCATCATAATAAATTGCTAGAATGTTTAAAAAGTAATGGAGTTAAGGGTAAATTTTTGGCATCTGTGAAGTCAATGTACCAGTCACTACTTTCATGTGTTCGAGTGAATTGTGAATTAACAGAATTTTTTGATTGTCCAGTTGGGGTGAGGCAAGGATGTGTTATGAGCCCCACGCTGTTTTCAGTATTTATCGACCAACTTGCAACTCACATGAATGCAAATGGAAAACACGGTTTTCAGATGCTACCAGGAATTATGGAATTGTTTATTCTGTTATTTGCCGACGATGTTGCTCTGCTGTCAACAACCCCAAGTGGTTTACAAAATCAATTGAATATTCTGCACACTTGTTGTAATAGCATGAAATTAAATGTTAACATCGATAAGAGTAAAATAATGGTATTTAGAAAGGGTGGTTTTCTGGGACGTAACGAACAGTGGTTCTTCAATGGAATAAAACTTGAAGTTGTAAATAGTTATTGCTATTTAGGATTTACGTTTACTACTATGCTTAGCGTTAAAAAAGGCACTGAACATTTAGTAGCTAAAGGTAAGAAGGCAGTTGTTCAATTAAACAGAGTTTTTCAAAAGTATAAAGAAATGTCTGCGGCTACGTTTTTCAAAATTTTTGATGTTAAAATTCAACCAATTTTGCTTTATTCATCGGAAATCTGGGGTCTTAATAAACTGGATCATCTGGAAAAAATCCACATGATAGCATGCAAACGGTTCTTGTGTGTACCCATGAAAACACCTAACAAGATGGTGTATGGTGATTTAGGTAGATATCCGCTCTATGTTAATTCATATGTTTCTGTTATCAGGTACTGGTGTAAACTTTTACAGATGAAAAAAGAAAGATTGACGTATAAAGCTTACTTAATGCTTCTGGATCTTGATGAAGCTGGTAAGCAATGTTGGGTGTCAAACGTTAGAGAGATTTTATGTTTATCGGGTTTCAATTTTGTTTGGCTGTATCAGAGTGTTGGCAATGTGAATATGTTCCTGAGGAATTTCAAACAAAGATTAATTGACAATTTTATACAAGAATGGACAGGCAGTATTAGAGATCGAGACAGATATGACAGTTACAGATCGTTTAAAACAATATTTGAGAAAGAA
>CM065698.1:49882399-49889899 GCA_017654935.2 Phymorhynchus buccinoides | reverse complement strand
TATATATAGATATCATTATGTTTCCATCTTATCCACTTTTTATCCTCTTTTTTTCTCTTCCTTAAAAGTGCTATTATTCTGAAAAAAATGTAATTTGTCTCAGAATTGTCCTTTTTTCGTAATCAATTCAAACCCCCAATTCAAGTTCACCATTGCTCATTAATATCCATGTTTGCTTTTAATTCCCATTTTTAAAATTATTTTTCCATTATTTCATGTGACAATATTTGTTCCAGTTTTTGAATGGTGAACTTGAATTCTTTTTTTTTAATTTGAGTACGAAAAAAGGGAAACAATTCTGAGACAATGACAAATTTTCAGTATAATACCACTTTTAAAGACCCACCACGTCACGTGTTAAAATCACGTGTTTTCCCTCTTATAGCTGGTAAGAAATCTTAAGAAATCTTCCAAGCATAAGAGGGAATGTGACACATGACGTGGGGGGGGGGGGGGGGGGGGGGGGGGTGGGGGGATGCGCGCACGCGCGTGTGTGTATGCGTACGTGCGCGCGCGCGCGCGCGCGCGCGCGCGTGTGTGTGTGTGTGTGTGTGTGCGTGTGCGCACTGGCCCTCTCTCTCTCGCCTCTCTCTCTCTCTCTCCTCTCTCTCTCTCTCTCTCTCTCTCTCTCTCTCTCTCTCTCTCTCTCTCTCTCTCTCTCTCTCTCTCTCTCTCTCTCTCTCTCTCTCTCTCTCTCTCTCTCTCTCTCTCTCTCTCTCTCTCTCTCTCTCTCTCTCTCTCTCTCTATCTCTCTCTCTCTCTCTCTCTCTCTCTCTCTCTCTCTCTCTCTCTCTCTCTCTCTCTTCTCTCTCTCTCTCTCTCTCCTCTCTCTCTCTCTCTCTCTCCTCTCTCTCTCTCTCTCTCTCTCTCTCTCTGTTCTCTCTCTCTCTCTCTCTCTCTATCTCTCTCCCTCTCTCTCTCTCTCTATATCTATATATCTCTCTCTCTCTTCTCTCTCTCTCTCTCTCTCTCTCTCTCTCTCTCTCTCTCTTCTCTCTCTCTCTCTTCTCTCTCTCCTGCCCCCGCCACCACCATCTCTCCCTCTCTCTATAATATCTCATGCGCTTACGCTCGCACATTCCAACACCCACATACGCACTTTAAGCCTACAGACTAGGTTCTGTTTACCAGAGAGTATTTAGTACCAGCCTTCTTATTAATTTCGTGATGGTTCATGCTGGTAAAACCCCTCGAAATAAATCTGAACGGGCTTCCACCGGGCATAGGCAGCGAAGGAGGACTCCCCGATTCGCCATTTCCCACATCGCCATTTCCCATATCGCCATTTCCCATATCGCCATTTCCCATATCGCCATTTCCCACATCGCCATTTCCCATATCGCCATTTCCCAAATCGCCATCGTCTCGCCATTTCCCATATCGCCATTTCCCACATCGCCATTTCCCACATCGTCCATTTCCCATATCGTCATTTCCCATATCGCCATTTCCCAAATCGCCATTTCCCACATCGCCATTTCCCATATCGCCATTTCCCATATCGCCATTTCCCACATCGCCATATCCCATATCGCCATTTGCCACATCGTCATTTCCCATATCGCCATTTCCCACATCGCCATTTGCCACATCGTCATTTCCCATATCGTCATTTCCCATATCGCCATTTCCCACATCGCCATTTCCCACATCGCCATTTCCCATATCGCCATTTCCCATATCGCCATTTCCCACATCGCCATTTCCCATATCGCCATTTCCCATATCGCCATTTTCCCATATCGCCATTTCCCATATCGTCCATTTCCCATATCGCCATTTCCCATATCGCCATTTCCCATATCGCCATTTCCCATATCGCCGTTTCCCATAATCGCCATTTCCCATTTCCCACATCGCCATTTCCCACATCGCCATTTCCCACATCGCCATCGCCATTTCCCATATCGCCGTTCCCACATATCGCCATTTCCCACATCGCCATTTCCCACATCGCCATTTCCCACATCGCCATTTCCCATATCGCCATTTCCCATATCGCCATTTCCCATATCGCCATTTCCCAAATCGCCATTTCCCAATATCGCCATTTCCCAAATCGCCATTTCCCATATCGCCCCATTTCCCCACATCGCCATCGCCATTTCCCATATTGCCGTTTCCCATATCGCCATTTCCCACATCGCCATTTCCCACATCGCCATTTCCCACATCGCCATTTCCCATATCGCCATTTCCCATATCGCCATTTCCCACATCGCCATTTCCCATTTCCCAAATCGCCATTTCCCATCGCATTTCCCACATCGCCATTTCCCACATCGCCATTTCCCACATCGCCATTTCCCACATCGCCATTTCCCAAAAATCGCCATTTCCCATTTCCCACATCGCCATTTCCCACATCGCCATTTCCCACATTTCGCCATTTCCCATATTTCCCATATTGCCATTTCCCATATCGCCATTTCCCATTTCCCATCGCCATTTCCCATATCGCCATTTCCCACGTCGCCATTTCCCCATCGCCATCGCCATTTCCCATTTCCCATATCGCCATTTCCCATATCGCCATTTCCCATATTGCCATTTCCCATATCGCCATTTTCCATTTCCCATATCGCCATTTCCCATATCGCCATCTCATGTGACACCTACCAAACTTAGTGTCATCTCGCCATATTAATTGCTGCGTGCCTAGTGTGTGTGTGCAAGTGTTTGTTCTCCAGCAATCAATGAATAAACCGATCAAGCTAATGTGCAGTTTCCTCTTTCACGCACATCAACACGCGGTAACAACAAGGGGTAGGCCCAAGTGTGTCAGCTAAAAATCAATCATTGTACGCGCGCGCGCGCGCGCGCGTGTGTGTGTGTGTGTGTGTGTGTGTGATATATATATATATATATATACAGAGAGAGAGAGAGAGAGAGAGAGAGAGAGAGAGAGAGAGAGAGAGAGAGAGAGAGAGAGAGAGAGAGAGAGAGAGAGAGAGAGAGAGAGAGAGAGAGAGAGAGAGAGAGAGAGAGAGAGAGAGAGAGAGAGAGAGAGAGAGAGAGAGAGAGAGAGAAAGAGAGAGAGAGAGAAAACACGAAAACGAAATTTATGTAAGTATGGACACACGAGATAAGCAATACAATGCTTTTTTCATCCAGCCCTGGGGTAAATAGAACATTCAATAACAAAGCTAACTAACGCATGCACACAAGTGAAAAGGCAAATGGGTTACACACAAAGAAAGAAGCACTTGGGGTAATGCCAGGTGAGGGGGGGGGGGATAAGGAGGGGGAATAAGGGGGAGGGGAGGGTATACTGAAGCATGTCACAACACACATAACACATGAGTAATAATAGTAAAACATAGAAGAGGAAGAAGAAACAGAAAACAAAATTACATTTGATCTTTAAGATTTTGAAATAGAATATTTTGATATGCCTTTTTGAATGAATTCATGCCAGCTATTTGTTTTAAATTAGATGGCAAAGAGTTCCATAGAGTTCCACCCGAGTAAGTTAAACTGGTTTTAAAAAGATCAGTTCTGGTTCTGGGTTGGGGGACAAGACTACTGTTTGTATATCTATACTGGTTGAGCGGAAATCTTTTGATTAAGGTTGCAGGTGCAAAACCGTTTATAATTCTGTACATCATGACTGCTTTATTATACCGAAGCTTATCTGTGAAAGGAAGAATATCTAAGACGTAATCTTGAAATGTTAATGAAGACGATTCGAAAAGACATTTTTCTAGAGCCCGTTTATGATCAACGGCTTTAGGGTGTTAGCACCACCTGAATCAAAGAGAGTTGATGCATACTCTATGTGAGACTGGATGCATGCGTGGAAGAAATGCTTACGTGCTCAATATTTAAGAAAATTCTTTGCTTAAGCTACTAATATGGGAGGACCAAGTAAGGTTGTTTATCTAGGGTAATCCCTAAAACTGTATGTGTGTTGACTTCTTCTACTGGCTTATTGCGAATATATATTGTGGGAATACTACTTGTTATATTTTGGCGCTTTTGCCGTGACGTTGCAATCATATACGTAGGGTGATTTTTTAATCATATAATGCCAGTCAAGTAGCTGATCTACACTTTCTTGTAAACAAAAGGTTAATTGATTGGGGTTAGTATGGTTTGAATGGATTGATGTGTCATCTGCAAACAGCGCACTAGGGTTTTTAATATAAAGAGGAAGATCATTAATATAGAGCAAAGACAGAAGAGGGCCCAGAACTGATCCTTTTGTGGCACACCAAAGTGCATAGGTAAAATAAATGATTTTTTGCTATGCAAGAAAACAGACTGTTCACTATTTGAAATAAATGATTTCATGAATTTAAGAACAGTGTTAGAAAATTTATACACAACTAGTTTCCATAATAATAATTTATGGTTTATCACATCAAATGCTTTTGCGAAGTCTACGAAAATAACACCAGTAAACTTTAAAGCATCCAGGTTTGATAACCATTGATCAACAAGGTTAGTAAGGGCAGCATGACATGAGTGGTTAGATCGGAAGCCAGATTGGTTTGGATGAATCAAGTCATATTTGGAAATATGGGATGTTATGTTTTTATTAACCCTTTCACCGCCAATTTCGCATTTTAGCACCACAATGATTTAGCGCCCATGTTGCGAAAAGGCCTCAAACCAGGATCTGTTATCCAAAGAGCCTATTGTCATAATTTTGGGAGGTAAGGGTAGGCCTTACTTTATACATGTCACAGAGGAATCCCCAGTATTACAAACATTTTTGTTTTCTCTACACAGTTAAGTTTAATGGACATATGTTGCTGAAAAATGGCTGGCGGCGAAAGGGTTAAAGTGTTTTTTTTAAAGGCTTGGAAAGAACAGAAACAAGCGAACTAGGTATGTAATTACTAGGGTCAGTTTTATCACAAGATGCATAGAGGGGTATAACTTTAGCTTGTTTGGGAGCATTAAGGGAATAACAGAGAGAGAGAGAGAGGAGAGAGAGAGAGAGAGAGAGAGAGAGAGAGAGAGAGAGAGAGAGAGAGAGAGAGAGAGAGAGACTCAACTCAAAAAGAGAGAGAGAGAGAGAGAGAGACTCAGCTCAAGAACTCAATTTATATATATATAGAGAGAGAGACTCAAATCAACTCAATTTAGAGAGAGAGAGGGAGGGAGAGAGAGAGAGAGAGAGGGAGAGAGAGAGAGAGAGAGAGAGAGAGAGAGAGAGAGAGGGAGAGAGAGAGAGAGAGAGAGAGAGAGAGAGAGAGAGAGAGAGACAGAGAGAGAAGAGAGAGAGAGAGAGAGATGAGAGAGAGAGAGAGAGAGAGAGAGAGAGAGAGAGAGAGAGAGAGAGAGAGCGTGCGCCTATGTCAGAATCCGTGTGACGTTTTACTGAATGCGAGAAATGGATTGAAGAACAGGAGTTAAGTAAATATGGCGAAATGGCACTAAGAGGAAGGCGAAAGGGCACTGCTTGACAGCACTCTTATCTAATCACCCAAAAAGGGGAGTTCCCGGCCACGTGGCGAGATGGGAAATGGCGAATCGGTACCCACCCCAGTGAAGTAGTCTAGTGGACAGTAGTTGGACAGTGGCTGTCATTGCCATCTGCCTCTCTATTCGCCTTTGTTTGCTTGTTCTTTTCCTTTGATAAAAGACCATAGGTCAGAGCTATTACCCACATATTTTCAGCGTCACCCCAATGTTATTAAATTTAGTATTTTAATGAATACCCGCAGGAAATCTAAACTTGTCAAACTCGCAAAGTTTATCCATATACTTGTAACTTTGTTTTCTAAAACTTTCAGAAACACATACATGCGGAGAAGGGACAAACAACTTGTGAAACCTACTTGCTTGTTTTTTTGTTTTGATTTTTAGCTTAAGCCACTGCTCTGTAACCTATGTTTTTGTTATTCTTTTTCTGTTTTTTTGTTTTGTTTTGAAAAATAGTAGGTAGTTTGT
This sequence comes from Phymorhynchus buccinoides, assembly GCA_017654935.2. NCBI lineage: Eukaryota > Metazoa > Mollusca > Gastropoda > Neogastropoda > Raphitomidae > Phymorhynchus > Phymorhynchus buccinoides. The sequence continues at coordinate 49,883,998 of CM065698.1, read as the reverse complement.
ATGGGATACTTTTAGTTTGAATTTTATATCTTAGATTATAAGTCTTTTTGTTGTGAATTTTAATTCCTAGATTATTAAGTCTTTTTGTTGTTATTCATATTTGAATGTATGTTTTCTTATTTTCTTTTTTGACTCACCAGTGTCTGCCATTGTGTTTGTTGTTATCTGTGTATTAGCTTAAAAGCCCCCCCTGGGGCCAAAGCTCAAATAAAACTGTTCCAAACTGTTCCTTACTGCTGCGGAGGCTTTTAGTCTGATGACCACGGACAGTAATGACCCGGTGGTCAATCCGTTCCACCTTCCGCACAATTACATTGAAATAACCCCCGAATGAGTGAAAAATGACAGTAGACAATAATAAACAAATTAGGTTTAAAACAAATATATAGGTAGTGAATCCATTCTACATTCCGGACAATTACATTGAAGCGACCCTAGAAAAGAAAATGAAGAAGACGAAAATACTAAATACTAAATAAGGAAACCGAACAGTAACATTGTCCCAGGCGGTACAAAGTCAGGCATAGTCCATGAGCTTAGCGTCGTCTTCTCGCACCCACCCCAACCCTCTTCAAAGAAAAAACACACAACAAATTAATCATAATCAGATAAATTGAAAGGCAATGTATACAGAAACTGTTTATCGGGTTTCATTGTTCAATCGACAATAGAACTGATTTCAGGTCTGAGTGATCGGGACCTGGCAGTCCTTGTTATTTACACACTATGACAACCAGTCTTAACATCTGAAACATTTTTTTAAATTTAAAGCTTTTGTTTCACAGTGTTCCCATAAAGATGATGTAATTTATTGTTCAAATTAAGAAAGAGAAAATCAAAGAGAAACAAGCACGTACAAGAAAGACAAGAACATATGTTCGTTTGTGCTTTTCTTTTGCGAACATGTGCAAACCAAAACATTACGCAACAGCAACTATGCGAAGCAAACTTGCTTAAAACAATAGTGATGGCTGCTTGACAGTTGGAAGCACATACCGATGGCTTGGAGTCAAAAACGAACTATCTTTAGATAGTCCATTGACATATATTGAACTATTACTAAAACTAATAATGTGTACTAAAAAAAAACTGCAAAAATATAAAAAGCAAAACCCCCTTTTCATATTTCTGCAGTGTTTGTTTGCGCCTTAGTGAATAAGTGCAATACCTGTGGATATCTAAAGATAGTCCGTTTTGACTCCAAGCCACATTCGATGGGCAAGAACATAATAAAAGGCATTAGGATTGCTTAAAGGGTTAAATGTGTACTGTTTTGCAACGTTGCGTGCGTGTGTCAATGCGTGTTTGTGCGCGCCTGTGAATGCGTGCATACCTGTATCTCTGGTCTTATCTACGTCAACATATTATTTAGCATACACAGTGAGAGAGTGAAAGAGCGGGGGAGAGAGAGAGAGAGAGACAGAGAGATACATAGAAACAGAGGCAGAGATAGACAGATATACATAGAGAGAGAGGCAGAGAGAGACAGAGACAGAGAGTAAGACAGGCATGCAGAGAGAGAGAGAGAGAGAGAGAGAGAGAGAGAGAGAGAGAGAGAGAGAGAGAGAGAGAGAGAGAGAGAGAGGAGAGAGAGAGAGG
>CM065698.1:49862399-49872399 GCA_017654935.2 Phymorhynchus buccinoides | reverse complement strand
GATATCTACATAAAGTGTTGCAAACTTTTGTAACCCAATTCTTTTCCCATTTGAATGAAATGTATATAACATATTATAAGCTTTCTTTGGTATACGGTATTCTTCCATCATAGTCAGTTTTAACCAGTATTTTATACATTTTGTGTCAGTTTGACTATACAATGGATATCTATTACTTTCACAATATTTGAGAGCAGTGGGTGCCTGTATACTAACATTTAGGAGGCGTTTGATAGCAAACAAATGTACTATTTCAATGGCCGCATGGTCTGCGGAAAGGCCCCAGGTTTCTGCTCCATATGTTAAGATTGGTTGGACTTGACAGTCAAATATTTTAAAGAACAGTTTCGGATTATTTTCTCCTAGAGACCACATAAATCTTAGAATTCAAAAGATACATTTTCTAGCTTTTATGGCCATGTTTTGTAATGAGTATGAAAAGGTTAAACCTGTTGAACAGATTACTCCTAGATACTTGTATTCATTTACTATTTCTAGTTGTGTGCCATTATAAAAACCATTTCTCTCTTGATGCGATGTAACCCCCTTTTCTGAATATAATTATTTTAGATTTATCAAGGTATACTGTAAGCATAAGTCTATTGGCTGATTTACACAATACATCCAGTTGACATTGGAGACCTACTACAGAATGCGAAAGAAGAATTACATCATCGGCAAAAATAAAAAATAAAATGTGAATAAGATCAGGTGTTAGACTTATCCCATGTTTACCAAACTGTATGATGTCATCTGCAAGCTCATTAATAAAGAAATAAAATAAAATGGGGGCTGCAGTTATCTCCCTGCTTTAATCCACGGGGGCGCGAAAATGCCTCCGTGGAACCATGCTTTGTACGGACTCTAGCTGTAACAACTCTTTATACATGCTTCTGATGGCCTGACACATTTTACCTTGAATACCATTTTTACGCAGTATTAACCATAATTGTTTTCTATCTATTAGGTCAAATGCCGTTTTAAAATCAATAATTGCTGTGAACAGTTTTTTACCAGAATATAGCTGTTTGTGTACTAATAACAATAACGTAAATATTTGGTCTACTGTACTATTGTTTTTTCTTCTAAAGCCTGCTTGCGTTTCATGAGAGAGAGAGAGAGACAGAGAGAGAGAGAGAGAGAGAGAGAGAGAGAGAGAGAGAGAGAGAGAGAGAGAGAGAGAGAGAGAGAGAGAGAGAGAGAGCAGTGAACAGTTTAATCGAATAGGCCATTAGCCCCTTACAAAGGCGAGGAACATTGACAAAACTGCATCAGAAAGAAAAACAAAATGAATAAGCCATAATTCGATCCAAATAGTCATCGTTAATTCATCACATACCATCGCATAACTTTTCCCATGTTGTACACACACAAAAAATTCCTGAACGTTTTCATTTGTTGATGCAAGCAGATATTCCAGATTGTAAACACAATGGTGAAATGAATCGCTTTCTTAGGCGATCAAGAACAGGACAATGTGTATAAGAGAACGTGAATATCATTTTCCGTTTAGTTCCGACACTTCAAATTGTGTTCCACATGACGTTCATATATCTGGTAGAATATGTTACAATATTTGTTTTAAAAAACATCAAAATTTCACTAAAGCTTGAATGATAATTTTATTTAGAACTCTATCCGCTCATATGTCACTAAGGTGAAAGACAGGACAGCTTTGGAAAAGAAGAGTGGGGTGGCCTATCACATTGAATGTGAAGATGGCAAAGAAGACTATAATTATAGGAGAAACAGGTAGGCCTCTAAGAGCCAGGTTGAGTGAACACTTCTCCAGAGCATCCTCTGCATATTACGAACATGTGAGCAGTACAATCCACCATACTAACAGTTTGCAAGCTAACATTTTGTCTACTGAACCACAATTCACTGAAAGAAAAGTGAAAGAGGCAATATAAATTAGATAGCGAAGACCAAGCCTAAACAGGGACTCAGGTGATGATCTACCCATCATATCGAGGGGTGCCTGCCGGAACGGTCTATCTCAAAAGGAATAAAGAGCACAGATGGGCAGTTCTGGCATTCACCCCTCGATATACAACAGTGTGCTGAACCAGACCAGCTGTGAACACAACTCAAGGGGTGACACCAACAGCCCCCAGACTTCTGACCCAGTGTGGGTTTATGAAGGCCAGCAGTAAGCTGGCCGGAACATTCCCAAGTATGTTTAGTTTTCCTTTCCTTTTAGTCTTTGATTGACTCTGACAAGGAATTACGCTTATCATTATTTAGATCGATTCTAAAATATATGTATGGTTCAATACTAATGCTGCGTTTCTATTCCATGTCCGATACATTCCAAAACGATCACTTCCATGAATTCGGTCATCCTATTCTAGCCAGAAACAATCAATCAATCAATCAAAAATAAAGAGAGAGAGAAGAGAGAGAGAGAGAGAGAGAGAGAGAGAGAGAGAGAGAGAGAGAGAGGAGAGAGAGAGAGAGAGAGAGAGAGAGAGAGAGAGAGAGAGAGAGAGAGAGAGAGAGAGAGAGAGAGAGAGAGAGAGAGAGAGAGAGAGAGAGAGAGAGAGAGAGAGAGAGCAAACGCTGGACGCTGAAATATTTTAATGCATTTTTGGCCATGGGCCACAATACATGTGAGGAGGAAAGGGGAGATGATGCAACAAAAGTAACAAACGTCTTCTTGCATTAAATATGATACTATGATAGTTAATACACAGCTGATACTACAGATGATGCAAGTGCTACCGTTGATGTCATATTCACATGAAAGAGAGAGAGAGAGAGAAAGTGAGAGAGAGAGAGAGAGAGAGGGGGGGAGAGAGAGAGAGAGAGAGAGAGAGAGAGAGAGAGAGAGAGAGAGAGAGAGAGAGAGAGAGAGAGAGCTTTGAAAACTTTTGAAAACTTTAACTTTATTTTTCAAGGATAAAGATTTTAGGCAACGCCTAGTCTTCCAATCTGTCCTTGATACATATACAAACATAGAATACAAACATGGCAAGGCATAATATTACACATACATATTTGAACATAATGGTAGCAAAGCAGGTGCTATTATGATAAAGATAGCTTGAAATATGGATTTATAAAACTTGCATACGCACATGCATAATATTTTTAATACTCGTGCGACATACATGCGTGTAACCAACCATACACGCACACACCTGCACGTGCGCGCACACGCAAGCATACATGTACATACGCACAGAGATATGTTGAAGACGCATAAAAGAACTATACATAATAGAACAGGGTAAACAAATGCAGCCCATGGTATGAAACCGGTAACAATTAGCAATAAAATGCGGACAAATTTAAACATTGATGTTAGCATATATGAGGCACATTGTTGGAGAATAGTAAACAAATAATATGATGTGAATACATGACATCGTAATTAGCAACATAGCGTATCGGGATATATGACCAAAAAACAAATTCAAGTCATGGAGGGTCGAATACTAGTGTCTCTCAGAGAATCGTTTTGAAGGTTGAGATAGAGGAGCATAATTTAATGTTGGACTGAAAGGAATTCCATGTGGAAGAACCCGAGAAAGTAAAACTTGACTTGAATTTATCTATTCTTGTGTGTGGTAGAATATAGTTACTTGAACCATAGCGATGTGAGGTTTGTGTAAGTAGATTTTTCAGGTATTGTGGAGCTAAGTCATAGTGTACTTTGTACATGAGAATGGCTTTATTATAGCTAAGCTGTGATTGCAGTGGAAGTAGGCCTATGTTTAACTGGGCTTGTTTTTCTGATGCCCTTTTGTACATATAATTGAGTTTTAATAGGTGACAATTAGCAGCAGAGTCCCAGACTACAGATGCGTAATTAATGTGGGAGAGACAGTGGGCATGAAAAAACATTGTGCGTGCGTCTATATCTATGAAGGGTGTAAGTTTTTTTAGTAGGGAATAGGCTGCGAGCAAGTTTATGTGTCATCTTTTCAATATGGAGTTGCCATTTTAGTTCGTCATCTATTATCACTCCCAGGACTCGGTGCTCGCGTAGTTGGTCTATGTCATTGTCATTGATATGAACATTTAAAATTAGAGGTTCTATTTGATGTTTTGTCTTGAGGTAATTACAATCCTTTTGGTTTTTTTTAGAATGGAGGACCATAATGTTTTGGTAACACCAAACAGAAACATCATGCAAAGCTGACTGAAGAGAGGTTTGAATCGAAGATATGTTAGATGCACTAGAATTGAGATAGGTGTCATCAGCAAAGAAAACTTGAAAACTTGAAAACTTAAACTTTATTTTCCAAGGATATAGATTTTAGGCAACGCCTATTCTTCCAATCTGTCCTTGATACATATAATACTAACACAGAACACAAACATGGCAAGACATACTATTACACAAAGGTAGCAAAGCAGTTGATATTATGAAACATAGATAGGCTGAAATATGGGTTTATAAAACTTGCATAATTTTTAATACTCGCGCGTGCATACAAGCATGCAACCATAGTTACACACTAGCGCGCATGTATATAAAGGAAACATACATTATAGAACAGGGCAAATAAATGCATCATAGGGTATGTAACAGGTAACAATGTGCATTAAATTGAGGACACCATTTCTAACATATATTAGGCACATTGTAGGCGAATAATATAATAGTAATAATTGTACATTTATATAGCGCTTTACCTCAGATGAGCCCAAAGCGATTTACAATAAATTTTTCATCAATAAATAGACAACAAAAACAGCATTCAAGAATGACACCAACCAGCAACAACGCATACATACAAAGCAACTCCTCTCTCTCTCTCTCTCTCTCTCTCTCTCTCTCTCTCTCTCTCTCTCTCTCTCTCTCTCTCTCTCTCTCTCTCTCTCTCTCTCTCTCTCTCTCTCTCTCATCTACACATACACACACACACACACACACACACATTTAACAACACCGACTCGATAAAGTAAAATAGTAAGCAAATAGAATGAAAATAATAAAATGAACTGAATACATACTAACATCGTCATAAGCATTTATCATATCAGGAGATATGATCCTGGGGGGAAAATGAGATTAAGGATGGTCCAATGTTAGTGTCTTTCGAACACTCGTTTTGAAGGCTGCGATAGAGGAGCATAGCTTAATGTCACACGGAAGGGAGTTCCATATGAAGGAACCCGGAAAGGTAAAGCTCGACTTAAATTTATCAATTCTTGTTTGTGGTAAAATATAATTACATGAACCATAACGTTGTGAGGCTTGTGTAACTAGATTTTCCAGGTATTGTGGAGCTAAACCGTTGTGTACTTTGTACATGAGAATGGCTTTATTGTAGGTAATCTGTGATTGCAGTGGAAGTATGTTTAACTGGGCTTGTTTTTTTAATGTACTGAGTTCAGGAAAGAGATCACACGAGACAGAGTCAGTCGATATTGATAAAGATAGATCATTAATGAATAGGCAGAATAAAAGAGGCCCTAAGACAGATCCTTGGGGTACACCAGCCTTTGTGATCTCAGTGCACGAGTTTGTGCCATTACTAAAGACAAACTGTATTCTATTAGTAAGATAAGATGCAAAGAAAGAGATCGTGTTTTTGTCTCGTATAAATAGCGGGGCATTTAAAGGGGCCCGCTGGTGGATGAGTTTTTGCAAGAAACACGTCGATATCACCAGGAAAACATACTTTACAGAGATCGCAACACTCACTTTGCTCTGGTTTCCTAGAAATCAAACCGTCAAATCGCGATTCATCCTTGGCGGAGGTGCTGGAAGTCAAATTATGTCAGTAAAAGAGAAGTCTTTTCTTTTCTAATGGTCATCTGAGTTAGACCAAATCGTTTGCACGAAATGTCCACAATACAAGCCTTTTTATATATAAAAAAATTAAAAATAATTTTATGCAGTTTACCCAAATGAATTTCGCCCGCAACAAAGAAAATAGCTCCATTTGTTTTTACTGCACTACACAGAAGAAGAAAAAATCTTCAACCACAATGAATGGCCACTACCCACCCCATCCAAAATGGTTGCTCTCTCCGGCATCTCCGCCAAGGAGGAATTGCCGTTTTGACGGTTTGACCAGAGCAAAGTGAGTGTTCCGATCCTTGAAGAAGGCTGTCTTACTGGTGATCTCCACGTGTTTCTTGCCAAACCTCATCCGCCAGGGTCGCACTTTAAGACCTTATTTGGGATCATGATTTGTCGAGGTGTTACCACTGCACTGACTGAAGGTTCTCAGCACAGGTGTGTTTGTCCTACTGTCCTACCTGCAGCGGTGACCAGGTTCACGCAGGGGCATGGTGCTGAGCACCTGGACTGCACCGAAACCCACCCACTGTTTGCTGGACCATCCTGAAACACAGGGGCACTACACTATTTGGGTATTTGGTACTTGATAGTCACAGAGGCGTCTCTGTGAAAATCGGGTTGCTCCCACACGGAGAGAGCTTCGCAGCCAGAGGCGCCCCACTCATCTTCTTGTTTATGTGCATGCGACTTTTGTGTGACTGGTGTGGAAGGAAATGGAGGGGGGTGGGGTAGTTGTGTTCAGTTTTTAACCAAAAGCCATTTTGCTTCGTTGCCACTGGGTTTAACGCGTCCTAAGCGCATGAGCACACGGGACCTCGGTTCATCGTCTCATCCGAAAGACTCCACGTTCAGACCGTAAGGCCTAGTGCAGAGTGAGATGGGAAAACAGTCTGTACCCAGGTTCGAACTCGGGTTTGTTGTATACGAGGCGAACGCGTTACCTCTGTGCCACTCTTCAACTAAAGACGCCCACCCACACGTGCAAATGGAATCCTACGACTACCCAACTGCTCCGTTTGTAAGGCATAATGCTCTTGAAGTACTGCTACCTAAATGAATCTGATGAACCCCTTTGAGTTTCGCTCACTTAATTGTTTGTAGTCGCTCATACACGAATGTGAGGACATATATTTATTCATGTGCGTGTGTATGTGTCTTTCATTTAACGTCTATCCACTTCTCGTGATATTATAATTATGTGCGTGTGTGTGTGTGCGCGCGCGTGCGTGCGTGTGTACATACGTGCGTGCGTGTGTGTGTTTGTTTGTTTGTGTGTGTGCGTGTGTGCGTGTGTTTGTTTGTGTTTATGTATGTGTGTGTGTGTGTGTGTGTGTGTGTGTGTGTGTGTGTGTGTGTGTGTGTGTGTGTGTGTGTGTGTGTGTGTCTGTGCGTGTCTGTCTGTGTGTGTGTGTCTGTCTGTCTGTCTGTCTGTGCAGATTTCTAAGCTGATGCAAGTACTTTTAATGGCAATATTTTGGTTGGTAGCTACAATTTCGCTTCACACGTTTGATCTTTTAGTTATGTTGTCTTTATGTCATGTTGTTGCATCTAACACCATGTGTTTTCTTTGGGAGATTATAAAGTATACTCGAACTTGCACTTGAACTTCAGTACAATCAAAGACTGATACAATGTAGTTGGTACATTGATGCCTACATGAATACTAATAATTATCGTTGTGAACGAAACTCGCAGTAGGATTTGATTAGATGCATTTAGACAGTGGCATTCCATGTGAAACATGCCTCACAGACATTGTCACATCGTAAAGTCGTAGGACTAAAATTGGACCTGTTGATCTGGAGGCCCCTTATCGGGTTGGACTGATCTGTACTGTAGAGTCACAGTGATTCGCTTTGTCTCAGAGGGTGCAGATGTATCCTGGGCAAGGCAGTTCCACTTTATAAAAGTATTCTTTACTTTTTGATAATAGTCGTCATCGCCGTCGTCATCATCGTCGTAATCGTGGTCGTCATCGTTATTATCATATCATCATCATCGTCATCTTCGACGTCGTCGTCATCAGCATCATCATTATCATCGTCATCGACATCGTCATCGCCGTCGTCGTCGACGACATCGGCATCAGCAGCAGCAGCAGCAGCATCGTCATCGTCATCATCGTCGTTGTCGTCGTTGTTTTCGTCGTCGTCGACGTCGTTATCATTATATCATCATCATCATCGTAATCGTGGTCGTCGTCGTCGTCGTCGTAATCGTTGTCGTCGCCGTCGCCGTCGCCGTCATCATCACCATCACCACCATCATCATCATCATCACCATCATCATCATCACCATCATTATCATCACCATCATCATCATCATCATCATCATCATCATCATCATCATCAACATCATCATCATCATCATCATCATCATCATCATCATCGTCGTCATCATCATCATCATCATCATCATCATCATCATCACCATCACATCATCATCATCATCATCATCATCATCATCACCATCATCATCATCATCATCATCACCATCATCATCATCATCATCATCATCACCATCACCATCATCATCATCATCATCACCATCACCATCATCATCATCATCATCATCATCACCATCACCATCATCATCATCATCATCATCATCATCATCATCATCATCATCATCATCATCATCATCACCATCATCATCATCATCATCACCATCACCATCATCATCATCATCATCATCATCATCACCATCACCATCATCATCATCATCATCACCATCATCATCATCATCATCATCACCATCACCATCATCATCATCATCATCATCATCATCACCATCATCATCATCATCATCATCATCATCATCATCACCGTTTTCCTTTTCTTTTTCTTTCCATATCAAAATGACCGCTTTGTCTTCAAACTAAAGGGTGTGACCCGCTGGCTTCGCTATCCCTTTAATATTAATAATGGATGCCTCCAAAATGTCTCCGACTGCACTGCCCCAGTAATGATGATCAAGGATATGTATTGTTCAAGGGGGTCTACACCCAATGATTTTCACACTACGGCCACCGAGATCTGGACAGATACATACACGCACACAGTGATGTATGTTGTATTGGTGTAGATGCGCTCTCGTCTCTTTCTATTGAATACTAAAAAATAAGCCCACAGAAACAGCTAGTTATGTTATTTACTTACTAACAGTTAGTAAGCAACACACTGTGGGTTTGCGCTGCGCTTGCGTCCCCGGGTGGGAGCAGCCCGAATTTCACAGACAAGTCTCTGTGATTGGAATATACTAAAAACAGAAACAATCACACACAGAAACACACGCACACATACACACACACAAAAACAACCACACACACGCACGCGCGCACGCACACATATGCACACCATCACCACCACCACCATCAACAACAACAACAACAAAAAGGCAATAACAAAAACTGCAACAACAAAAACAACAACAACAAAAACAAATACCACAATTACACATCGAAAATCAAAATGACTACTACTATACCTGAAAGAACGGAGAGGAAAACATGGGGGAGCGAAATCCTGAGTTGGCCATTTAGTTGTCTGATGCCGAAGGAAAGGTGATCGACCACACCCAACCAACCAGCTGTCTTTGCCGATGTCCAGTGGGCTGCTAGCTTTGCGGTTGTTGACTGTCTGCACTGCCTCCTATCCACAAGTCTGTGGAGGAACAGAAACAATGATAGTGATCTTGGTGTCTGGGCATTGAAGTGAAAGCTTGCGTATTAGGATTTCATCTTTGATAGCAATGAGAGAGAGAACTCGAACTCGAACTCGAACTCGAAAATTTTAATGAATAGGCCTCACTGCCCGTATCATGTGGGAGGGTGGGGAGGGGGATTACATAAGGCATAATAACACTATTATCAAAACATTCCATAATTGGAAATGCAAACACAAACAACCAAGGAAATAATGAATAGACAAACAAACAAACACACCAAATACATGGATGACTAAACACATAAATAAGTAAATAATTAGTTAAACAATTAAATAAATAGAATACCCACCATCTTATTCAACAGTTAAACAAACAATCAACCATTATTTGTGAAATAATAATAGAAAATAATACTCAGCAATCGATCAGCTACTATTTATCAACATAAACAAATCAAACTATAATCTGAGGAATAATCTATCTTAAAAAATAAATACATGGATCAACCTAACCAGCCACAGCTGACGATTTAAACATGAACCAATCTACTAGTCATGTGATATATAATCAAAC
>CM065698.1:49849899-49857399 GCA_017654935.2 Phymorhynchus buccinoides | reverse complement strand
TCCAATGGCAGAGTCAGATAACAGATGGGGTAGTTGATATTCCGGATGACTGGGCTAGAATCTACTTACACTTACAGTGGATATGCCTTGTGTGTGTGCTGTTGTTGGGGAAGGTACGCAAAGGTCAACCAATCCCTTCAGCTGAGGCACTGATAACCAGCGTGAAGCATCGGATCACCCACATAAGAATCAGATGTACTTCGATTGTGAATTACAAAAGAAAATTAATGTTATTGTACAACTCTCATTCAACAATTATCCCGGGTCCCCTGCAACAGGCTAATGCTATAACCACAGTTTTATTGTAGATATATCACTCCACTGTTATCCCCTGCTGCAGGCTAATGCTATAACCGCTGTTTTCGTGTAGATATCTCACTTCACTATTCTCCCCTGCAACAGGCTAATGCTATAACCGCTGTTTTATTGTAGATATCTCACTTCACTATTCTCCCCTGCAACAGGCTAATGCTATAACCGCTGTTTTATTGTAGATATCTCACTTCACTATTCTCCCCTGCAACAGGCTAATGCTATAACCGCTGTTTTATTGTAGATATCTCATTTCACTATTCTCCCCTGCAACAGGCTAATGCTATAACCGCTGTTTTATTGTAGATATCTCACTTCACTATTCTCCCCTGCAACAGGCTAATGCTATAACCGCTGATTTCTTGTAGATATCTCACTTCACTATTCTCCCCTGCAACAGGCGAATTCCAAACAATAATAAAAGCTGTACGTAAAAGCCATTTTGAGTAACTAGGGCGAGAGTAGACAAGGATAGCACAGTGATTTAGCATGGCGAACTCCGAGCTTACTGACTGGGAATGTTGCACAGCGGAGTGGAACGGGCACAGCTGCTAGTTTTACGACAATCCGCTTAGCTTAATGCAAACTCAAGCAACGGGAGACATCGCCAGTAAAGAAGATATGTTAATTATCTAATGGTTACTATTTTATGGACGGTTACCATTGGGAAGACCCTAACAAGACGGCAAGCATATGAACGTGTCTTCAGTAGTTTTAGCCATTTAAGGGTCGTAATTCACGTCGTTTCTGTTGTTGTTGTTTTTACCAACAGTCCATCTTTAGATGTGTTGAAACTATTGAGTCCGGGTGGAATCCGACTATACAGAACCCACTGCATTGACAGTAGGCTACAGGCACACAGAGAGGGAGAGGGAGAGAGGGGGAAGAGATAACTCTGAACATTGAACACTAAAGAAAACGTTATTTTACAAGGATAAAGATTATATGCGATGCCTATTCTTACGATTTGTCCTTGGATAATAGAAAACAAATAAAAACATTAACAGAAACATGGAAACAAAAAAGAACAACAACAACAAAAAAATCACTACAAACAAGAATCACATTTGAACACATAAACGTCTGTACCTGCTCTCTCTCTCTCTCTCTCTCTCTCTCTCTCTCTCTCTCTCTCTCTCTCTCTCTCTCTCTCTCTCTCTCTCTCTCTCTCTCTCTCTCTCTCTCTCTCTCTCTCTCTCTCTCTGTGTCTCTCTCTCTCTCTCTCTCTCTCTCTCTCTCTCTCTCTCTCTCTCTCTCTCTCTCTCTGTGTCTCTCTCTCTCTCTGTGTCTCTCTCTCTCTGTCTCTCTGTCTCTCTCTCTCTCTCTCTCTCTCTCTCTCTGTGTGTCTCTCTCTCTCTCTCTCTCTCTCTCTCTCTCTCTCTCTCTCTCTCTCTCTCTCTCTCTCTCTCTCTCTCAAATTATAAGCCGCAGTTGAGGCTGTTGATGTGGATGTTAATGAGGCTATTAAGCTTAGTGAAGCTTTGAAAGAAACGGCAGAGTGTATGAATAAAATAATTTGTGTAAATGGAAGAAAGAAGGCGCAATATTGGTTTGACTGGGGGTGTATGAGTGAAAGGAAACGTGTGCGTAAGCTTTTGAAGAATGCCACCGTACTTTAGATGAACAGGATAGGCTTACATTTTGCCTGGCAACAAGGGAATGTACAAATATCCTTACATATACAACGAAACAACACAACAAGAGGGTGGTTGACAATCTGATGGATTCTGTAAATAATCAAATCGAATTCTGGGATTCTGATCATAAAATAGTACACACGAGGAAACATGTCAAAAATCAGATAACTGTTGAACAATGGTATGCTTTTAGAGAAATATGTAAATGTTGATGTTGATAATGCCATTGATGATGCTTACGATGACGATCTTGTCTTTAACCGCACTATCTCTGAGGAGGAAAAATATTGCTACCATTGCGTGAGTTAAAACAAAGCAAAGCACGTGGCCCAGATGGAACCCTTGAATTAATATTCAAAAACTCGTGTGACTTTATTTTGCCTGTTTCGTTAAATTTTTCAATGCTCTCTTTGACAAATGCGTGCATCCAGACAGTTGGGCGGAATCCATTATTCTACCATTATATAAGACAGGTGATGAAAGCAACCCTGGTAACTATAGAGGTATTAGTCTGATCAATGTTTGCAGTAAAGTGTATGGCTCTGTTATAAACCAACCATTGCAGTCATGGGTTGAAGAACATAATTTGGCAGGTGAGCAGGATTTAAAAGAAAAGGCTACTCCACAATATACCACTTATTTACATTATTAGCATATGTGCAGAAACAATTCAATAGAAACCGCAACCGCGAGCTTTATATTTCTTTTATTGATTTCCAGAAATGTTTTGACACTTTTAATATAATTCTTCTTTGGCCTATTCTTTTGAGGAACGGCGTGAAAGGTAAGCTTTTCAGTTGCTTGCGAAGCGTGAAGTATGAAAGCGCAAAAGCACGTGTTAGATGTGGGGCTAAACTGACACAGTCTATTGTTTGTTCTTCGGGGGTTAAGCAGGGGGGTGCGTGCAGTCCAATTTTATTTTCAATGACCATTAATGAATTAGCTCTTGATGTAATTAGAAATGGTAGGCATGGAGTTACGTTCCCACTGGATGTTTTTGAGTTGTTTATCCTATTATTTGCTGATGATGTTGTTTTACTTTCGGAGACAGTTATTGGATTACAAAATCAATTGAACAGCTTAGAATGATCAGCTGCAGCATTGGATTTAACAGTAAATTTAGACAAAAGTAATATCGTAGTTTTTCGTAAAGGGGGTTATCTCGGGGCAAGGGAAATATGTTTGTTTGATGGACACGTTATGCCTGTAGTTAATTGTCATAAATACCTAGGTATATATTTTACTACAAAACTGCGTTTTCTACTGCATGCCGAGATTTAGCAAGTAAAGCCAAGAAGGCGCTTTTTATGTGTTTTACAACGATTACGTCTGTTTAACTGTGATTCTCTGAATGTGCTATTAACGTTTTTTGATCGACAAGTTCTTCCTATTATGCAGTATGGGTGTGAGATATGGGCGTTTAATCAATCTGTTCAGTATTGTGAAAAAGTACATTTATATGCTTTGGATAAATATTTAGGTGTAAGTTTATGTAGGATACTCCAAATGATTTTGTTTACAATGAGTTGAATAGGTATCATATCGCTGTGGATTTTGTTGTTCATTGTGCCCGTTACTGGCTTAAAACAACTCAGATGACAAATGAAATATTGTCTATTTTCTAAAAGTATTCATTTTCTCATTTAGGATTAACAGACCAACAGATTATTAACATTTAGAAGCACCAAGTCGTTTTCCGTAAGTGTCAAAGCTAGTCCCGTAATTTGATACCATTTTATGGCTTTTGTTTTTGTTTATTTTTATTTTTATTGATTTTCCAGCTTTTTTCACATGTTAATCATTTAGCATCGCATTGACAATTATTGTCAAACTTCCTTGGCTATTTATCTTTCATTTCCTCAAAATTACAGTTCATCTTTGGAATCTGGATATTGATTATTGATCTTGAAAGAGGATAACCCTCCAATGTCTTCAATACCGTGTACACTAAGCTTAGTGATCTTGACGCCCGAGGATATGGTAAGCACGGGGTGAGCACGTGATTCACACTGGCAGATTTTGCATGTACAGAACATTTTATAATCTGTTTAACTGTTTGCCTAAATATTCATGTATGGATCTCGATAAGCATTTGGAGTACTATGTTATGACCAAATTAAGATTTGGTATTTCGGATATGGCTGCTCACCATTATAGATACAGGTATCACATAGCTTAGTTTGTAAACATTGCAATGGTGACGTAGAAAATGAAATACACTTCTTGCTATGCTGTCCATTTTATGATAGTTTAAGAGAGAAAAAAGTGTATTGCACCTAAGTTTTATAACAATGCGAATGGTTTTCGTCTGTCTTTATTCATGTCTTCCACAAATAGCGAAACTCGTAAAAAACCTGCATTTTCATGTGCCAAGCTCAAAAAGGAAGACAAAATGTCTTTGTCATAAATTAATTCCTTTGCTAAAAGTTGTGTATGAAATGACACGATGTTTCTATTGTCTTTGCTGTACCCCCTTTCCATAGGGGGCTTTCGCCTTATGGAATAAATATTTTCATTTCATTTCATTCAATTTCTTTCTAATTGCTTTTAAATTTTTGATTGTTGATAATGGTACATTGACACATCTAAAATGCACTCCGACAGTTTTAACACACAAAACTTGGGGGGATTTAACAAAATTACGCCTTTTGTGTTCGTAAATTAACCTGTCATTATGACTTCTCTCAAGCGCCTATTGTTTGACAATGTGGCGTCGCCTCTGTCGTCAACACTGACAATGATTATTTCCACTATAACGTCAGATCTAAAATAAATATCCATTAAACTGTTTTTAAAATATATTGTGATAACTATAATAACAACACAATTTAAAATAATTATACAAAAATACTTACTGGTTGAATTAATTAGATATGTTTTAGTTCACAAGCAACGCTTGCAGCCTTGTGTCACAGTAGGCTAGGAATTAAACATAGGTGCCTGATGGCGTACGCTTTTTATGTACTATCTCTGTTTTAAAGTGAATTTGCCAGTGTTTGCCATTTAAAATCTTAACACGTTTTAATCGCTAACATAAATTAAGATTGTGTCAAGTCAAAGTCAAAGTCAATGTCAAAAATACTTTATTATCACGTTAGGTGAAATTATAGTGTGGTCTCGTACAAGCACAATACAATTAAAGAAACCCATTTGCATGCATGAAAAATGGAAACAAAACTAAGGAAAAATGAATGACAAATCATGCTCCGCAAAAAACAAAATCAAAACAAAAATTGAACACAGGGTCAATACAAGCAACTATCAAAACATCAAGAACTGCCCTCTTTCCCACCATTTCTATTATCGCATTCATTTGTTCACCCCCACCCTACCCCCACACCCTCACCCTCTCCAAGTCACCCCGAGCTTTCACATATTTTGGGTCCCTTCCCGTTCCCAACAGTTCATGCGCCTCCCTTCTCTCTCTCTCTCTCTCTCTCTCTCTCTCTCTCTCTCTCTCTCTCTCTCTCTCTCTCTCTCTCTCTCTCTCTCTCTCTCTCTCTCTCTCATGGGGTACCATTAAGAAGAGGGTAAGCAATAAACGATCAGATTGCACTATTTCATCTGAGGAATGGTACATAATGGTGACTGCATGGAAAATGATTCAGTTGAAAACAATGATTTAAATGAAGCTTTCGATGATCATTATTTGATAAATGAAGATATAGATTGCTCCTCCTTAGATGCTGAAATAACAGAATATGAAGTTAAAGACGCCATTAAAGCCTTAAAAAACGGAAAAGCAGCAGGACCAGACGGTTTCATTGGAGAATTATATAAGCATTCATGTCCTTTAGTTGTTTCTTTTCTGACAAAGCTCTTCAACACACTTTTTAATTCAGGCAAATTTCCTCTAAGCTGGTCTGAGGCTATCATACATCCTCTGTTCAAAAAAGGTGATTCTAATTCCCCAAACAATTATCGAGGTATTTCTTTATTAAACATTAATAGTAAACTATACACGTTTATTCTAAATAAACGACTTACCAAATGGGTGGAAGAAAATAATTTACTTAGTGAATCCCAGGCAGGCTTTAGAAAGAATTATGGCACAGTTGACCACATATTTACTTTGCTAGCTCTGATACAAAAACAGCTTTCTTCGAAACAGAAACTCTATGCAGCATTTATTGACTTTACGAAAGCTTTTGACCTCATCAATAGAAATCATCTCTGGTTAATACTACGTAAATACAGAATTCAAGGGAAAATGTACAACGCTGTTAAAAGTATATATGAAGTTGTCAAAGCTAGGGTTCGAGCTAATAATGATGTGACTGATGCATTCATGTGTCCCCATGGACTTAAGCAAGGAGATAACTGTAGCCCCATTTTATTTGCTCTTTTCATTAATGAACTAGCTAACGATATTATGCAGGCTGGTAAACATGGTATAACTCTGACCCCTGATATAATACAAATTCTAATTATGTTATTTGCGGATGATATCATTCTTATTTCCCACACTGTAATTGGTCTTCAACGTCAGTTAGATATTTTATACAATACTGCTCATAGATTGCAACTTACTGTTAATCATGAAAAGTCGAAAATAGTTGTGTTTAGAAATGGAGGGCACATAGCTTCTAGAGAAAAATGGTTCTATGGAGGGGTAAAGATAGAAATTGTAAACCAATACAAGTATTTAGGTATAACCTTTTCATCTGGCTTAACGTTCTCTTATTCTCTGGAAGAGATGGCTTTAAAAGCAAACAAATGTATGTTCGGCATCCTCAGATTTCTTTGGTCATTAGGGGAAAACTCACCTAAGCTATTTTTCAAAAATTTTGACACCCAAATTCAACCTATTTTGACGTATGGCTCAGAGGTATGGGGCTTAAGTGCAGACCACACCGTTATTGAAAGAATCCATTTGCTTGCAATAAAACGTTTACTAAATATCAGTATCAAAACCCCAAGTGCATTAGTATATTGCGAATCAAATCGATACCCTCTTTACATTCAGACACACACCAAATGTATTAAGTACTGGCTTAAAGTTATTCAGATGGAAGAAAATCGTATTCCAAAGAAAAGTTATGAAATGTTATACATACTTCACTGTAAGGGTAAGCGGAATTGGGTATCTAATATAATGTATACTTTGTATAGGTATGGCTTTGGATTTGTGTGGGAGAACCAGGGTGTTGCAAATTGTAAAATGTTTTTATTTACCTTTAAGCAGAGATTGATCGATTGCCGCATCCAAGAACTTGATTCTACCATTTCAACTAAAGAACACTTCCAGTTGTATTCAACTTTCAGATCTCTAGAAGGCCTCCCCCATTACTTGTGTGTGATTAAGAATCCTACATTAAGAAAGCATGTAACTAGAGTAAGATTAGGAGTTTCTCAGCTGAAGACCCATAGATCCAAATATTCCAAATTCCAAGGCAAAACTGACTGCCCATTTTGTCTGAATGTTGTTGAATCAGAATTTCATTTTATCTTAATGTGCCCACAGTATAAACATCTACGCGAAATGTACATTCTTAAAAAGTATTACAACCACCCCAATGCTTTCAAACTAACCTTGCTTCTTTCTGACTCA
>CM065698.1:49809899-49842399 GCA_017654935.2 Phymorhynchus buccinoides | reverse complement strand
TCCGTTTTTCTTCACCCTCCTATATATCGTGAAATACTGTATAGAATAACTCCACATTTTGTGTGGGTGTGTAAAAAGAAGGGTAGAAGACATTGCAGTACAAATTATGCCACGTGGGATTTCAATGTCGCCGAGCGGCAGACATGTCTCCGATTTAAGGGTGTACACCCCATTGATTAAGGGTGTACACCCTGTACACCCCACTAATTAAGGGTGTACATCCCGGTAAAGGAAGGGGTCTAATACTAAAAGTAAAAGTCATTGTAGCACAAAATGTGCCATGTGGGGCTTAAAAGTCGCCAAGCGGATGACATGTCTCAGTGTTAAGGGTGTACACCCCACCAATTAAGGGTGTGCACCTCGGACAAAGGATTTGCACCCAGTCAAGGGTGTGTAGTTGTATCACCCAAAGGACACAAGGATGACGGGTGCCTAAGATGTGAGGGGCAAGGGAGGTACAGGACGGGGCAGGTACAGGGCGTAGCGGGCAAAGGACTTATCTGCCGCTCGGCGATACCCTTGTCTTTGCTTTCTCTGCTTCTCGTGATGCGGTGATGTTCGTTGCGTAAGAGAAAGAGAGAGTTGGGTGGGAATGAGGGTGATAGTAAGAGATAGAGAGAGAAAGAGAGAGAGAGAGAGAGAGAGAGAGAGAGAGAGAGAGAGAGAGAGAGAGAGAGAGAGAGAGAGAGAGAGAGAGAGAGAGAGAGAGAGAGAGAGAGAGAGAGAGAGAGAGAGAGAGTCAAAGTCAAAAATATTTAAATTGTTAGGCATCTGGCCCATAACAATGGAGTTCACAAAAAGTATTAATTATGAACAATAACATAAATACATAACTGATATATATGAGCAATAACGAAAAAAAGAATAAAGACACACCAAAAACGTATTATATGGAAACACAACATAGATACAGACACTCATCATACATGTATAGATTATTTTTGCAAGGCAAGGGCTTTGTGAATAAATAATGACATTTTAATAATAACGCTAGGGTGTTGAATACTTAAAAGCAATGCGAGTCTGAAGGATGTTTAAATATTTTGCTGGAATTAGTTATCTTCTTAAATCATTATATTTAGGACATATAAAAAGAAAGTGAATTTCAGTCTCATGAGATGTACAAATATTTTTTACTTTTGTCTAATCGTGCCTTATATTGTAAGAAATTACAGTTAATTGCTGAAATTCCCATTGGAAACCTAGCAATATCCTTACGAATTGATTAAAGAGTGTAAATACGGCTTCATTGAGACTGTTGGATTAAGTGTACAATACCCTTGAAATAAATCACGACTTTGCAATGCAGAGGACCAATCCTGCTTAAAACAGTCCACAAGCCTTTGCTTGAATTCTTTAAGAAACAACTGCATATTCCCAACCCCTTGTGCTTCCCATACCACCCTAAGCCCATACCGATACAATACATTCCGAACACGGCAAGCCCAGAGAGAGAGAGTGAGAGAGAGAGAGAGAGAGAGAGAGAGAGAGAGAGAGAGAGAGAGAGAGAGAGAGAGAGAGAGAGAGAGAGACACAGAGAGAGAGAGAGAGAGAGAGAGAGAGACAGACAGACAGACAGACAGACAGAGAGAAGAACCCCCCAAAGCTCATTTGACCCACTGCTGCAGAGCCCGTGCTAATTGGTCTTATAGTTCTGGTTTCCCTTGGTTGGGCATTGAACTATTGATCGGCAGTGTGTGGGGCCATTTCCAGGCTCACGTTCAAGAAAGTACTATCCTTCTTCCAGGATGGAAACCAGAAGGTACTATCATTAGCTACATTCCTTCTTCCAGGATGGAAACCAGAAGGTACTATCATTAGCTACATTCCTTCTTCCAGGATGGAAACCAGAAGGTACTATCATTAGCTACATTCCTTCTTCCAGGATGGAAACCAGAAGGTACTATCATTAGCTACATTCCTTCTTCCAGGATGGAAACCAGAAGGTACTATCATTAGCTACATTCCTTCTTCCAGGATGTAAACCAGAAGGTACTATCATTAGCTACATTCCTTCTTCCAGGATGAAAACCAGAAGGTACTATCATTAGCTACATTCCTTCTTCCAGGATGGAAACCAGAAGGTACTATCATTAGCTACATTCCTTCTTCCAGGATGGAAACCAGAAGGTACTATCATTAGCTACATTCCTTCTTCCAGGATGGAAACCAGAAGGTACTATCATTAGCTACATTCCTTCTTCCAGGATGAAAACCAGAAGGTACTATCATTAGCTACATTCCTTCTTCCAGGATGGAAACCAGAAGGTACTATCATTAGCTACATTCCTTCTTCCAGGATGTAAACCAGAAGGTACTATCATTAGCTACATTCCTTCTTCCAGGATGGAAACCAGAAGGTACTATCATTAGCTACATTCCTTCTTCCAGGATGGAAACCAGAAGGTACTATCATTAGCTACATTCCTTCTTCCAGGATGGAAACCAGAAGGTACTATCATTAGCTACATTCCTTCTTCCAGGATGGAAACCAGAAGGTACTATCATTAGCTACATTCCTTCTTCCAGGATGGAAACCAGAAGGTACTATCATTAGCTACATTCCTTCTTCCAGGATGAAAACCAGGATGAAAACCAGAAGGTACTATCATTAGCTACATTCCTTCTTCCAGGATGAAAACCAGAAGGTACTATCATTAGCTACATTCCTTCTTCCAGGATGAAAACCAGAAGGTACTATCATTAGCTACATTCCTTCTTCCAGGATGAAAACCAGAAGGTACTATCATTAGCTACATTCCTTCTTCCAGGATGAAAACCAGAAGGTACTATCATTAGCTACATTCCTTCTTCCAGGATGAAAACCAGAAGGTACTATCATTAGCTACATTCCTTCTTCCAGGATGAAAACCAGAAGGTACTATCATTAGCTACATTCCTTCTTCCAGGATGAAAACCAGAAGGTACTATCATTAGCTACATTCCTTCTTCCAGGATGAAAACCAGAAGGTACTATCATTAGCTACATTCCTTCTTCCAGGATGGAAACCAGAAGGTACTATCATTAGCTACATTCCTTCTTCCAGGATGGAAACCAGAAGGTACTATCATTAGCTACATTCCTTCTTCCAGGATGGAAACCAGAAGGTACTATCATTAGCTACATTCCTTCTTCCAGGATGTAAACCAGAAGGTACTATCATTAGCTACATTCCTTCTTCCAGGATGTAAACCAGAAGGTACTATCATTAGCTACATTCCTTCTTCCAGGATGAAAACCAGAAGGTACTATCATTAGCTACATTCCTTCTTCCAGGATGAAAACCAGAAGGTACTATCATTAGCTACATTCCTTCTTCCAGGATGCTAAACCAGAAGGTACTATCATTAGCTACATTCCTTCTTCCAGGATGGAAACCAGAAGGTACTATCATTAGCTACATTCCTTCTTCCAGGATGAAAACCAGAAGGTACTATCATTAGCTACATTCCTTCTTCCAGGATGGAAACCAGAAGGTACTATCATTAGCTACATTCCTTCTTCCAGGATGGAAACCAGAAGGTACTATCATTAGCTACATTCCTTCTTCCAGGATGAAAACCAGAAGGTACTATCATTAGCTACATTCCTTCTTCCAGGATGGAAACCAGAAGGTACTATCATTAGCTACATTCCTTCTTCCAGGATGGAAACCAGAAGGTACTATCATTAGCTACATTCCTTCTTCCAGGATGAAAACCAGAAGGTACTATCATTAGCTACATTCCTTCTTCCAGGATGAAAACCAGAAGGTACTATCATTAGCTACATTCCTTCTTCCAGGATGGAAACCAGAAGGTACTATCATTAGCTACATTCCTTCTTCCAGGATGGAAACCAGAAGGTACTATCATTAGCTACATTCCTTCTTCCAGGATGAAAACCAGAAGGTACTATCATTAGCTACATTCCTTCTTCCAGGATGAAAACCAGAAGGTACTATCATTAGCTACATTCCTTCTTCCAGGATGGAAACCAGAAGGTACTATCATTAGCTACATTCCTTCTTCCAGGATGGAAACCAGAAGGTACTATCATTAGCTACATTCCTTCTTCCAGGATGAAAACCAGAAGGTACTATCATTAGCTACATTCCTTCTTCCAGGATGAAAACCAGAAGGTACTATCATTAGCTACATTCCTTCTTCCAGGATGGAAACCAGAAGGTACTATCATTAGCTACATTCCTTCTTCCAGGATGGAAACCAGAAGGTACTATCATTAGCTACATTCCTTCTTCCAGGATGGAAACCAGAAGGTACTATCATTAGCTACATTCCTTCTTCCAGGATGGAAACCAGAAGGTACTATCATTAGCTACATTCCTTCTTCCAGGATGGAAACCAGAAGGTACTATCATTAGCTACATTCCTTCTTCCAGGATGAAAACCAGAAGGTACTATCATTAGCTACATTCCTTCTTCCAGGATGGAAACCAGAAGGTACTATCATTAGCTACATTCCTTCTTCCAGGATGTAAACCAGAAGGTACTATCATTAGCTACATTCCTTCTTCCAGGATGAAAACCAGAAGGTACTATCATTAGCTACATTCCTTCTTCCAGGATGGAAACCAGAAGGTACTATCATTAGCTACATTCCTTCTTCCAGGATGAAAACCAGAAGGTACTATCATTAGCTACATTCCTTCTTCCAGGATGGAAACCAGAAGGTACTATCATTAGCTACATTCCTTCTTCCAGGATGGAAACCAGAAGGTACTATCATTAGCTACATTCCTTCTTCCAGGATGAAAACCAGAAGGTACTATCATTAGCTACATTCCTTCTTCCAGGATGAAAACCAGAAGGTACTATCATTAGCTACATTCCTTCTTCCAGGATGGAAACCAGAAGGTACTATCATTAGCTACATTCCTTCTTCCAGGATGGAAACCAGAAGGTACTATCATTAGCTACATTCCTTCTTCCAGGATGAAAACCAGAAGGTACTATCATTAGCTACATTCCTTCTTCCAGGATGAAAACCAGAAGGTACTATCATTAGCTACATTCCTTCTTCCAGGATGAAAACCAGAAGGTACTATCATTAGCTACATTCCTTCTTCCAGGATGGAAACCAGAAGGTACTATCATTAGCTACATTCCTTCTTCCAGGATGAAAACCAGAAGGTACTATCATTAGCTACATTCCTTCTTCCAGGATGGAAAACCAGAAGGTACTATCATTAGCTACATTCCTTCTTCCAGGATGGAAACCAGAAGGTACTATCATTAGCTACATTCCTTCTTCCAGGATGAAAACCAGAAGGTACTATCATTAGCTACATTCCTTCTTCCAGGATGGAAACCAGAAGGTACTATCATTAGCTACATTCCTTCTTCCAGGATGAAAACCAGAAGGTACTATCATTAGCTACATTCCTTCTTCCAGGATGGAAACCAGAAGGTACTATCATTAGCTACATTCCTTCTTCCAGGATGAAAACCAGAAGGTACTATCATTAGCTACATTCCTTCTTCCAGGATGAAAACCAGAAGGTACTATCATTAGCTACATTCCTTCTTCCAGGATGGAAACCAGAAGGTACTATCATTAGCTACATTAGGATGAAAACCAGAAGGTACTATCATTAGCTACATTCCTTCTTCCAGGATGGAAACCAGAAGGTACTATCATTAGCTACATTCCTTCTTCCAGGATGGAAACCAGAAGGTACTATCATTAGCTACATTCCTTCTTCCAGGATGGAAACCAGAAGGTACTATCATTAGCTACATTCCTTCTTCCAGGATGGAAACCAGAAGGTACTATCATTAGCTACATTCCTTCTTCCAGGATGGAAACCAGAAGGTACTATCATTAGCTACATTCCTTCTTCCAGGATGGAAACCAGAAGGTACTATCATTAGCTACATTCCTTCTTCCAGGATGGAAACCAGAAGGTACTATCATTAGCTACATTCCTTCTTCCAGGATGAAAACCAGAAGGTACTATCATTAGCTACATTCCTTCTTCCAGGATGAAAACCAGAAGGTACTATCATTAGCTACATTCCTTCTTCCAGGATGAAAACCAGAAGGTACTATCATTAGCTACATTCCTTCTTCCAGGATGGAAACCAGAAGGTACTATCATTAGCTACATTCCTTCTTCCAGGATGGAAACCAGAAGGTACTATCATTAGCTACATTCCTTCTTCCAGGATGAAAACCAGAAGGTACTATCATTAGCTACATTCCTTCTTCCAGGATGGAAACCAGAAGGTACTATCATTAGCTACATTCCTTCTTCCAGGATGGAAACCAGAAGGTACTATCATTAGCTACATTCCTTCTTCCAGGATGAAAACCAGAAGGTACTATCATTAGCTACATTCCTTCTTCCAGGATGGAAACCAGAAGGTACTATCATTAGCTACATTCCTTCTTCCAGGATGAAAACCAGAAGGTACTATCATTAGCTACATTCCTTCTTCCAGGATGGAAACCAGAAGGTACTATCATTAGCTACATTCCTTCTTCCAGGATGGAAACCAGAAGGTACTATCATTAGCTACATTCCTTCTTCCAGGATGGAAACCAGAAGGTACTATCATTAGCTACATTCCTTCTTCCAGGATGAAAACCAGAAGGTACTATCATTAGCTACATTCCTTCTTCCAGGATGGAAACCAGAAGGTACTATCATTAGCTACATTCCTTCTTCCAGGATGAAAACCAGAAGGTATCATTACTATCATTAGCTACCATTAGGTACTATCATTAGCTACATTCCTTCTTCCAGGATGGAAACCAGAAGGTACTATCATTAGCTACATTCCTTCTTCCAGGATGGAAACCAGAAGGTATATCATTAAACCAGAAGGTACTATCATTAGCTACATTCCTTCTTCCAGGATGGAAACCAGAAGGTACTATCATTAGCTACATTCCTTCTTCCAGGATGGAAACCAGAAGGTACTATCATTAGCTACATTCCTTCTTCCAGGATGGAAACCAGAAGGTACTATCATTAGTACATTCCTCATTAGCTACATTCCTACATTCTTCTTCCAGGATGGAAACCAGAAGGTACTATCATTAGCTACATTCCTTCTTCCAGGATGGAAACCAGAAGGTACTATCATTAGCTACATTCCTTCTTCCAGGATGGAAACCAGAAGGTACTATCATTAGCTACATTCCTTCTTCCAGGATGGAAACCAGAAGGTACTATCATTAGCTACATTCCTTCTTCCAGGATGAAAACCAGAAGGTACTATCATTAGCTACATTCCTTCTTCCAGGATGGAAACCAGAAGGTACTATCATTAGCTACTATCATTAGCTACATTCCTTCTTCCAGGATGAAACCAGAAGGTACTATCATTAGCTACATTCCTTCTTCCAGGATGAAAACCAGAAGGTACTATCATTAGCTACATTCCTTCTTCCAGGATGAAAACCAGAAGGTACTATCATTAGCTACATTCCTTCTTCCAGGATGGAAACCAGAAGGTACTATCATTAGCTACATTCCTTCTTCCAGGATGGAAACCAGAAGGTACTATCATTAGCTACATTCCTTCTTCCAGGATGGAAACCAGAAGGTACTATCATTAGCTACATTCCTTCTTCCAGGATGAAAACCAGAAGGTACTATCATTAGCTACATTCCTTCTTCCAGGATGGAAACCAGAAGGTACTATCATTAGCTACATTCCTTCTTCCAGGATGAAAACCAGAAGGTACTATCATTAGCTACATTCCTTCTTCCAGGATGAAAACCAGAAGGTACTATCATTAGCTACATTCCTTCTTCCAGGATGAAAACCAGAAGGTACTATCATTAGCTACATTCCTTCTTCCAGGATGGAAACCAGAAGGTACTATCATTATCATTCCTTCTTCCAGGATGGAAACCAGAAGGTACTATCATTAGCTACATTCCTTCTTCCAGGATGGAAACCAGAAGGTACTATCATTAGCTACATTCCTTCTTCCAGGATGGAAACCAGAAGGTACTATCATTAGCTACATTCCTTCTTCCAGGATGGAAACCAGAAGGTACTATCATTAGCTACATTCCTTCTTCCAGGATGGAAACCAGAAGGTACTATCATTAGCTACATTCCTTCTTCCAGGATGGAAACCAGAAGGTACTATCATTAGCTACATTCCTTCTTCCAGGATGGAAACCAGAAGGTACTATCATTAGCTACATTCCTTCTTCCAGGATGGAAACCAGAAGGTACTATCATTAGCTACATTCCTTCAGGATGAAAACCAGAAGGTTCCAGGATGGAAACCAGAAGGTACTATCATTAGCTACATTCCTTCTTCCAGGATGGAAACCAGAAGGTACTATCATTAGCTACATTCCTTCTTCCAGGATGAAAACCAGAAGGTACTATCATTAGCTACATTCCTTCTTCCAGGATGTAAACCAGAAGGTACTATCATTAGCTACATTCCTTCTTCCAGGATGTAAACCAGAAGGTACTATCATTAGCTACATTCCTTCTTCCAGGATGGAAACCAGAAGGTACTATCATTAGCTACATTCCTTCTTCCAGGATGGAAACCAGAAGGTACTATCATTAGCTACATTCCTTCTTCCAGGATGAAAACCAGAAGGTACTATCATTAGCTACATTCCTTCTTCCAGGATGGAAACCAGAAGGTACTATCATTAGCTACATTCCTTCTTCCAGGATGAAAACCAGAAGGTACTATCATTAGCTACATTCCTTCTTCCAGGATGAAAACCAGAAGGTACTATCATTAGCTACATTCCTTCTTCCAGGATGGAAACCAGAAGGTACTATCATTAGCTACATTCCTTCTTCCAGGATGGAAACCAGAAGGTACTATCATTAGCTACATTCCTTCTTCCAGGATGAAAACCAGAAGGTACTATCATTAGCTACATTCCTTCTTCCAGGATGGAAACCAGAAGGTACTATCATTAGCTACATTCCTTCTTCCAGGATGGAAACCAGAAGGTACTATCATTAGCTACATTCCTTCTTCCAGGATGGAAACCAGAAGGTACATATACATTAGCTACTATCATTAGCTACATTCTTCTTCCAGGATGGAAACCAGAAGGTACTATCATTAGCTACATTCCTTCTTCCAGGATGAAAACCAGAAGGTACTATCATTAGCTACATTCCTTCTTCCAGGATGGAAACCAGAAGGTACTATCATTAGCTACATTCCTTCTTCCAGGATGGAAACCAGAAGGTACTATCATTAGCTACATTCCTTCTTCCAGGATGTAAACCAGAAGGTACTATCATTAGCTACATTCCTTCTTCCAGGATGAAAACCAGAAGGTACTATCATTAGCTACATTCCTTCTTCCAGGATGGAAACCAGAAGGTACTATCATTAGCTACATTCCTTCTTCCAGGATGGAAACCAGAAGGTACTATCATTAGCTACATTCCTTCTTCCAGGATGGAAACCAGAAGGTACTATCATTAGCTACATTCCTTCTTCCAGGATGCTAAACCAGAAGGTACTATCATTAGCTACATTCCTTCTTCCAGGATGAAAACCAGAAGGTACTATCATTAGCTACATTCCTTCTTCCAGGATGAAAACCAGAAGGTACTATCATTAGCTACATTCCTTCTTCCAGGATGGAAACCAGAAGGTACTATCATTAGCTACATTCCTTCTTCCAGGATGGAAACCAGAAGGTACTATCATTAGCTACATTCCTTCTTCCAGGATGGAAACCAGAAGGTACTATCATTAGCTACATTCCTTCTTCCAGGATGAAAACCAGAAGGTACTATCATTAGCTACATTCCTTCTTCCAGGATGGAAACCAGAAGGTACTATCATTAGCTACATTCCTTCTTCCAGGATGGAAACCAGAAGGTACTATCATTAGCTACATTCCTTCTTCCAGGATGGAAACCAGAAGGTACTATCATTAGCTACATTCCTTCTTCCAGGATGAAAACCAGAAGGTACTATCATTAGCTACATTCATTAGCTTCTTCTTCAGGATGGAAACCAGAAGGTACTATCATTAGCTACATTCCTTCTTCCAGGATGAAAACCAGAAGGTACTATCATTAGCTACATTCCTTCTTCCAGGATGAGAAGGTACTATCATTAGCTACATTCCTTCTTCCAGGATGGAAAACCAGAAGGTACTATCATTAGCTACATTCCTTCTTCCAGGATGGAAACCAGAAGGTACTATCATTAGCTACATTCTTCTTCCAGGATGAAAACCAGAAGGTACTATCATTAGCTACATTCCTTCTTCCAGGATGGAAACCAGAAGGTACTATCATTAGCTACATTCCTTCTTCCAGGATGGAAACCAGAAGGTACTATCATTAGCTACATTCCTTCTTCCAGGATGGAAACCAGAAGGTACTATCATTAGCTACATTCCTTCTTCCAGGATGAAAACCAGAAGGTACTATCATTAGCTACATTCCTTCTTCCAGGATGAAAACCAGAAGGTACTATCATTAGCTACATTCCTTCTTCCAGGATGAAAACCAGAAGGTACTATCATTAGCTACATTCCTTCTTCCAGGATGAAAACCAGAAGGTACTATCATTAGCTACATTCCTTCTTCCAGGATGGAAACCAGAAGGTACTATCATTAGCTACATTCCTTCTTCCAGGATGGAAACCAGAAGGTACTATCATTAGCTACATTCCTTCTTCCAGGATGACTAAACCAGAAGGTACTATCATTAGCTACATACTCCTTCTTCCAGGATGAAAACCAGAAGGTACTATCATTAGCTACATTCCTTCTTCCAGGATGTAAACCAGAAGGTACTATCATTAGCTACATTCCTTCTTCCAGGATGAAAACCAGAAGGTACTATCATTAGCTACATTCCTTCTTCCAGGATGAAAACCAGAAGGTACTATCATTAGCTACATTCCTTCTTCCAGGATGAAAACCAGAAGGTACTATCATTAGCTACATTCCTTCTTCCAGGATGAAAACCAGAAGGTACTATCATTAGCTACATTCCTTCTTCCAGGATGGAAACCAGAAGGTACTATCATTAGCTACATTCCTTCTTCCAGGATGGAAAAGAAGGTACTATCATTAGAAGGTACTATCATTAGCTACATTCCTTCTTCCAGGATGGAAACCAGAAGGTACTATCATTAGCTACATTCCTTCTTCCAGGATGAAAACCAGAAGGTACTATCATTAGCTACATTCCTTCTTCCAGGATGAAAACCAGAAGGTACTATCATTAGCTACATTCCTTCTTCCAGGATGAAAACCAGAAGGTACTATCATTAGCTACATTCCTTCTTCCAGGATGGAAACCAGAAGGTACTATCATTAGCTACATTCCTTCTTCCAGGATGGAAACCAGAAGGTACTATCATTAGCTACATTCCTTCTTCCAGGATGGAAACCAGAAGGTACTATCATTAGCTACATTCCTTCTTCCAGGATGAAAACCAGAAGGTACTATCATTAGCTACATTCCTTCTTCCAGGATGGAAACCAGAAGGTACTATCATTAGCTACATTCCTTCTTCCAGGATGGAAACCAGAAGGTACTATCATTAGCTACATTCCTTCTTCCAGGATGAAAACCAGAAGGTACTATCATTAGCTACATTCCTTCTTCCAGGATGTAAACCAGAAGGTACTATCATTAGCTACATTCCTTCTTCCAGGATGTAAACCAGAAGGTACTATCATTAGCTACATTCCTTCTTCCAGGATGGAAACCAGAAGGTACTATCATTAGCTACATTCCTTCTTCCAGGATGAAAACCAGAAGGTACTATCATTAGCTACATTCCTTCTTCCAGGATGGAAACCAGAAGGTACTATCATTAGCTACATTCCTTCTTCCAGGATGGAAACCAGAAGGTACTATCATTAGCTACATTCCTTCTTCCAGGATGTAAACCAGAAGGTACTATCATTAGCTACATTCCTTCTTCCAGGATGTAAACCAGAAGGTACTATCATTAGCTACATTCCTTCTTCCAGGATGGAAACCAGAAGGTACTATCATTAGCTACATTCCTTCTTCCAGGATGGAAACCAGAAGGTACTATCATTAGCTACATTCCTTCTTCCAGGATGGAAACCAGAAGGTACTATCATTAGCTACATTCCTTCTTCCAGGATGGAAACCAGAAGGTACTATCATTAGCTACATTCCTTCTTCCAGGATGAAAACCAGAAGGTACTATCATTAGCTACATTCCTTCTTCCAGGATGGAAACCAGAAGGTACTATCATTAGCTACATTCCTTCTTCCAGGATGGAAACCAGAAGGTACTATCATTAGCTACATTCCTTCTTCCAGGATGGAAACCAGAAGGTACTATCATTAGCTACATTCCTTAGCTACATTCCTTCTTCCAGGATGAAAACCAGAAGGTACTATCATTAGCTACATTCCTTCTTCCAGGATGGAAACCAGAAGGTACTATCATTAGCTACATTCCTTCTTCCAGGATGAAAACCAGAAGGTACTATCATTAGCTACATTCCTTCTTCCAGGATGAAAACCAGAAGGTACTATCATTAGCTACATTCCTTCTTCCAGGATGGAAACCAGAAGGTACTATCATTAGCTACATTCCTTCTTCCAGGATGGAAACCAGAAGGTACTATCATTAGCTACATTCCTTCTTCCAGGATGGAAACCAGAAGGTACTATCATTAGCTACATTCCTTCTTCCAGGATGGAAACCAGAAGGTACTATCATTAGCTACATTCCTTCTTCCAGGATGGAAACCAGAAGGTACTATCATTAGCTACATTCCTTCTTCCAGGATGGAAACCAGAAGGTACTATCATTAGCTACATTCCTTCTTCCAGGATGGAAACCAGAAGGTACTATCATTAGCTACATTCCTTCTTCCAGGATGGAAACCAGAAGGTACTATCATTAGCTACATTCCTTCTTCCAGGATGGAAACCAGAAGGTACTATCATTAGCTACATTCCTTCTTCCAGGATGGAAACCAGAAGGTACTATCATTAGCTACATTCCTTCTTCCAGGATGGAAACCAGAAGGTACTATCATTAGCTACATTCCTTCTTCCAGGATGGAAACCAGAAGGTACTATCATTAGCTACATTCCTTCTTCCAGGATGGAAACCAGAAGGTACTATCATTAGCTACATTCCTTCTTCCAGGATGGAAACCAGAAGGTACTATCATTAGCTACATTCCTTCTTCCAGGATGGAAACCAGAAGGTACTATCATTAGCTACATTCCTTCTTCCAGGATGGAAACCAGAAGGTACTATCATTAGCTACATTCCTTCTTCCAGGATGGAAACCAGAAGGTACTATCATTAGCTACATTCCTTCTTCCAGGATGGAAACCAGAAGGTACTATCATTAGCTACATTCCTTCTTCCAGGATGGAAACCAGAAGGTACTATCATTAGCTACATTCCTTCTTCCAGGATGGAAACCAGAAGGTACTATCATTAGCTACATTCCTTCTTCCAGGATGGAAACCAGAAGGTACTATCATTAGCTACATTCCTTCTTCCAGGATGGAAACCAGAAGGTACTATCATTAGCTACATTCCTTCTTCCAGGATGGAAACCAGAAGGTACTATCATTAGCTACATTCCTTCTTCCAGGATGGAAACCAGAAGGTACTATCATTAGCTACATTCCTTCTTCCAGGATGGAAACCAGAAGGTACTATCATTAGCTACATTCCTTCTTCCAGGATGGAAACCAGAAGGTACTATCATTAGCTACATTCCTTCTTCCAGGATGGAAACCAGAAGGTACTATCATTAGCTACATTCCTTCTTCCAGGATGGAAACCAGAAGGTACTATCATTAGCTACATTCCTTCTTCCAGGATGGAAACCAGAAGGTACTATCATTAGCTACATTCCTTCTTCCAGGATGGAAACCAGAAGGTACTATCATTAGCTACATTCCTTCTTCCAGGATGGAAACCAGAAGGTACTATCATTAGCTACATTCCTTCTTCCAGGATGGAAACCAGAAGGTACTATCATTAGCTACATTCCTTCTTCCAGGATGGAAACCAGAAGGTACTATCATTAGGATGGAAACCAGAAGGTACTATCATTAGCTACATTATCCTACATCTTCTTCAGGATGGAAACCAGAAGGTACTATCATTAGCTACATTCCTTCTTCCAGGATGGAAACCAGAAGGTACTATCATTAGCTACATTCCTTCTTCCAGGATGGAAACCAGAAGGTACTATCATTAGCTACATTCCTTCTTCCAGGATGGAAACCAGAAGGTACTATCATTAGCTACATTCCTTCTTCCAGGATGGGAAACCAGAAGGTACTATCATTAGCTACATTCCTTCTTCCAGGATGAAAACCAGAAGGTACTATCATTAGCTACATTCCTTCTTCCAGGATGAAAAGAAGGTACCAGAAGGTACTATCATTAGCTACATTCCTTCTTCCAGGATGGAAACCAGAAGGTACTATCATTAGCTACATTCCTTCTTCCAGGATGGAAACCAGAAGGTACTATCATTAGCTACATTCCTTCTTCCAGGATGGAAACCAGAAGGTACTATCATTAGCTACATTCCTTCTTCCAGGATGGAAACCAGAAGGTACTATCATTAGCTACATTCCTTCTTCCAGGATGGAAACCAGAAGGTACTATCATTAGCTACATTCCTTCTTCCAGGATGAAAACCAGAAGGTACTATCATTAGCTACATTCCTTCTTCCAGGATGGAAACCAGAAGGTACTATCATTAGCTACATTCCTTCTTCCAGGATGGAAACCAGAAGGTACTATCATTAGCTACATTCCTTCTTCCAGGATGAAAACCAGAAGGTACTATCATTAGCTACATTCCTTCTTCCAGGATGGAAACCAGAAGGTACTATCATTAGCTACATTCCTTCTTCCAGGATGGAAACCAGAAGGTACTATCATTAGCTACATTCCTTCTTCCAGGATGAAAACCAGAAGGTACTATCATTAGCTACATTCCTTCTTCCAGGATGAAAACCAGAAGGTACTATCATTAGCTACATTCCTTCTTCCAGGATGAAAACCAGAAGGTACTATCATTAGCTACATTCCTTCTTCCAGGATGGAAACCAGAAGGTACTATCATTAGCTACATTCCTTCTTCCAGGATGGAAACCAGAAGGTACTATCATTAGCTACATTCCTTCTTCCAGGATGAAAACCAGAAGGTACTATCATTAGCTACATTCCTTCTTCCAGGATGGAAACCAGAAGGTACTATCATTAGCTACATTCCTTCTTCCAGGATGGAAACCAGAAGGTACTATCATTAGCTACATTAGGTACTATCATTAGCTACATTCCGAAGGAAGGCGGCAGAGCCGATTTCAATGCGTGACTGCAGCGTGGATGGAAGTTCAGTTTAACGTCGCGTATCGGCTTTCGCCATATACGACGGGCTGAACAAACCAACCAGGGTATAAACAAAAATTTATGTTCCTGAATCACTGTCCTAGCCAAAAGGCCGAGAAGCGATTAGAATTCTGCAGCGTGAATGACCCGCCGGGTTTAAACCGGTCTGGCCATTTCTTTCTAGTTCGACAAGATAATCGAACTGAACGTCCAGTCCTTCAGATGGGGACTTAGGGGAAGACGGGGTAAAAAGCGCATGGGCGGGTAAGAAGCCCACCCCAATTATCTCATGAAATAAAGAAAGTTTCAGTCAAATTTGCCCATGAGACGAATGCTAGACATTAACGCTCGTCTCATGGGCAAAATGAGACTTAAATTTAACGCTCGTCTCATGGGCAAATTTGACTGAAATTGGGGTGGGCTTCTTACCCGCCCATGCGCTTTTTACCCCGTCTTCCCCTACTTATTAAAGCTGGCCTGACCCGTGTGCTTTACACACGTACAAAAATCCCACGGCAGTTTAAAGACGGTAAGAGAAGGGAGAAATCCCACTGCCTGTTATGACTACATTGGCAGCTAGGTTTCCCAAGTCTGCCCTCATCCCGAATTTCACAGGAATATACCAAATAGCTTGCTACAGGAACGAAGAAGGCCGACGATTCCTTTGGCTTTAACTCCGAAAGAACGATATAACATTCCGGTGTGTAACCCCCGGATTATTTCCCCTATTTTTACGTTGTCAGTTGCGAAGGATCGCTGACCGAAATGGTGGACGCATTGATTGGAAATAACATTGTACTCTCAGCCAGAAAGTGTATTGTAAGCCAGAAACTTCCTCCTAAATAAAAAAATGTTTTTTAAAAATGTCAATGTTTGCCCATATCCTCCTCATCCAAACAGCCACCACGACAGAGTTCATGATGATCACATTACACACATTGTTGGATAGAAAGTACGGGCGTGGCGCAGACCTTTGCATAAGAGGATAACTCTATTTCAATGTCCAGATTTTGTCGAACGATATAACCAAATATAATACCAAATAATCGGCCTGTCGTATAAAAAAAAAGGTAAAATGAGCAAAAGACAGAAAACTGAAAATGTCCTATTTTGTTTCCTCCTGCCAGGACAAATGTCCTTTTGAACTTTAACTCTGGTGGACTTTGCCTTATTGATTTATGCAAGAGCCAGGACATTTAGTCCTATTCCTTTTTTCGTCTTTGGACACTTTGTCCTTTCAAACGTCCATCATTGGTGCATTACTGAACAAGGCTAGCACACGCAAACTATCAAACGAACAAAGATTTGAAAGGAAAAAACAACAAAACAAAAAACAAAACCAGGACTCCTCTTAATTGCTAGCTAGTTAACTATCCCGGTTCTGTAGGAACCTTTTGATTTTATTTTATTTTTGGACATGAACGAAGATTACGATAGTAATCATGCTGCCAACTGATCCCTTCTAATACAAGGGGGGAAGGGCAACATCTTTAAGAGGAACATTCCTGTCAGAAAATCACAGGGATATTTTTGCTTCTTGGCAATTTGAGCAGACCAATAAATCCTTTGAGGTCTCTGTTTCTGCCCTTGATGAAAACAGTTCGTTTCTGGCGGTTGAACATCGAATCAATAGGAAGATGGGCGTACCAGCCATTGGATGTTGTTATTAAAGGTCATATGCACTCTAATCATCTAACCGAATTTTATTCAACAGATTGATGCGATGTGATGAAATAATGTTGAAAGGGTAGTGTGGGGATGAGAAGGTGGATGAGCTCCAGAGGTTATTAAGTTTAAACAAAAAACTTCAAAAACAATTTTTGTAGTTGGATATTGATTGAACAATATTTATAATATTTGTTTGTTTGTTTTTTGTTTCCTATATTATCTGGACAAGTTTTAGGATCACTAATGTTCCACGAGGGTGATGAGGTATCATGATTCACTGGGTTCGTATTGATATGTTGATGCGGTTTTAGTAAATTTGACAACATGACTCGCAATTTCACTACGTAACGAACCATTCTGCCAATTATCGTTAAAATGTGTTCGATGGAAATAAAAGTACTGTTGGGTATCCACCATATTAATCATATTCAACACCCCTTCCTCGACACTGGATTCCATGACCCTTCTTTTCCCTTTTTCGAAGTCTTTTCTATTGCTGTAAATGATTTTGCCATACACATTTGCATAACAGCGTATTCATCTCTTTGACCACATTATTGGGCAGACCTACAGATTGCATTACATGTATGAACTGGTTCAACAAGAAACGTTTTATGATAACAACCTTGCCTTGAATACACTGATCACATTATTGGGCAGACCTACAGATTGCATTACATGTATGAACTGGTTCAACAAGAAACGTTTTATGATAACAACCTTGCCTTGAATACACTGATCACATTATTGGGCAGACCTACAGATTGCATTACATATATGAACTGGTTCAACAAGAAACGTTTTATAACAACCTTGCCTTGAATACACTGATCACATTATTGGGCAGACCTACAGATTGCATTACATGTATGAACTGGTTCAACAAGAAACGTTTTATATGATAACAACCTTGCCTTGAATACACTGATCACATTATTGGGCAGACCTACAGATTGCATTACATATATGAACTGGTTCAACAAGAAACGTTTTATAACAACCTTGCCTTGAATACACTGATCACATTATTGGGCAGACCTACAGATTGCATTACATATATGAACTGGTTCAACAAGAAACGTTTTATATGATAACCACCTTGCCTTGAATACTTATGTCTCTTTTTACTCCACAACTGAATCAAATGTTTCGTTTCATCAATTGTTTCGATCCGATTTTCTACAATATACATTGCCATTTTCTTACTATGAAAATGAATGCCAAGTAATTAAATTGTACCTACAACTGTAAATTGGATGTTTTCGTCTATTATACGTCTGCACATCCGCAAAGCCTCTGTTTTGTTTACATTTCATTTTAAACCTGAGAATGTTTGAAAAGTAGAAAGGATCATGAACGATCTACCCATGTCTGTTTTATCATTAAAAAAAGAGGGTAGTATCATCTGCTATTAATTTTGTTTGATTTTGATCAGAGTATTTTCATTTTGACTGGGAGATGGAGCCCTAATGCCTGCTATTGGACTGTTTCTTATTTTAGTTGTAGCTATTTCTACAGCCAGAACAAACGCCAGTGGAGAAAACGGGCATCCTTGCGCAAGTAGTTGAATTGAGTTCACAACTAAATCTTCTTCCAACTAAAAAGGTTGGAGAGTGTGAGGCAAACACACACACACACACACACACACACACACACACACATATATATATATATATATATATATATATATATATATATATATATATATATATATATATATATATATATATATATATATATATATATATAGACTCTCTTTACCAGTGTGTGTCATTCCTGAAGAAGAGAGGACACCCTCTCGAAAGCTTGAATTAAAATTGGAACGACCACGGATTTGTTGTAGTTTTCTTTATTTTTGTGTTATATATACACAAAAGGAAATTGACAACTGTTCAAACCACACACCAAACCCAAACGCTAGATACACAAAACTGACAACTATTCAACAACAATAAAAAAGCAAAACACACACCACGCACGTGCACACACACACATGCACACACACACACACACACACATCACACACACACACACTCACACACACACACACACACACACACACACACACACACACACACACACACACACACACACACACACACACACACACACACATCCATCCCTAACGAGAGAGAGAGAGAGAGAGAGAGAGAGAGAGAGAGAGAGAGAGAGAGAGAGAGAGAGAGAGAGAGAGAGAGAGAGAGAGAGAGAGAGAGAGAGAGAGAGAGAGAGAGAGAGAGAGAGAGAGAGAGAGAGAGAGAGAGAGAGAGAGAGAGAGAGAGAGAGAGAGAGAGAGAGAGAGAGAGAGAGAGAGAGAGAGAGAGAGAGAGAGAGAGAGAGAGAGAGAGAGAGAGAGAGAGAGAGAGAGAGAGAGAGAGAGAGACGTAAATAAGGAAATTGACAACCATTCAAAACAGATATCAAACCAAAACGTTAGACGCTCAAATTGTTAAAGGTCCCACTACACATTAACTCCCTCGCCACCAGTCATTAGGTACAGAAAAATGATGCAGTTCTGTAACATACACGTTGTTAGCTTTAATTAGGTACAGAAAAATGATGCAGTTCTGTAGCATACACGTAGATAGCTTTAATTAGGTACAGAAAAATGATGCAGTTCTGTAGCATACACGTTGTTAGCTTTAATTAGGTACAGAAAAATGATGCAGTTCTGTAACATACACGTAGATAGCTTTAATTAGGTACAGAAAAATGATGCAGTTCTGTAGCATACACGTAGATAGCTTTAATTAGGTACAGAAAAATGATGCAGTTCTGTAGCATACACGTTGTTAGCTTTAATAAGGTACAGACAAAATGATGCAGTTCTGTAGCATACACGTTGTTAGCTTTAATAAGGTACAGACAAAATGATGCAGTTCTGTAGCATACACGTTGTTAGCTTTAATAAGGTACAGACAAAATGATGCAGTTCTGTAGCATACACGTTGTTAGCTTTAATTGGGTACAGACAAAATGATGCAATTTTGTTCATACATTTAGTTATTTTTTTAACTGGTCGCAATCAAAGGCAGACTGGCAACACAAATTGAAAACATAAGCAGCAATGGTAAAATTGTGTGCCTGGGTGTTTCTTACCTTTCTGGAAATTTTTAATATTTGCAAAGCAAGAGATGTAATTAAAAAAAAAACTGGCTTTAGCACTGCATCAAGACTTTACATCATACGCCATGCCCAATTCTCTCTCTCTCTCACTCTCTCTCTCTCTCTCTCTCTCTCTCTCTCTCTCTCTCTCTCTGTCATTTATACCTTGTATACATATCGTCTCCTTCATCGTCGGTTGTACATGCTGGTATTCAAAAATGACAGGAGAATGAAACTTTAATGCAGAAAGATAGTAGATGACAGTAAGCAAAGAAACAAAAGCAGAGTCAAAGAGAGTGACAGATTGGAGGAAGTTATAAGCAAAGATAAATTACTTCGGATGGAGGAAATGTTTTTGAAAGTGTTTTGTGAAAAAAGGCAGGAGAATGGACCGGTAAGGCAGAAAGATAGTAGATGACAGTAAGCAAATGGAAAAGGCAGAGTCAAAGAGTGACAAATTAGAGGAAGCTACAATCACAGAACTTCCAGAAGGTGGGGGAAGTATTTATACAAAAGACTCCCGTTATCCTCACGGGGGTACAGCCAATCAAATAACCGACATGTTTAGACAATGACTCCACGTCAAACGAGACAGTCACATGAGTCAACTTACCTCCTTCCCTCATGTAAGACAAGTTTTTAAAAGCCCCCCCCCCGGACCATCAGAGATTGGACCCCCACGAGGCAGTAACATCAGCCTCAGTGGAGGGCTTCAAATCCCGGATCTAAGAAACAACTCCCCCTTCCCTCTGTCCCCCCCCTTCACCCTACCCTTCCCATCCCCTCATACACACCGCCAAACCAAACCCTACCCCCCACACATCCATCCTGTGCCCATCACTTTCTCCCACTGCCCCAATTCCCCTGCCCCCCTTAATTTCCTTCCATATTAACGCCGATGACCCGGGCGGCTATGTCTTTAACTAAAGTTTCTGCTTGACCGAAGTCCCCGTGTTTTTGTGCCAACAGAGACCCAGGACACAAATAAAAGGTGCCCAAGGTCCCCGCCTCAACAGCCTGTTCAGGGAGATCGTTCCATGCCTTGATGGTACGTGGCAGGAAACAGTTCATCTCAGTGGATTGAAGTTGAGAAGTAAACGTCGTCAAAAAAGGAATGGCCACACTTTGTTGAACAGAACACTAATCAATTATGACACACACCCATTCTTCCCCCGTTAGCATACCTGGGCGTCTGTTGTACAAATAGTTCCCCCATATTCTGGAAGCTATGTGCTTGCAACTAACTTCCTCTAATAAATCGCTCTTTGACTCTGCCTTTTCCCTTTGCTTACTGTTGTGTACTATATTTCCTTACTGGTCCAGTCTCCTGTCTTTGTTCTTCAAATTCTTACACAGAATGTCCGCTACCGTGATGGACCTGCTTCTTCGGTAGGTGCATAACGGCAGCATGACGCATCGGGGCTCATATGACCGGAAACCGAGTGATCAACGAAGAAGTGAGCTGGGACCTGTTTCACAGCTATTACAGTCATGTGGTGTTCACGTGGTGTATTTTGAAACCTCGTGAAATTATCATTGTGGATAATGTTGAACCATAATGTATGTACATAATTTGATTATTAATGTTGTGGAGCGTCAATCAACCACTCAGCCTATCAACCAGTCAGCCATGAGTCAGTCAACCAGTCAGCCATGAGTCAGTCAACCAGTTAGCCAGGAGTCGGTCAACCAGTCAGACATGAGTCAATCAACCAGTCAACAAGGAGCCGGTCAACCAGTCAGTCAGCAAGCTTAATCCAGTCCGCCAGTCAGTCAAAATACCATTCAGTCAGTTTGTCAACTATTCAGTTAGTAAACCATGCAAACAGCCAGTCAGTCAAAATACCATTCAGTCAGTTTGTTAACTATTCAGTTAGTAAACCAGGCAGTCAGTCAGTGAGTCACAATACCATTCAGTCAGTTTGTCAACTATTCAGTTAGTAAACCAGGCAGTCAGTCAGTGAGTCAAAATACCATTCAGTCAGTTTGTCAACTATTCAGTTAGTAAACCATGCAGTCAGTCAGTGAGTCAAAATACCATTCAGTCAGTTTGTCAACTATTCAGTTAGTAACCATGCAGTCAGTCAGTGAGTCAAAATACCATTCAGTCAGTTTGTCAACTATTCAGTTAGTAAACCATGCAAACAGCCAGTCAGTCAAAATACCATTCAGTCAGTTTGTCAACTATTCAGTTAGTAACCATGCAAACAGCCAGTGAGTCAAAATACCATTCAGTCAGTTTGTTAACTATTCAGTTAGTAAACCATGCAAACAGCCAGTCAGTCAAAATACCATTCAGTCAGTTTGTCAACTATTCAGTTAGTAACCATGCAGTCAGTCAGTGAGTCAAAATACCATTCAGTCAGTTTGTCAACTATTCAGTTAGTAAACCAGGCAAACAGCCAGTCAGTCAAAGTACCATTCAGTCAGTTTGTCAACTATTCAGTTAGTAAACCATGCGGTCAGTCAGTGAGTCAAAATACCATTCAGTCAGTTTGTCAACTATTCAATTAGTAAACCATGCAAACAGCC
The DNA here is from genome assembly GCA_017654935.2 of Phymorhynchus buccinoides. Taxonomy (NCBI): domain Eukaryota; kingdom Metazoa; phylum Mollusca; class Gastropoda; order Neogastropoda; family Raphitomidae; genus Phymorhynchus; species Phymorhynchus buccinoides. The sequence continues at coordinate 49,819,753 of CM065698.1, read as the reverse complement.
AGTCAGTGAGTCAAAATACCATTCAGTCAGTTTGTTAACTATTCAGTTAGTAAACCAGGCAGTCAGTCAGTCAGTCAAAATACCATTCAGTCAGTTTGTCAACTATTCAGTTAGTAACCATGCAGTCAGTCAGTGAGTCAAAATACCATTCAGTCAGTTTGTCAACTATTCAGTTAGTAAACCAGGCAGTCAGTCAGTCAGTCAAAATATCATTTAGTCAGTTTGTCAACTATTCAGTTAGTAAACCATGCAGTCAGTGAGTCAAAATACCATTCAGTCAGTTTGTCAACTATTCAGTTAGTAAACCAGGCAGTCAGTCAGTCGGGAGTCAACCAGTCAGTCATTCAACCAGTTAGTCATTCAACCAGTTAATAAACCAGTCAGTCAGTCGACTCAACCAATCAGCCAAGAATCAACCGATCAGTCAGTCAATAAGTCAACCAGTCAGTTAATAAGTCAACAAGTCAGTTGCTCAGCCAGTTCGCCAATCAGTAAGAACAGTCACATGATTATCAAAGAGAGTGGAAACAGCAAATATACAGAAACCAGTCAGTCAGTCGACACACAATCACCAAGAATCACACACACAAGTCACCACAGTTAATAAGTCAACAAGTCAGTTGCACACACACAGTCACACAAAGAGACGGAACAGCAAACACAGAATCCTTTCACACACACACACACACACACACACACACACACACACACACACGCACGCACACAACACACACACGCACGCACGCAGCAACAACAACAACAACACACATGCGCGCACATACACGCACAGAGAACGAGAGAGAGAGAGAGAGAGAGAGAGAGAGAGAGAGAGAGAGAGAGAGAGAGAGAGAGAGAGAGAGAGAGAGAGAGAGAGAGAGAGAGAGAGAGAGAGAGACTTGTCGTTGGAGAGAGAGAGAGAGAGAGAGAGAGAGAGAGAGAGAGAGAGAGAGAGAGAGAGAGAGAGAGAGAGAGAGAGATAGTGTGTGTGTGTGGGAGGAGGGGGGGGGGGGGGGGTGTCAGGCGATCGATTCCACGAAACCTGATATAGACACAAATGAAAATAAAGACGACGCTGCTTTATTTTACATATATTTAGCAAGCTTCCTTACATGTTTCTGTATATGTAAAAATAATAAACAGCAAAAAACAAACAAAAAGCAACAATATTACAAAGATTAATAAGAGTCATACAATGCAAACAACACCAGAACGCCCACTTTGAAACCGTAAATATTTTGATTTGTATTTATTCTTTGTCGTATAGGCCTCCACCCAACCACGGACTGAACTATAAGGATTAATAAGAGAAAACAAAGTTGATTCTTATAACGTATTATATCCATAAGCTTGCGTGCGCACGTGTATGTGTGTGTGTGTGTGTGTGCGTGTGTGCGTGCGTATGTGTATGTGTGTGTGTGTGTGTGTGCGTGTGCGTGCGTGCTTGCGTGCGTGTGTTCTGTTCCCACTCATCTTTCAGAAGAACAAAAACCCACACAAAACACACCACCAACAACAAAAACTACAATGCAAGAGACCACACAGCTGTAGCTACTTTGAACCTTTTGCATGAGAACAGACTTTTGTAGAGTGTGGCTGGTCTCCCAACCACTTTTTTCTTTTACTTATTCCCTTATGACTTTTTCCTATTATCATTATTATGTGAAAAATTAGTGAAGGGGGGGGGGGGGGGATGTAGTTGAATATTATGCTTGAGCGTTCGTCAAAGGCACTAATTTGTACATACTTCAGTTGATCTGGCCTTGTGCCATAACAGTTTGGTGCATGTGTTCTAGTGAGCAATACCTATAAAAGCTGAACTAGCCAGATGGAGAGATGGAGGGCGCACACTGCCAATTTCCCACATTGCGAAATATATGGAGTGCCCCTCGTATTTAGGGTAAATTAAAAAAAACATTATCAGATACTACAATCATCATATTCAGGGTTAATTCAACAAGGTACTACAACTATGCTCAGGGTAAATATCAGACGGTACTATCATTATATTCAGGGTAAATACCACAAGGTAGTACCATTATATGCATGGTAAATGCTAGAAGGTACCATCGTTATATTCAGGGTAAATGCTAAAGATATCATCGTTATATTCAGGGTAAATGCTAAATATATCATCGTTATATTCAGGGTAAATGCTAAAGATATCATCGTTATATTCAGGGTAAATGCTAAAGATATCATCGTTATATTCAGGGTAAATGCTAAAGATATCATCGCTATATTCAGGGTAAATGCTAAAGGTACCATCGTTATATTCAGGGTAAATGCTAAAATGTACCATCGTTATATTCAAGGTGAATGCTAGAAGGTACTATCGTTATATTCAAGGTAAATGTTAAAATATACCATCGTTGTATTCAAGGTAAATGATAGAAGGTACCATCGTTATATTCAAGGTAAATGACAGAAGGTACCATCGTTATATTCAAAGTGAATGTTAAAATGTACCATCGTTGTATTCAAGGTAAATGATAGAAGGTACCATCGTTATATTCAAGGTGAATGCTAGAAGGTACCATCGTTATATTCAAGGGAAATGATAGAAGGTACCATCGTTATATTCAAGGTGAATGCTAGAAGGTACCATCGTTATATTCAAGGGAAATGATAGGAGGTACCATCGTTGTATTCAAGGTAAATGATAGAAGGTACCATCGTTATATTCAAGGTGAATGCTAGAAGGTACCATCGTTATATTCAAGGTGAATGATAGAAGGTACCATCGTTGTATTCAAGGTAAATGATAGAAGGTACATCGTTATATTCAAGGTGAATGATAGAAGGTACCATCGTTATATTCAAGGGAAATGATAGAAGGTACCATCGTTATATTCAAGGTGAATGATAGAAGGTACTATCGTTATATTCAAGGTGAATGCTAGAAGGTACCATCGTTATATTCAAGGTGAATGATAGAAGGTACTATCGTTATATTCAAGGTAAATGCTAGAAGGTACCATCGTTATATTCAAGGTGAATGCTAGAAGGTACTATCGTTATATTCAAGGTAAATGCTAGAAGGTACCATCGTTATATTCAAGGTAAATGCTATTAGGTACTATCGTTATATTCAGGGTAAATGTTAGAAGGTATTATTATTATTCTGAGAGTAAATGCCATAAAATTATATCATTACTCTCATGGTAAAAGCCAGAAGGTCTTACACCACAAATGACTACAGAAGGAGTTAAGGTTGATATTGGTATTTTTAGCATTTCGCCCGTGGGACACTCGTCACATTTTGCAATGTGGCGAACTGGCAGAGTGCACCCCTCTCCTGGCTAGTCCAGAATCTCCCTCATCAGTAAATACGCACCTGGCTATCCTTTCAAACAAAACGATTATGGCACCAGACCATGTCGACTGATGTATGTCCTTGGCGAACGATCAGGCATCTTCAGCTGTCTTCAATTTTCTTGAACAACACGGCACTTTACATAGGATTATAGATCTTGCAAAAATACCCAAAGTAGCTGCAGAGGAGTGGTTACTTGTATTTTCACATGTCATACTCTTCTAACGGTTGTTCTGCCAAATTAGAAATCCTCGAAACTTTGTTCACTGTTGTGAACTTTTGTTTCTGATCAGGCACGGTCTCGCAAACAACATTTCAACGTTTGATACCTTTACTTAAAAGTCATTCCTTAAGTTCAAGCCTACAAATTTATCAAGCAAATCTATCAGCACGGAAGAAATTTGCAAAGCTTGGGATCAACGTTTGCCTTGGTGGACATGTTTCTTTGCTCAGCTGTCATGGCATGATCGAAAAACATGAAACATTGCAACACAAGTAGAACCTCCTAGACGCATAATACAACCCTGGACCCGCAGTCCAAATGGACACTGGCCATCCACAGTTCAGCCTTAACACATTGGAACCTCCCTTATAAGACCCCTCCTTCCTTTATAAGACTCCACTCCCTCCCTACTTCTAGGAGTCATTGCCCTTCTTTGTAAGTAATATTAATAATAATCATAATAATAATAATAATAATAGTGAATCATTTATATAGCGCACTCCTCCACCAAATGTAGAGCTCTATGCGCTTAACAAAACAAAAAATTAAAGCAAGAAATTCAACAAAAACAAATAATCGCTCACCCACATGCAAATAGGCATACACATACATCCCCACCCACCCACACATACACGCAGGCACGCGCGTACACACACGCGCGCGTGCACACACATACACACGCACGAACACAACAACAACAACAACGTACGGTATTTATACGCGCTGAATCTTGATATAAATCAAATCAAAGCGCACACACACGTTAGCATTCATAACGCATTCAAACAAAAATGCAATACAAAGCGAACACACACGTTTGACATAAATGGTATACAGCAGAAACAGACCTAAAGGCAAGGGAGAGAGAAGAGAAAGAGAGTGGAGCCTCAATCACGGGGGAACACACCCACACACCATTACCATCACCACCACTCACTCCACCCAAGAACACAATACATGATGCAATCTGTTGAATAAAGCATCTCTCTCTCTCTCTCTCTCTCTCTCTCTCTCTCTCTCTCTCTCTCTCTCTCTCTCTCTGTCTGAATCTCGCAACGAAGCTGACTAGACATTGCAGTCAACATACAGTTGAGTATTACAATTACATCCCTTATACAACTCCCTCCCACTTAAGACCTTATTTCGGATGATTTTTCGATGTCTTAAGCAGGAGGTACATTCTGACATTCACTAAGATGAACGATACAACATCCTGACATATAACCTAATTCACACTGGCCATCCCCAGTTCAGTGTGTGGCTCGCTGGCCGTGGATAGTACATTCTGACTTTCACTAAGCTGAACGATACAACATCCTGACATATATAACCTAATTCACACTGGCCATCCACTGTTCAGCGTGTGGCTCGCTGGCCGTGGATAGTACATTATGGCTTTCACTAAGCTGAACGATACAACATCCTGACATATATAACCTAATTCACACTGGCCATCCACAGTTCAGCGTGTGGCTCGCTGGCCGTGGATAGTACCTTCTGACTTTCACTAAGCTGAACTATACAACATCCTGACATATATAACCTAATTCACACTGGCCATCCACTGTTCAGCGTGTGGCTCGCTGGCCGTGGATAGTACATTCTGACTTTCACTAAGCTGAACGATACAACATCCTGACATATATAACCTAATTCACACTGGCCATCCACTGTTCAGCGTGTGGCTCGCTGGCCGTGGATAGTACATTATGGCTTTCACTTAGCTGAACGATACAACATCCTGACATATATAACCTAATTCACACTGGCCATCCCCAGTTCAGCGTGTGGCTCGCTACCTTCTGACTTTCACTAAGCTAAAGAATGATACAACCTCCTGACATATATCCTAATTCACACTGTACTGGCCATCCACAGTTCAATGTGTCGCTCGCTGGCCGTGGGCACTTGTGAAGTTGTGGCGAAGGTGGACGTCTCCTGGACACTGGACTCGGTAGCTGCCGTGGAACCGGTGGCTTCAGAGTGGGTGTAGGCAGAGGACTGTTCCTCGTGGACTTCTGTGGCTCCCAGGGCCAACGCGTGCTGCGACAGCTGCTTCAACTTGTGCATAGCATCCGCCCTGAAAGCAGGCCACCACAAACAGTGGAGCCTCCCGACCTTACCTTTGAAGACTCCCTCTGGGCAATTCCAACGTAACTGCTGTGGCATTCAGATATATTTTAACCATTAAAAACGATCAGACTGAACAAGAGAAATGCTTTTTAAGAATTGAAAAGTTATTGATTCGTGTACAGAACAATGACCGTTACATGGTCACAGTTTGAAAAAACACCGTAATTGACGTGGAACAAAATGCTCACCTATCTTTCGGTCACAATGTTTTAGAGCTTCAAAGCTATGAAATGTGAATATTGTCCAGTTTACTTCTTTGGTGTGAGAAACCATGCATCCTGCCCTGTAAGCAGGAACATTCATATTTAGTAAAGGTCTAAATTAGTTTCCAGCAAATGAAAAAGAAAACGTAACTGACGTGGCACTAAAGAGCGTAACTGCCGTGGCATGTGCATAGTAGTCAGGTGGTGCTGCAATTTTAGGTGTGCACACTTCTGTTGAAGGCTTTAATGGTTTTAATTGTATATTCGTCGCATGCTTGGAGTTCTAGTGGCCCATAAAAGATGTTTTTGTACTTTGCCCGATCTATGACCGGCAAAGGAGTATGAGTTTTTTTCTGCCAATGACAAGGATATCTTGTGAACAGCTTGACAGAATTACTTCAAATTTTGTGTGGTGGTGTTTCACTTGGAGTAGAAGACATTCGATCATAAATTATTGGCATGCGGACCTTGACCTTGAAGATTGACCTTAAAAACCGAACTTCCCTTCTTTGCGCTATATATTATTTGATGGCTTATCTCGTGAACCAGTTGACATAATATCTTCGCATTTTGCGTAGTAGTGTGTCATCGTGCAGGAATTATCCCATAGGAAAACGATAACCATGGTGACCGTGACCTTGGAATTTGACCGTGACAACAGAAATGTCTTCGTGTGGCCATATTATCTTCAGCAAATGTTGACTTACAATGTTGGAACTTGGCTCGTAGTTGCAGTGGCATTTGATTACACCGAATACTGGGTACCAATGAAAGTCACGGTCAAGGTCATAGGTCTTGGATATGTCATATTCGTGTTTTCTTTTCATATTCGTGCAGCTACAGGTTTTGATTTTGTCAGGTAGGTCATGTATGGTACAACGTATTGATGACTCTGACTTAAATTTGACCTCGTCTTTTTTAGCAGACTGAACACCAGAGGGCGTTCACCCACATACCCTCACATATTCTTCATCAACATGGCCTATAAAAAGCAGTGGCAGGTATTTGAAGCCTCATGACAAAGGTCAAGGTCAAGAGTCACAGACTCAAAAATGTAGGTCTTCGAAGTGTCAAATTGGTGCTTTTGCCATTATGTGACACAACATAATTTACAAGTTTGAATAACTTCCAAACTATTTAATTAACATATCATCAACAAACTCCTTTTAATCCTGGGCCCAAGTAAGGGTTACAAAATTCAAAGGTTAGTTTTGTGACGTCATTTATGTTTTCGGCTATTCTGTGAACCAAATGAAAGCTGCCTGGCCATAGATAGAGCACTTCCGTTTGTTACTTCCGGTTTAATTCTATAGTGAACCTGTTCAAATCTACTTTTGAGCAAATTCTGAACATATGAACGAAATCCGTTCAGCAGTTTTTTAGTTATTGAAGATTGAAATTTTGCCGATTTTTCGGTTTTCGGCCATATTTCGCCGATTTGTTGTGAAATAATTTAATATTGCAAATTTGACAACCCCTTAGCGCCCCGCAACTTTCCTGAAAATGTCAGCCAAATCAGACAAATAAGGGGAAAAGGAAGGAGAATTGAAAAAAAAACTCTTACAAAATGCAATAGTCAGTTTTGTCATGTTACTTTCGGTTTGGGCTATCCCTTCACCTAACTGAAAGCTGCATGACCCCGATGTGGACCACTTCCGGTTCAGTTTTATGCTGGAAGTGTTGAAAATCAACTTTATGCTAACTGTTCAAAATACGGACGCAATCTTTTCAGCAGTTTTAGAGTTATCCCAGACTGAAATTTGGCTGAATTTGGCTGTTTTATCACCCATACTTCGGCCAAAATCTTTGATATAGTCTGGGCGAAATCATTTGTAAAAAAACCGGAAGGAGGTTGTTTTTGTATATATATATATATTACGTTTCTCAACGGATTTTAAATCTTTAATATGTCCTTGTTTCAAAACCGTTGGAGGCCAAGTTTAAAATAGTGGGCAACTTTCAGTAGAAAGTGATCTTTGTAGGTACCATGGCTTGCTTTCACGTTCGCCTCCATAGCCTAAATTTAGCTCATAAGGACAATGACGTCACTTGGATCAGGCCAAAGATATGACGCGCAGGGGTACCTGGAATATAAAAACTAAAACTCAAGTTCAAACTCTTTTATTATGTCGTAAAACCATCTTAAAAACTACGGGCACAAGAACACTATATAATAACAAGCGCGGATTCGCAATCCTTTGTGGCGTGCGACAATTGAAAACGAAACATCATTTTAAAGAGCAGCCTCAATTTGAAGTGCAGCCTCGATTTGAAGTGCGACAATTTTGGACCTACCGACAAAGTGAGTTATAGCTTTGTGGCGTGTGCCACAAACAAAAACGGAGGAAAGAAAGTTTCATTGGATTTTCTCCCCTTGGGGGGAGTGGGCCGATCCTGGAGGTACTGCAATACCAGGCCAACCCGTGGCGAAGGTGGAGCAGGCCCCTGACACTTCGCCGAGGTTCAAAAATCAGTTTAATATTGAAGCCCCCGATAGGGAGCTTAAGCTGATAAGAACAGATACTTTTTTTTCATTTTTATAAAGGATCTTTATTCAATAATACATGTTACAATATATACATATAATCAACCAGCATCAAATCAACACTCACACATTCACACTCCACATTCAATTCAAACACACCAGCATTATAAAAGACATCAACATTTCTCTTCACACACTCATCTACATACACCCTTGTACACTCATTAGCACACACACCCCACCCTCCCCCCGATCGTTTCCCCAATAAGCAAAAAAAAAAAACAAAAACAAGGGAAATAACTCAAGTGATGCTAAAATTAAACACTAGACCCTCGTCTGAAACATCACATAAACTAGAAAACTCCCAAATCGAAATAAATTCGAGGTCACCCAAACGCTCAAAATCAATATATAAACGCGATCTGATACGTGACAGAAAAAAAGAACAAATTTCAATAGGCGTAATAACTTTTTCGACATAGCCAAATAGCATACCTATATTCTGATAACAAAACAAAAACTGCAGATTTCTGATGCAAACTAAGGCTGGTACAACTAAGAACAGAAAAACGTATACAATCTAAATAAATAATAACTCCAAGGTCTTTCAACCATTTAACCAAATACTTTGTCGTCTGTTGAATATGGGGACAATAATAAAACAAATGAGAAACAGTTTCCACCCCAAATTTACAAAAACTACATTTGATATCAATAGGCACAGATACTACACTTTGATCTTAGCCAAAAGGCCGAGAAGCGATAAAAGTCAACGGTTGAACGGTTTCATGAACCTCAGCCAATCCACGACGTGACATCGTATTTCTAGGCTGTTTTAATTTGCATTTTGACTGTATAAGAATGATTATAATTGTATCTCTGTTGCATTTGTCCTTACTTTGAATACATTCATTTATGTACAAATTAAACGTTTAGCGTTGTTGTATTTGAAAATGTAGCATTTTAGGAATAGAAAGACTCTTTGAAACGGTTATACTTAAAGTTGACTGCAAATTCAAGTGATGCTATTAACAGCTTTTCGGATCCACAACGAGGCTAAGATGAAAACGAAACATCATTTTAAAGAGCAGCCTCAATTTGAAGTGCAGCCTCGATTTGAAGTGCGACAATTTTGTAGCCTCGATTTGAAGTGCGACAATTTTGGACCGACCGACTGACAGACCGACCGACCGACAAAGTGAGTTAGAGGTTTGTGGCTTGTGCCACAAACAAGTTGAAAAGATTTTGTTATTTCTAAGGTGGGGATGGTAAAAGCGCACCCCACCTAAAGACAACGAAATAAAATATACTTAAAGGTTAATTAAAATTTGTAAATGATATTTTGCTGCTAAAAGTAGCATCTTGTAAGTCCAGGTTAGCCTCTTTAAACAGGTTAGCTGAAAAATGAATTATATTAAGTTAACTAGCACGCTTTGCAACCAAGAAACCTGTGAGGAATGGACTCACCCTTGCGGGAAAGATCCACAAGAAGTTTAC